>QXEO01000382.1:3669928-4202008 GCA_007115705.1 Dactylis glomerata
GTTCGGCGGCCTCGCCGGAATGGCCCGGCGGCCCGCCGGACCGCCCGGCGCATGGCCCGGTCCCGCCGGACTTACCGCCGGACTGGCGGCCTATATAAATTCATGGGGAGGGTTTCCTGTGCAGTTTTCTCCCACTTTCCTCCCTCCCCACGCCCGCCCCCAACTCCATTGCCGCCGCCCCATCAAGCTTCTCCTCCCCCTAGCCTCTCCACCCAACCAATCCCTTCCAAATTTAGATCGGGTGTAGATCGGGGTGTTTTGAAGCTTTCCTCCGAAGATCTTCGCGTTTCGTCAACCGCATTGGGAGATCGGGATTTTTCCCCATCTTCTTGTGCACCATGTCTTCGGGTAACTCCCTCGTGTTCTCTCCCTCCTCTAGCCCTTGCCTCACACTCCGTTTGTTCATGCTCTTGTATGAGTAGATCTAGTGTGTGTATCTAGGGTTAGATTCATTTTGTCTAGGGATAGATCCTTTAGGGTTTCGTTCTTTGTTGGGCTAGTGTTTGTTCATTGACATCCTTGTTTACCTAAGGTTGGTAGAAACAAGTTTTCTTTGAGTCATGATGGAAGGAGGTTGGAAAGTGTGTGTTCGGCGATTTTTCCGGCGGCCACCGGACCTGGCGCCGGACCGCCCGGCGGCCGGCCGGACCGTTTCGGCGGACCCGCCGAATTGGTGTTCTGAAAACCAGTTCGGTGGTGTCGCCGGAATGGCCCGGCGGCCCGCCGGACCGTCCGGCCTACGGCCCGGTCCCGCCGGACCTGGCGCCGAACCACTCTGTCAAACCGGCTTTCCATCTTGCACTTGTTTCTTCTGACCTTGAGTTCCTTTTTCCGTGACATGTATCTTTATCTGGTGTTGCTTTGCTTTGCTTGCTAAAAGGATCGTATGAGCGACTAGAGGGGGGTGAATAGGAGCTACCCAATAATTTTAATTCTTTTCAAGTTAGGGCTAGACAAGAAGGTAAATTCTCTAGATGTGATACTAAGTGAATTTACCTAGAGTGACAAGCAAGCTAGCAATAACAATATAAGTAAAGGCACAAGTAAAGGATAGAGGTCACCGCAATGGAGACACGAAGACACGAGGATGTATTCCCGTAGTTCCTTCCTTGTTACGGGAAGTACGTCTACGTTGGAGAGGTGTGGTGCCACAAAGACCACCAACGCCACAAAGGCTCACCCTATTCTCCGGTGAACAAGCCACAAAGGCGAGTTCACGCTCCACTAAGCGATGCCCTTGAAGGCGGCACGACACCTTTACACAAAGTATTGGGGCAAGCTCCACAACTCAATTGGAGGCTCCCAATAGGCCCACCAAGATCTTACACACAAAGTCAAGCTTGGGGGACGGCTTCTTCCGGCTAGAAATCCGATGAATCACACAAGTAACAAGCCCCTCAACAAAGAGAGGGAGGAAATCAAATCGCCTTGGTGGAAGAGTAGATCTAGGTCTTCTCCCTCAAATCCCAAAAGGGCTTTGAGTTCTATTGGCTAGGGAGAGAGATCTTGAGCTTTGAAGCTTTGAAACAATGGAGGAGAGAGAGATGAAGCCGCAACCTTCACTTGGGGAAGAAGAAGGCTTTATATACTCCTCCTCGAAATGTAGCCGTTGCTGGTCGACTAGGGCCGGAGTCTCCGGCCAGGAGGGCCGGAGTCTCCGCCCTAAGTGACTCCAGGGCCGGAGTCTCCGGCCAGAGACAGAAGTCTCCGGCCCAACTCCGGCCTGGTCACTGCATAGACCAACCCTTTAGCAAACCCTAGCCTAGCCAGACAGACCGGAGTCTCCGGTCGCTGGGACCGGAGTCTCCGCCCACCCGGAGTCTCCAACCAGAGACAAAAGTCTCTGGCCCAACTCCGGGCTGGTCTCTGCTTAGACCAACTGGGAGGATTGCTAGGGCGACACTCCTAGGCCGGAGTCTCCGGCCACCAGGGCCGGAGTCTCCGCCCTAGAAGTAGCAACAGCAGTACTTCGAGGATCCCCTCTCCACCAATTCCACCTTCGCAAAGCACCCTATAAGACAACTAAACCCTAACTCCACTACTGGACTACGGGCTTCGATCTTTTCTTCCCTTTTTGGGTGAACCTCCGCGAGATTCTGAATTAACCTAGAAAATCTGCAGAACTTAAATAGAATGGTTAATTCACCAAATGTTGTTAACAAACACCAAAATACATTTATTAGGGAAATGCCCTTTCAATCTCCCCCTTTTTGGTGTTTGATGACAACATAAGGATTTGCAAGATATAAACACAATACAATGAAATATATAGCAAAAGCTCCCCCTACTTGTGTGCACAACACCATTTGTATTTGAACATGAGCCACACAAGTAAGAATCATCACTCCCCCTATATATTTCACAATTATACCAAGTGCAAGAAATAATATATGAGACTAACCAATAAGCATATAAGTAAGACTAACAATATAGCACACATTTAATAGTCTTACTAAGCAACATAAGAACTTAAGTCTCACACACATAACATACCACACACATTTAAAAGGTTCACCACTAAGATAGATGAGACACAACATGAAAGTCCATGAAGTTGTGTCTCGACCAAAGCAAAGCAAACGAAGTGCAAATCCAAATCAACCACCCCATGCAAATCCCAACGAAGACAACCTAGTAGAGCTACTTCTCCCCCTTTGGCATCGAGACACCAAAAAGGGAAAAGAGCGATGCTACACGCCCATGGGATCACTCATCGTCTTCATCCTCGGGCTCGTCCTCGGAACCGGCATGGAAGTCTTCATCTCCTTCTTCAATATCATCAGAGGCCATGGGCTTCTTGCCATGACGCACATTGGAGGTGCCAGAGGTGACCTCCTCAAATGCCTGCCAGTCAGTCAGACCCTTGCTCCACATGCCATAGCTGTGAGTACCGGATGATGAAGAGGAAGGAGGTGATTCCACATAGCCTGGTTGAGACTTTCTGAATGCCTTGTGAAGAATAGCTTGATTGTCATTGATGTGCTTTTGAGAGATGTAGCTCTCATATTTCTTGTGACGGATGTCCACATTCATGCAAAGCACATTTCTTTGGAACCAATTGAGCTTCTTGTACTCTTGAGTAAACTCATTGTTGGAGCTAGAGCTGGCATTGCTAGCATGCTTCATCCTTGGGCCCCTTCTAGTGGACACTCCCTCGGCAAAGGCATCATCATCTTCACCTCTCATTGGAGCAAAAGGTTCCTTGGAGTGACCGGTGGGTTCTTTGCGTTGAAGCTTCACAACCTTGTGATCCACAAGGTTTGCATCGAGAAGAGGAAGGTTGAGTCCTTGAGCACGAATGAGCCTCATGATAAATGGGGCATAGAGAGGAGTCTTCTTGCTGAGAATGCAATCGTTGATTTCCTTGTGAATGAAATCCATCACATCAAGCGGCTCAACATGTGCAGTCTCTCCTTGGCAATAGACTTCATGAGAGTAGGCCAAGAGATTCACCAAGGCCTTGCGAATAGCATCAAAGTTGCCGGCTTGAGGGGCAATGGAGGCCCGGAATATGCGGAGCAAGATGTTGGACCGTTTGGACAGCCCAAGAGTGCCCCCAATGACAATCTTCTTGTCATCCCCGGTGTAGAGAGGAGCAAGCTTCTTCTTCTCATAGTACTCCCCATCCACATGCATCCTCATGCCACTAGGAGTAGTAGCACCACGGAACTCATACCCAAGGAGAGCAGCAAAGTCCATGAAGTTGGAGTGACAAACCTCTTCTCCGGTCATCCAAGTCATGGGGATCTCCTCACCATCTCCAAACACCAAGGTAGCAAAGAACTGTTGGACCAATGTGATGTTGTAGGACTCTTGAATCTTCATGAGTGGATGGAGCCCAAGCTTGCGAGTGATCCACACAGCCTCTCCGAAGTATGCACTGTACTTGGCAAAGTGAGATAAATCCATCACCGTCTGAGGGCAAACCGGATACTTCTTGAGGGAAGCATAGAATTCCTTCATGATCAGCTCTTGCTCTTTGCGGAAAAAGCAACGGTCACGGGAGTTCCGCGCGAGAGTGTACATATCCCTCTTCCTCATTTCAACAAACTCAGATGCTGATAGCCCTTCCAGAGTCACAAGACTATCAAATTTGACCTTCTTAGCTGCCTCAGCTCGTTCTTCTTCGGCCATCCTTGTCTTGAGCCTCTTAGCATCTCTAGCTTGCTGAGCAATGACTGACCTCTGAGCAAGCTCCCCTGTGGCGGGATTCACAACCAATTTGTCCTTGCTATGGGCTGCCGGCTTCCGAGAACCACCTGCACCTGTGAATGAGTGAGGAAGATAGCAAGGTTGAGGTGACATGTCCTAGAATCCAAATATAAGCAACTATGCTGTGAAAGAGTGCACTTTGGTCTGATCTAGCCGGAGTCTCCGGGGACTCGGGCCGGAGTCTCCGGCCAAAACCGGAGACTTTGCGTCCAGGCCGGAGTCTCCGGCCACAGGGGCCGGAGTCTCTGGCCGGATGCAGGAGCCCGAGCCTAGGAGACCACATAGAGCAAATCGAGTGCAATAACCACAATAAAGTTGCTAAGAAGATGATTGATAGCCACTAGAATGTAATGCACCAGATCAAACTATGGGAAACATGCAAATCTCGTAGATCTAGATAGAACTAGATGAAGGAGATGAGGAGCACATTTACCGGAGTCCATTGGTGCAAATCGGTCGGTGGGGAGGTTCCCACAACCTCAAGGGGAAGATTGGCCGGTGGCACGGCGGATCCCGGGGCTTGGGAGAGCTCCGGGCGTCGATCTACGAAGAGGGGACGGCAGGGGACGAGTGTAGGGCACGGGGGCGGATGGGGAAGAATGAACCGTTCTTCCCCACCCCGTGCCCTAAGTGATTTTTGAAACTGCCCGGGCCGGAGTCTCCGGTACTTACCCCGGAGTCTCCGGCCCACCGGAGTCTCCGGGCTGTAAGCCCCGGAGTCTCCGGCCCCCCCTCGACCAGATCAACATTTATGGTGTGAAGGACATGTCATTTAGAGATTAGATTTGTTTTAGGATGAGATGGGCTTGGGATGGACACATTGTCACTGTGTGGTACAACATGCTCATGTTTGCAAACATGCAGACAAAATCAAATAAGACCAAACATGAGCATCTTCCCATAAAAATAAGGCAATAAAATCAAATGGGAAACTCCTCCACTAGGGAGGTTGGTGACCAAAGGGCCACCATGTATGAGTACAAAGGTATGGCACCGCGAAGATATATCTTGGGCCCAAAACCTAGACTCATCGATTAAGCTCAAAAGTGTCACCATTGACAAGATAGAACAATACGCTTACTATTGGCATTATGGGGGGAGGGATAGCCCAATCAATTAGGACCGCACTCCCCCTATATCCATGCCCACATCTAGAACAACACATACGTTAGAGTATGGGAGTAAATGCACCTAGCTCAAGCCACATTGCTTGAATCAATGATATTTAGTTCATGCCTCAATTCCCGGAATCTTGCTTCATCAAGAGGCTTTGTGAATATATCGGCAAGTTGCTCATGAGTGCCAACATAAGATAGATCAATTTCTCCTCGGTTGACATGATCCCGAATGAAATGATGACGAATCTCAATATGCTTCGTCTTATTGTGTTGCACCGGGTTGTGAGCGATCTTGATTGCACTTTCATTATCACACAAAAGAGGCACTTTGTCAAAAATGACACCGTAATCCTTCAAAGTTTGCCTCATCCATAAGAGTTGTGCACAACAACTAGCTGCGGCTACATATTCGGCTTCGGTGGTAGAGAGAGACACACAATTTTGTTTCTTAGATGACCAACACACCAAAGACCTACCAAGAAATTGGCAAGCCCCGGAGGTTGATTTCCGTTCCACTTTGTCTCCCGCCCAATCCGAATCCGAGTAACCTATAAGATCAAAACTTGCTCCTTTTGGATACCAAAGACCAAAGTTAGGGGTATTCACCAAATATCGAAAGATTCTCTTGACCGCCACGAAGTGGCTTTCCTTTGGTGCGGCTTGAAAACGTGCACAAACTCCCACACTTAACATAATGTCCGGTCTAGATGCACAAAGGTAAAGCAAGGAACCAATCATAGATCTATAGAGTTTTTGATCCACTTCTTTACCATTAGGATCGAGATCAAGATTAACCTTTGTAGGCATGGGAGTCTTTGCACCTTTGACTCCTATCATCTCGAACCTCTTGAGCATGTCTTGGGTGTATTTGGCTTGGTTCACGAAAGTCCCTCCCTTCAATTGTTTAACTTCAAATCCAAGGAAGAACTCCAACTCCCCCATCATAGACATCTCAAACTTGTCGGTCATGAGCTTGGCAAACTCATTATTGAAAGCTTTGTTAGTAGAACCAAATATAATATCATCAACATATAATTGGCAAATGAAAAGCTCCCCATTGACCTTCTTAGTAAAAAGAGTGGGATCGATCACCCCAATTTCAAAACCACGATCAACCAACAACTCTTTAAGGTGCTCATACCACGCACGTGGGGCTTGTTTGAGGCCATAGAGTGCCTTATCAAGTTTGTAAACGTGGTTAGGAAACTTAGGATTTTCGAAGCCCGGGGGTTGCTTCACAAAAACCAATTCATTTAAGGGACCGTTGAGAAATGCACTTTTAACATCCATTTGTTGAAGTTTAAAGTTATGATGTGATGCATATGCAAGTAAGATGCGAATGGATTCAAGACGGGCAACGGGAGCGAAAGTTTCACCAAAGTCAATACCCTCAACTTGGGAGAAACCTTGAGCCACCAATCTTGCCTTGTTACGAATGACTATGCCATTTGCATCTTGCTTGTTCTTGAAGATCCACTTGGTCCCAATGACATTACGGCAATCTTTGGGTCTTTCTACTAGAGTCCAAACATTGTTGCGCTCGAAGTTGTTGAGTTCATCATGCATGGCATCAAGCCAATCCGGATCCTCAAGCGCCTCATAAACTTTCTTCGGTTCTACCCAAGAGACAAAAGCATGATGAGAGGAAAAGTTAGAAAGTTGCCTCCTAGTGGAGACACCTTTACGAACACTCCCAACCACATTTTCCAAGGATATGCTTCTTCGTCGAAGAATGGACTCAAGCTTCTTCTCACGGCGAGTGCGAGCCTCAAGAGGAGATTCTAGAGAGACTACTTGATCATCTTCATGATCACTGTTCTGGTCCTCGCGTTGACCATCAAGTGGATTGCCTTGATCATCAAGTGGCCCATAGCCACGGAATTCCGAAGGATCTTCATCAAAGGCTTGATCACCCCCGGAGACTCTGGTATCCATACCCGGAGACTCCGGTATAGGCCGGAGAGTCCGGACCACAGGGGCCAGAGACTCCGGGCAAGATTGCTCGGTGGGATGATCTTGAGGTTGAGGGTGTGCAGCTTGTCTTTGGTCAATGTCCTGTGTGTGTTCAGCAGGTGAAGGCTCCACATGTGTAGAGCATTGTCCTTCTCCTTCGGCCAAAAGGTGTCCCTCAATGGGCCGGAAGAATCCGACACCCATTCTTCTTATGGCTTGGGGAGGAATTTCGTCACCTACATCACGAACACAACTTTGTCCTACAAAGGAACCATTATCCTCATCGAACCTCACATTACAAGTCTCTATAACATGCCCGGTGGACTTGTTATAGATCCTATAGGAATGTGAGTCCGTGGAGTAACCAACAAAGATACCCTCTAATGCTTTAGAATCAAATTTTGACAAACGAACACCTTTCTTGAGATAGAAACACTTACAACCAAATACCCGGAAGTACTTGATGTTGGGCTTTTGCCCGGTAAGAATTTCATATGGAGTCTTGTTCAAGTTCTTGCGGAGATAAAGTCGGTTGGTGGCATGGCATGCGGTATTGATAGCTTCGGCCCAAAAGTTGTATGGAGACTTGAACTCCGCCAACATAGTTCTTGCCGCATCCATAAGAGTCCGGTTCTTCCTCTCGGCAACTCCATTTTGTTGCGGGGTATATGCAGCGGAATATTGATGTTTGATACCCGCATCACTAAGAAACTCATTTAAGGAGTAGTTCTTGAACTCGGTGCCATTGTCACTTCTTATAGTCAATATGGTGGTATTGAATTGACGCTCAACTTCGGTGGCAAAGTCTTTGACGGTTTGTTGGGTCTCACTCTTGAACTCAAAGAAATAAACCCAAGTGTATCTTGAATAGTCATCGACAATCACCAAGCAATATTTCTTGCCACCAAGACTTGCATAAGTGGGAGGTCCAAAGAGATCCATGTGAAGGAGCTCCAAGCACCTCTTGGAAGAGATAATAGTCTTGCTTGGATGACTTGTTTCATGCATCTTTCCTTCAATACATGCCCTACAAACACGATCTTTGGCAAAAGAAACATCCTTTAGTCCGAGTATGTGACCGCCGGTGTAGAGATTTTGCAAAGCTCTCATATTGACGTGGGCTAACCGGCGATGCCAAAGCCATCCCACGTCGGCCTTAGCAATTAGGCATATCGCGGCCGTAGTGGGTTTCTCCGAAAAGTCCACCACATACAAGCCGTTTTCGACATACCCAACAAAGGCAACCTTGAGAGACTTACTCCACATGACGACCACAATATCAACATCAAAATATGTGGCATAGCCCATAGTAGCAAGTTGATGAACGGAAAGTAGATTATAACCAATGGTTTCGACAAGCATGACATTCACTAGGGACACGTCCGGAGTGATCACCACTTTACCGAAACCAAGTACCTTAGAGGATGAATTATCACCATATGAGACCGTGACATTTGAAGTATTGGGCTTTAGATCTTCCACAATATTTTTGCTTCCGGTCATGTGGCTTGTGGCACCACTATCAATAATCCATTTTACTCCTCCGGAAGCAATGTCCTACAAGAGATTAATTCTTGGTTTTAGGTCCCCATCTTTGAATGGGTCCTCTTTTGTTAGTCACAAGAATCTTAGGTACCCAAATAGCATATTCAATGAAACCATTATAGGGACCAACATATTTAGCATAGACATCACCATAATAGTCCCTAAGAAGAACATAATGAGGATTATATTTTCCTGCAAAATTATTATGAGAAGGGCCGGAGACTCCGGTCTTTGGGGGCGGAGACTCCGGGGTAGATGAACTAACCGGAGACTCCGGAGCCTTTGACCCGGAGACTCCGGTCTCCTCGATTCTCTTCTTTCCATTCAGCTCCTCCCACTCCTCCTCGGTGTAACAAATATCAAAGGGGACATGAGGAGTAGGAGCAGCAGCAGGCTTTGTCTTCTTCTTGTTCTTCTTGTTCTTCTTCTTCTTTGAGGACTCGGCCACCAAACAAAGATCCCTTTCTTTGAGGACTCGGCAACAAAACCGAGGCCCTCCTTTCCCTTGTACAATCTTTGATTGTTCAAGAGATCATTGAGATTCTTCTCTCCTTGAATGCAAGTAGCAAGGCCCTTAGCAAGATCGGCCTTCAACCTATTGTTCTCGTCAATGATATCACTATGATCACAAATAGAGTTAGAAGAACAAGGAACTTCAATAACTTGCATTGGGGGGACTTTAGATTGTTCAATAGTTAGTTGAATTTGAAGTTGTTCACGAATCTTGGTGAGATGAGAGAATTTGCCCTCCAAAGCCTTGTGAGCTTCTTCAAGCTTCTCAAACTTCTCACGAAGATCATTATGACCAACGTCAAATTCAACTTTCTCCTTTTTAAGCAACTTGACCATAGCAAGAGCATGGTCACGTTCTTTAGTGAGTTTTGACAAGATTAGATTATGAGACTCTTCTAGTCCCAACAATTTCTCCTCTAAGGAGACTCTCAAGTTTTGCTCTTCTTCGAGCTCAATTGATAGAGAGCCAATATCATCGGCGGCTAATCTTTCCAACTCCTCCTTCTCCTTGATAGTGTCATGGGCATCACCAAGTTCACACATTAGTGTCTCAACGTATATCTTGGTTGGCCCCTTCATGTTAGCAAGAAAATCATCACAAGAAACTAGTTCTTTCTTAATTTTAAGACTACTCACATCATCCATAGAGGTAGCATTGGAATGTGATGATGAAGGAGTAGGTGATGAGGTTACCTCCGAGGCCTTAGCCATAAGACACTTGTGAGTGGTGATGATGGTGTTCTCATTTTGTGAGTTGAAGAGGGATATAGGTGGCGTGGAGACAATGGCAATGGCGGCCACTTCTCCATTCTCTTCATCAACGGAGTCATCATCATCGGACTCGGAGTCATACTCCTCATGGACCACCAATACCCTTTCTCCTTTCTTCTTGTTGTCCTTGTTCCCATGTTTCTTGGATGGGTAGAACTTTGATGACCGGCGCTTGGGGACGAGCCGGCCCTCATTGTCCTCCTTGTTCTCATAAGGACATTCGGCGATGAAGTGCTTGATTCCTCCACAATTGTAGCAATGCCTCACTTTAGAGTCACCACCTTTTCTTGGAAAGGATTTGAACTTGGATCCCTTCGTCTTGTGCTTGTTGGCATCCCAAAAGGCATTTGCATTGAGAGCCAAGTGTTCATGGAGTGCAAACTTGAGATCTTCCGGAGACCAACACTCTTCTTCATATATTTCTTCTTCTCCTTCTCCTTGCTTGGACACCACCTTGGCCTTGAGAGCAAGATTGTGAACTCCTTGTCCGGCAAGAACACGGGCTCTAGTTTCTTCCGCGTTCTTCTTCAAGATGGACAAGGCGGTGAACTCACAAAGAACTTCATTTGAGGTCATACTCCCAAAATCCGGTCTTGAACGGATTATCTCGGATCGCATGGGTTCTCTTGGGTTGATGGAGGTGATGAACATACGCTTGATATAGTCATCACCATTGTCTTTGCACCCAAACCCAGTCAAGGCCGTTGCAAGAGCCAAGATCCTTTGGTACATCTCATCGGGAGTCTCATTATCACGCATAATGAAATCCCTTTCTTCACTTTTGAGCTCATCAAACTTGGAGGACCGAATACTTTCATTCCCAATGAAGAGCATAGTGAGATAGTCCCATACTTCCTTGGCGGTGTGCAAGTTGTTGATGTGTACCGCATGAGTATCCGGTACGGCTTGTTGAAGGAGATGCTTGGCGGTGGCATTGAGTTGCTCATCAACTTCTTCCCTTCCGGTCAAGTTGAGAGGATCATGAGGTGCAAAGCCATTTTGTATGACCCTCCACAAATGAGTAGAAGAGCTAGAAATATGAGATTTCATTAGTCCTTGCCATTTAATAAAGTTGCGAGAATCAAGCTTAGGAGGAGATCCCATGTTGTTAATGTGTGGCATAGGATAATTGACCGGCGGAGGAGAGTAAGTGTTAGGGGGTGGAATGTTAGCACCCTTTGCCGGACCATCATTTTCCTTAGGAGGGTCACCTTTATTCTCGGCGGAGGTGGAGCCATTGTTAGGTGGCTTCACCTTAGCCAAGGAGAGTTCCACACTAGGAGTGGTGTTTGGGTCGGTGGGCCCGGAAGGTTTTCTTCCAAAATATTCCTCAAACATAGCCTTCATCTCCAATCTCATAGTGGTTTGCATTGTGTCCAAGGACGCCAAATGCTCCTCACGTGAGATTGAAGAGGAAGAGATAGATGGAGGAGTATCTTCGGGAGGAGTTTCATTACCCTTATCCCCTTCCATAGTTGCTCAAACTCTTAGGCGGTTAAGCCCGAATAAGAGACCACACTCTGATACCAATTGAAAGGATCGTATGAGCGACTAGAGGGGGGGTGAATAGGAGCTACCCAATAATTTTAATTCTTTTCAAGTTAGGGCTAGACAAGAAGGTAAATTCTCTAGATGTGATACTAAGTGAATTTACCTAGAGTGACAAGCAAGCTAGCAATAACAATATAAGTAAAGGCACAAGTAAAGGATAGAGGTCACCGCAATGGAGACACGAAGACACGAGGATGTATTCCCGTAGTTCCTTCCTTGTTACGGGAAGTACGTCTACGTTGGAGAGGTGTGGTGCCACAAAGACCACCAACGCCACAAAGGCTCACCCTATTCTCCGGTGAACAAGCCACAAAGGCGAGTTCACCCTCCACTAAGCGATGCCCTTGAAGGCGGCACGACACCTTTACACAAAGTATTGGGGCAAGCTCCACAACTCAATTGGAGGCTCCCAATAGGCCCACCAAGCTCTTACACACAAAGTCAAGCTTGGGGGACGGCTTCTTCCGGCTAGAAATCCGATGAATCACACAAGTAACAAGCCCCTCAACAAAGAGAGGGGGGAAATCAAATCGCCTTGGTGGAAGAGTAGATCTAGGTCTTCTCCCTCAAATCCCAAAAGGGCTTTGAGTTCTATTGGCTA
Source organism: Dactylis glomerata (assembly GCA_007115705.1). Taxonomy (NCBI): domain Eukaryota; kingdom Viridiplantae; phylum Streptophyta; class Magnoliopsida; order Poales; family Poaceae; genus Dactylis; species Dactylis glomerata. Next base: position 3,682,193 of record QXEO01000382.1, read on the forward strand.
GGGAGAGAGATCTTGAGCTTTGAAGCTTTGAAACAATGGAGGAGAGAGAGATGAAGCCGCAACCTTCACTTGGGGAAGAAGAAGGCTTTATATACTCCTCCTCGAAATGTAGCCGTTGCTGGTCGACTAGGGCCGGAGTCTCCGGCCAGGAGGGCTGGAGTCTCCGCCCTAAGTGACTCCAGGGCCGGAGTCTCCGGCCAGAGACAGAAGTCTCCGGCCCAACTCCGGCCTGGTCACTGCATAGACCAACCCTTTAGCAAACCCTAGCCCAGCCAGACAGACCGGAGTCTCCGGTCGCTGGGACCGGAGTCTCCGCCCACCCGGAGTCTCCGGCCAGAGACAAAAGTCTCCGGCCCAACTCCGGGCTGGTCTCTGCTTAGACCAACTGGGAGGATTGCTAGGGCGACACTCCTAGGCCGGAGTCTCCGGCCACCAGGGCCGGAGTCTCCGCCCTAGAAGTAGCAACAGCAGTACTTCGAGGATCCCCTCTCCACCAATTCCACCTTCGCAAAGCACCCTATAAGACAACTAAACCCTAACTCCACTACTGGACTACGGGCTTTGATCTTTTCTTCCCTTTTTGGGTGAACCTCCGCGAGATTCTGAATTAACCTAGAAAATCTGCAGAACTTAAATAGAATGGTTAATTCACCAAATGTTGTTAACAAACACCAAAATACATTTATTAGGGAAATGCCCTTTCACTTGCGTTTTTCAGACTCTTTCACGACTGAGGACAGTGATTACCGGATTGAAACCGCAGAAGAGCTTCGCGCCTTTGAGGCCAAGAAGAGGAAGATTGATGAGGTTGAGGGGCAGTCTTCGCGCCGTACTCGTCAGACAGGGAAGACCGCAGCTGAAGGTGGCAGCTCTGCAGCTGCAGGGCCGCGGATGAGGTCCAAGCTTGTTTACACTCGTGGACCTCATCCACCCCAGAAGGGTAAGGGGGCTCGTGGCCCGGTGGATGTGGAGAAGGAGCAGGAGATTGAAGGGAACTTGGGTACAGCCAGTATCAGCACTTGGCGTAAACTTCGCCTTGCAAACCCGTACCGCTTTCATGAGAGGTAGTACACTGGCTCTGACAAGAGGTTCTGGATTGATTCTCAGCGTGCTATGTGGGATGATTACTATGATGCATCTGAGCACATGAAGAGTGGATTCTATGTGGTGCCTAAATCTCTCAATGTCGAGCACTTTCAGCACTATGTCTCCAGGGACTTTCGCTACATCAATGAGGCTCTTCTCAAGATGGATATCTTGGACCTTGTCACCCTCTCTGAGTCTATTCAGCCTTTGGTGGTTCGTCAGTTCTGCTGCACTGTGTTCTTCCATAATGACCCTGCGGAGTCCTTCTCTTGGATGACTGGCCAGGATGTGTTCACTGCCACGTTTGCTGATTTCTGTGATGCTTTGGGCTATGGTGGTGGTAGGGCTGGAGGTTTCAAGATTCACTCCGAGGCGCCTTTTACCGTGGAGAAGATCTCTCGCATTTGCTATCCAGATGAGCCATCCCTCCCAGCTCCTACCATTTCAGGGATGTACTACTACTACAATGCTCTTGCCAAGCTCTTCCGTCAGAATCTGATAAGTAAGGCTGGAGATGATGCTAGTGTCAGGGGCTATCACAGGAACTTGCTGTACTATTGCCAGCCCGACAAGCTTCGGAAGATCGATGGTTGTGACTTCATTTTTCAGGATATGAAGAGATCCTCTCTCAAGCGCATGACTCCCAACTACTGTCAGTATGTGCAGCGTTTGATCAACAGGCAGCCCCGGGCTCAGACTGCTTTGGTTCGTGGACAGGTTGTGGAGATGGAGACTTTCTCAGTGGGTTTCCAGGGTGGTTTTGAAGAGGCTCCCAGTTTGCTCCGTACCAGGTCTAGAGGTCCCACCATGGATGCTCCTGATCCTCACCGTCCCTCTGGTTCTGGTACTAGTCACCGTCGTCACCATCGCCACCCTAGGCCCTCTCGCAAGAAGGGTGTTGCTGCGTTCTTCAAGAACTTGTGGGAGATGTGTCGCAGCTCTTATGATGTGGCTCATAGGAGCATGGAGATGAGTCAGGAGACCCGGAGGAGGCAGAATGAGTTCTTGGCTGCTAGGGGCAGTGCTGTTCCCCCCGTTGGGCATGAGTTGGCTCCGGTCCCGTATGTCAACTATGTCATGCCGCCTCTTGATGATGACATGTTTGCTGGTATTGAAGACTTTGAAGACTTTGAGCCACCCTCTGAGCCAGAAGATGCTGATGAAGAAGAAGGTGCTCATGGAGAGGATGATCCGGAGGGTTCTCCTATCCCCAGTGAAGATTTTTGAGTGCTAGCATCTTCTACTCTCTTGTCCCTTTTTGGTGTTTCGATGCCAAAGGGGGAGAAGAGTGTAGAGTCTCTAGGAATAAAGTTGCATGACACAAGCCTCGCTTTCATTTTCCTTGGTTCTTAAGTGGCTTGTGTCCATTTGCGTTTTTATTTGCCGTTTTATCTCTCAAACTCCGTGGAACCTTATCGTGTGTGGACAAGTGTGTACTTTAATTATGCTCTATGCACTCTATGTTTATCTTTGGATATGTCTATGCTTGCTATATTATTATCTATCCATGATATTATCTTGTCCATGCCATGCTTGGTTCTTATTGATGGTGGGGGAGCTCCCTATAATCTAAATCTTGCACTTTGCATTCCAAAAGCAAATTCTACCATGTGCATATGTTATGGGGGAGCACTCTCTCTATTCATTAGATACCATGCTTTGTTTATCCTATGAGACTCTAACATAGTTTGTCATCGTAAATCAAAAAGGGGGAGATTGAAAGGACATTTGTCCCTTTCTACTTTTTTGATTTACAATGACATGACTATGTTTTTGTGTGAACTAATATTTGAATTATATGCATGCAGGTTTAAGTTTACAGGTGAAGGGGTTCTAATGCATAAAAAGAAATATGGTGGAATCGCCTGCCGAAAGTGGCCAAAGTTGGTCTGGCCGGCCCCCAGACCGGACCACCCGGCGGCAGACCGGACTGGCCCGGCGGGGCCGCCTTACTGATAGTCTGAATGGGTTTTCGGCGGGCCGCCGGATCCGCCCGGTCCACCGCCGGACTCCCGGCGAGGTGTCCGGTCCCGCCGGACTTACCGCCGGGGCGTCCGGCCCAGGGCCCGGCGCCGCCGGAGTTATCGCCGGGATTGCTGCTATGTGCTCCCTCAACGGCCAGATTTCCACCTACCTATAAATACCCCTTCTCCTAGCTGGGGTAGGGTTAGAACTTCACCAACCATTGTTCATCCTTGAAGCTCTCACCTACCCCCATTGGAAAAACACCAAATTCCATAGATCTCCCCTTCTAGCAAACCAAAGCTCTTGATCTTTGGAGGATTGAAGGAGGAGGCACCGATCTACATCTTCACCAAAGGAATTTCATTTCCACCTCCATTTGCTTGGAGGATTTGCACCTTGGGGCTCTTGTGACCCTAGGTGTTGTAATTGGTTGTTTGACTTGTCTTTGTCGTGATTCTTGCCTCCGTGGCTTTCTTGGGAGCCTCCAATTGAGTTGTGGAGTTGTGCCCCAAGCTCCGTGTAAGGGATTCGTGGTTCCCCCAATACCACCGCTTAGTGGAAACGAGCTAGCCTCCGTGGCTTGCTCACCGGAGAACAAGGTGAGCCTTTGTGGCGTTGGTCGACTCCGTGTTACCACACCTCTCCAACGTAGACGTACTTCCCCTCAAAAGGAAGGAACTACGGGAATACATCCTTGTGTCTCCGGTCTCCACTCTTCGGTTATTTCTTTCCCTTACTTGTATCTTGCTAGTTACTTGTTTACTTGCATGCTTGCCACTTATAGGAAATTCACCTAGTTGCACATCTAGTGAATTTACTTTGTGTCAAGCCTTAAATTTGAAAAAGATTAAAAATTGACTTAGCGCCTATTCACCCTCCCTCTAGTCGCCCGTACCGATCCTTTCAGGGGTGAATAGGAGCTACCCAAATTTTTACTTCTTTTCAAGTTAAGGCTAGACAAGAAGGTAAATTCTCTAGATGTGCTACTAAGTGAATTTACCTAGAGTGACAAGCAAGCTAGCAATAACAATATAAGTAAAGGTACGAGTAAAGGATAGAGGTAACCGCAATGGAGACACGAAGACACAAGGATGTATTCCCGTAGTTCCTTCCTTGTTACGGGAAGTACGTCTACGTTGGAGAGGTGTGGTGCCACAAAGGCCACCAACGCCACAAAGGCTCACCCTATTCTCCGGTGAACAAGCCACAAAGGCGAGTTCACGCTCCACTAAGCGATGCCCTTGAAGGCGGCACGACACCTTTACACAAAGTATTGGAGCGAGCTCCACAACTCAATTGGAGGCTCCCAATAGGCCCACCAAGCTCTTACACACAAAGTTAAGCTTGGAGGACGGCTTCTTCCGGCTAGGAATCCGATGAATCACACAAGTTACAAGCCCCTCAACAAAGAGAGGGGGGAAATCAAATCGCCTTGGTGGAGATGTAGATCTAGGTCTTCTCCCTCAAATCCCACAAGGGCTTTGAGTTCTATTGGTTAGGGAGAGAGATCTAGTGCTTTGAAGCTTTGAAACAATGGAGGAGAGAGAGTGGAAGCCGCAGCCCCTTCTTGAGGTAGAAGAAGGCTTTATATAGTCCTCCACGAAATGTAGCCGTTGCTGGACGACTAGGGCCGGAGTCTCCGGCCAGGAGGGCCGGAGTCTCCGCCCTAAGTGACTCCAGGGCCGGAGTCTCCGGCCAGAGACAAAAGTCTCTGGCCCAACTCCGGCCTGGTCTCTGAATCGTCCAAGTCAGTCTGCAACCCTCGACCACCCGGCCAGACCGGAGTCTCCGGCCCCGGGGGACCGGAGTCTCCGGCTCACCCGGAGTCTCCGGCCAGAGACAGAAAGTCTCCGGCCCAACTCCGGGGGGGGGGCATCTGAACTGTCCGACTTTGAGGATTGCCTGGGCGAGTCCCCTAGGCCGGAGTCTCCGGCCACCAGGGCCGGAGTCTCCGCCCTAGAAGAAGCTACAACAGCATTTCGTGAATCCCCTCTCCACCATTTCCACCTTCGCGAAGCACCCTACAAGACAACTAAGCCCTAACTCCACTACTGGACTACGGGCTTCGATCTTTTCTACCTTTTTGGGGTGTACCTCCGCGAGATCCTGAAATAACCTAGAAAACCTGCAGAACTTTCATAGCATGGTTAAATCACCAAATGTTGTTAACAAACACCAAAATACATTTATTAGGGAAATGCTCTTTCACACTACGTCTCCATGGCCCGAAGGCTACAGAGGTGAGGCAAATCAGAGCGGCGCCAACGAAGGCGAGTGAAACCCTAATCGCATGTGGAAGCTCTTGGGTCGAAGGGATATGCGGGCAAACACTACTAGGAAAACCCTCATAGGGGTCGACCTGTTGGTGGCAGACTGTTTCGACGCCGCGCTACTATTACGAGCAGCGGCGTGAAAAAAACACGTCGCGCTACCATTATTGACCGGTTGGTGGCGTGACAGCACGATCCACCGCGCCGCTGGTTAGTGGGCCCGACCATGCACGAAACCCGGGTCAGAATGGTGGTGTGGTGTGGGTTTCCCGCGCCATAGGCATGGTCATAATGGTGACGTTCTTGCCTCTCCGCGCCACATGTGCGCGGTCAATGGTGGTGTTGCAAAATTTTCCATGCCAGCATTTAATCGCACCCATCTTGTGCTTGTCCCATCTCTTTGTTCGCAGCCTTTAGTAAAGGCACCCGCTCGTGACTCTGCGCTCGCCGCGTCCTGTCCTATGGTCTGCCGCCGCAGAGCGACACATCAATGGGCGCTGCCCTCTCTCCCCCACTCACTTACGGCTCGTATCTTGACGCCGGTGTAGATTCCCCACTCCGATGGACGCCGACGATTAATGCCACGGCACCATCCACCACTCTTCCCCAGCTATATAAACACGCCCTCCTCGCCGGCAATGGAGCACAAACCCTAGATCTAGATCGAGCGCCTCGCAGAACACAAACCCTAGATCTAGGCAACCACCATGATGCCTCGCCGCCTAGCCACCACCTACGCCAAGCTCCACCATGGTGTCCCTCCACCACCGGAACCCTCGCTTCCCACTTCGGAGTCCTCAGGCTACCTCGACGTGTTGGAGGACAAAGACACCGACGCGAGCATGAGCTCGAAAGAGGAAGAGGAGGAGCCACCGCCACTTTGCGGCTCGCTACAGGCCGCCCTACTCGGCTCCTTCGAGACAATGCACAGGGAGACTTCTACAAGGACGGTACGCGCCATCACCCTCGAGCAGACGAACACGACCATCGCCAGCCGCGCCGCCGAAATCTCGGTGGAGTTCGCCGCTAAGAAGGTGGCTGCCAAAAAGCTAATGGCGGCCGAACGGCGAGCCACCAGGGAGCTCAAAGAGAAGGCTGCATGCGCCGCCAGCTACCCCGCCTGGCAGGCATACTGGCGACGACGTAGAGAGGAGGCCGAAGAGGCGATGGTGGCGAAGAGGGCTGCGACGGCGTCGGCTAGGAAGGATACGGCGAGCCAGCCTTTCCAGCCACGGGTTTTCATCGACCTCAGTGACGACGGCCCCTCGACCAGCGGCGCAGGCCATTAGATGCCAAGAAGCCGGCCGTTGGTCCCCACCAACCTTAGCTCGACGGCGCTGTTTCTTGCCGAAGAGGCGAGTAACAACATCCCAGCCGCCTTCTCTTAGCTGCTAGCGACACCCAAACTGCAAACATATGTAACAAAATATATGCAAATTTGAATGAAAAAACACCGTTTGCTCTATTAGATTTGTTTGCAAATTTGAATTGAAAAAACGCATGTGTCAAATATTCGTCGCGCCTGAAAAACGTCGTTTGGTCTCCACTAAACGCACGATACTGTGACGTGCGCTACCACGCCACCGAACACATAGTATGGTGGTGTGCCCTACCACGCCACCGAACGCACGATATGATAGCGTGGGACCGGTGTCACGCCACCAGCATTCAGAATAATGGTGGCGAGCAACGCCACGTCACCATTATACATCGAACAGTGGCGCGAAATTGGTGGCGTGGCGGATCCGCGCTAATAAACCTAAATCGCCGCGCTATCAATGGGTTATTCTGTACTAGTGAAATTAGTTAACTTTTACCAGGCCTTATACTAAAAATATAAAACATGGTAAATTTAGAAGGGCAAATTACGTGATTTACTTTTAGCTTGTGAGGAAGAATGTCTCTTGTAATTTGCCACTACAAGGTTGGCAAGCTGGCACCTCTAGTTTGACGCGAGAACAGCGAAACACGTTCAGTGGGCTCTGGATTACACTCCCAAGAAACTACGGAAGCATGTTACATGTAAGCGGACGCGGCGTCTGACACTCGACAGTCTGAAACCGGACGCCCGTTTTGCTGAAGACGTTCTGCAGGTTTCTAGTTCCTGGGTAGCAAGTAGGCCTATCAGCTGCAGTTTGACTTGATTTATTTTCTGAAACACGCTTCTGACTGTTGGAATATAGGTCTATCCTTTTGAAGCTTCTGACGGTAAGTTGCCTTGAAGCTACTGCGTTGTCGAAATATTTGCACTTTTTAGGCTCCTACTTGGGTGAATGTTACGGGTTGACCATGTTGGCGAGAAATTCTCTCTCCTATATGTACAGGATTATTAAAGATCATAAGAATGTTCTTCGTCTTCTTTAACGGAAAGAGACGTGCAATTTTCTGAGTTGAAAATGTCACGATGGCGTACGTCTGTGGCCGTCATACTAGTGTTGCTATTTTTTTTAACAGCAGGACAAGTCTTATTATTAGCCAGTAATCATGGCTATCGCCGCCGTTGTGTTTGGATAGGTGTGTCTGAACTCTCAAGACTTTTTCTTTTTGAGATGTCTGAACTCTGAAGACTGAGGAAAGAGCAAATAGTCAGCGAGCAGTATATAGATGTGAAACGCCTCGACCCAACATACCATTTATTTCGGGCCACTAAAAAAGGAAGGAAATATATGGCCTGATCTGCTTAGTTAGCCCATGGGCCTACTTCGGCGAAGGCGCATTCAATCAGGGCGAGAAGACCGCCGCCGCCGCCGCGTGCTTCTCGCCGTCAGCGAGAGCACAGCTCGAGCCGTCGAGCGTCGAGAAGGGGAAGAGGAGGAAGAGCGGCGCTGCTTCCCCAGTACCCAGACCATTGAGTACGTTCTCTAGAGGGCAACTGCCAGAGTCGCTGACTCCGCTTCCCCCTACTCCTCCCCTTCCGCTCCGCCGTTGTTGCCTGGCTGCGCCCCAATCCAGTCCGCCATGAAGCTGGTAAGCGCCAAAGCTCCGTGTCCCTCTATCTCCAAACACTAACAACCTGATGCTAACGCTGATGCCTCCTAACAGACTTGCTTGGCCGCCCCCGGCAATGGCGGCGGCGGCGGCTACCACGCGCCGGCGAGCCACCTGCTGGAGCTGGAGGGGCTCCGCCTCCTGCTCGACTGCCCCGTAGACCTCTCGGCCCTCGCCGCGTTCGCCCCGGTGCCCGTCGGCGCGGACTCCTGCGATGCCGGAGACCTCATCCGCGCGGTGCCCTACTACTGGTCGCCGGCGGCGGCGGCCGCGGCCAAAGCAGGTGGAGTGGATGCCGTGCTTGTGTCGTCCGCCACGGGGATGCTTGGCCTCCCCTTCCTCACCCGGCTCCCCAGCTTCGCGAACACCAAGGTGCGTTCCCCCGTCTTTGCTGGGCACCTGCGCTAGGGTGCAAACTAATGCTACATGTTTAGTCTACAGCTTGTGTTCAGAGTTTGAACGATTTTTTTCTTTCCTAGTGACGAGGGGATGCATGTTTGAAACTGTTTCCAGTGCATGATTTTGTGTTATTCTGTAATTGATAGCTATTCAGATCGTCTTGGGAAGAAGCTTACCGAATGCAAAATCAAATAATTTGGAAGACATATAAGCTAGCTCATTCTTTCTCCTTCAGCTTGTGTGCTCATAATTAAGATTTATAAGAGGGTCATCACAATTAAACAATGTAACGTGATGTACGAATATAGAGGGCATGCTCATTGGCTTTTTACTCACGCTTGCAGATAATTAATATCATGTCCCTTTAAGACAAAATGGAATTTAGTGGCCGGTATATGTGGCCTTATGTTTGTCTTAAAACAAGAATGGGAAACTTTGCTCAAATATGAATACCAAGGGATCAAAGTATATGATGTTGGCTGTAAAATCTTCTTTTGCATGAAACTTCACTTCCATAGGTAGGCACTAGAGTCGATATGAAATATAGTGCACCGTGGTTGACTGTTTTGTATGGATAGGTTTATGTTACAGAGGTAGCAGCAAGGATCGGAAAGCTAATGATGGTGGAGCTAGTGGAGATGCACTCTGAGTTTGTAAGCTACTATGGACCTGACATGGATGGGACACCCAAGTGGATGGAAGGGGAGAAACACAGTAAAATCCTGTCGGTGTTGCAGAAGATAGTGATTGAATACGATGGAAATGATCTATCTCCTTTGATGCCTCTCTACAGGTACATTTATTAATAAGCCATATACCTGCCGAATTGCATCATCTGACATCTGTTCCATTTCAATTGTGCAGCAATTTCACTCTCAAAGCTTAAAATCATGTTCAGTTTTCCTTATTTATTCTTGACATTTAGACATAGGTCACAGTGGTTAATTAAAGTTGGTTAATCTTCGGATTGTGATAGAAGCATACAATATCCATACATCCAATAAGCTGAACAATATTTTCTGCATAATGATCATTTCAGAATTTGACTTCAATGAAACAATGCCCCTAAGTAGAAAAATTACATGAAAACATTCATATGCAATTATTCAAGTATTAGGATAAACTTAGTTTTATAGAATAGTTGGTCTTCGTTTTTGGTTCATCCTAACTATAATCAAATTCATAATGCTGACAACAGTCAGTTTCCGATATTTTACTAGGCAGGTAGCAACTATGGAATTTTAATGGATACCAAAATTTCGTTTGCAATGATATGGTCAGTTTGTAGCATATGCTAAGTTACTTGAAATCTATACATGATAATGAAATTCGAAGTCACGTCTGATAGGACAATTATTTGACTGATTACCTATTACATCCCTGGCAATCAATCTTTGTGTTAGACCAGTGGTCTTGGTGATAACTGACAACGCCATCTGAATAAAAGATCTAAATGCTTCCATATGCTTATTATTCAGTTGTATGCAAACCGAGCTGATTATATTTCAGTTATAAGCACAAGTATGTGAGATTGGACCATATGGTTGCCATTCAATTATATGACTGCATAGAAGATTGACTACTTGATAATGACATCAGTACTTGCATAACACTGCCCTATCGTGCTTTTCTTCTCTTAATAGATTTACACCTTTTTGGCAGTGCAGCAAACATAGAAGAATGCATGCAAAAAACCGAGCCTATCAAATATGGACAGGAGGTTTGCTTCAATGGTATGTTGATGCTGAAAGCCTCTAGTTCTGGTCTGGAGCTTGGCAACTGTGCCTGGTCATTAAAAGGTCCAAGAGCAAGTATTACCTACTTGCCAAGCACAGTGTTTGTGTCAGCTCATGCCTTGGACTGCGACTATAACTCACTGAAGGAAAATGATGTTATTTTGTTTTCGGATTTCTCATCCTTGAATGTCATGGATGAGGATAATGAGAATCTGGGTGAGAATGCAATGCTTTGTGATGACTCAGTGTCGAGGTATGTTAGTGTGTTGTACTTCTGTTTTATATGACTTGCATATGTGTTAGTAGCCATCTCTGCCTTTCTTTTTGCATGAAATGTTACTTCAAATCTTCAAGGAATGGTGCTGGCGATGAGGATGAAAACGTCCAAATCCTGTGTAAGAATGATGACATTGCAGAGGAGATTGAGAGAATCAGCTTCATATGCTCATGTATAATAGATGCAACAAAATCTGGAGGTTCTGTTTTAGTACCAACAGGTCGGCTTGGTGTTATTCTCTTAATTTTGGAGCTTATATCAGAAACTCTACATTCTTCCGACATGAAGGTAATTGTAGTCATTGACCCTTGTAATCGTATAGCGGACTCATTGCTTAAAACAATGTTAACATATATTTGCACTGTGCATGCTTAATGTGCTTTGTCCGTGTGGACCTCAAACTGTAGAGGGACTCATTGTTCCATAATGTATTTGTACTCTGGTCAATGCGCTTTGTGAATAACAGCATAGATATGCATGGTTTTGCTAACGTCGAAATGCCAAGTGGACTATGCCTGACTCACATTCAACTGGGTGTTAGATAATTTGCTTTTAAGGGAGTTTAGAGATGCATGTGGTACAAAGGATCTTTAGTTCTACACTGTAGGCATATTAAAAATTTGAGATTTCTTTAGTTCTACAATATGAAATATTAAGCCTGTTCCAAATCACTATTTTCTCTGTATCAACCATTTGTTTTCCCACATGCTCTGCATCTGTTTGGGCTGACATTTTATTCCTGTTTGAGTCAGGTACCCATATTTATGATTTCTGGTGCAGCAGAAAAAATAATTTCGTTTACTAATGCCGTGCCAGAGTGGCTATGCAAGCCACGCCAAGAAAAGGTCACCCTTGTCACTATGCTAGTTTTGACATATGAATTTTGCATGGTCTTACTGGAACGTTGCTTACCCTGCAGCTATTCTCTGGGGAGGCATTATTTGGCCATGTGGAGCTTTTGAAGGAAGGCAAACTATTTATGTTCCCTCATCTGTACTCGAAGGGGCTGCTGTAAGAAGTTTATCAAAATTTGTTTTGCCATTACTACTTGCACAAAGTATACATGATAGGTAATCTTAATGTCGTTTAGTTTAGGATCACAAACGATGACTTATTCAACTTCTCTACTCTCCTTGTAGAAGCTAGGTACTGTCTGTTTCTTATTTTGGTTGTATGTTACACAGGTCCAACAATATTTGGGAGCTACACTTAGCATAATTTGTTGAATATTTCCTGTTCTGTATCACATGAGCTCACTTGAAAAGTTGGACTCCAGCACTATTTAAATCTGTTCTTCCTTCCTTTTCTGCTGTGTAACAACACTCGAATCCTGTCAGGGCAGCATGGAAGGAGCCTTGCATTGTATTTTGTCCAGACTTGAGCCTTAGGCATGACACAGTTGTCCATTTGCTTCGTCGGTGGCATGCAGATAAACGAAATCTTCTTGTTTTGGAGGTAAACAAGTCTCTAATTTTGTACTAAACCTAGAATAATGCTAACTGCTACTGTGATGCTAAATACATACTTTTTTGCGTGCAGCAAGGAGTTGATTCTGAGTTGGCTCTTAAGCCTTTCATGCCTGCAGCAATCCAAGTTCTTGAGTGTTCTTTTCTTTCTGGAATAAAGTGTGTTAAAACGTTGGAATCTTATGTTTTACTACTTCGTACTAGCAATACAGAATTTGTGGAATAAAAATTCGAATTTCTGTCGACAGGCTGGGGAAAGTTAATCCATTGCTGGCAGTTCTCAAACCGAAGCTCGTTCTGGTATGTTATGACTTATTTTCTCGCATCGATCCGGTGGAGCTACTTTTCTCCAAGCCAGCGAATATTTCCTTACTCTCTAATTCACTGTGCAGCTTCCTGAAGAAATGAAGTCAAGGTGTCCACTGAAGGAGGACGCTCCATGGTCATGCCTGTATTACTCAAAGGGCAAGACTGTTGAGGTCCCGAATACACGGGAAGAATTCGAGGTGCGGCTTGCAGGCAATGTAGCCATGGGGTTGCAGCCTAGGCAGCTGGACGGGACCATCGCTGTCGCTAGGTTGAGAGCAAAGCTCCACCTCAGCAACGGACAGTATATGCTGGTTGCTCCCAAGGAACAGTCGGATGATCAGTCGAAGCGTCAGTTGCTGCTACACTGGGGGGCAGTCGACGCAGGCCGTGTGTTGTCGGCGTTGCAAGAGAAGGGGATCACATGTGCTCTTCCTGCGGATGGTGATGTCTCGGTAGGTTGTGAGCGCTCGGTTTTGGTTACTGGTCCCGCAGAAGCTCTGGTGAAGATAACGAATGAAAAAACTGTGATTTTCTGTGACGATGAAAGTACAGCCAACAAAATATATGATGCTCTTAGTGGCGTTTGTAATGGAATCTAGTTACTTGCTACATGAGTAATGTTCCTCAAGGAACTACTGGAGGCAGGAAGAGAAAGAAAATGAAAGGATGCATGTGCAATCATGCGAGTTCGTTTTCACAGTGGAAGGGTGAGACTCACCATGATTCCATATGAATTGGAATTGCATAATAATGAATCAATGAACCTGAGATTTTAAAAAGATGTAAAATTTATTTTCAAGATGAAAAAGGAAAATAATACGAAATTCTTGGTTTTTTTAGCGAACGCTGGTGTCTTATTTTTGGATTGGGATTCTCTGTCTTGCCAAGTCTAACCTGGGGGTTATTGACGAGTGGATCCTCAATCTAGTGGAGTCCACATGCAGTGAGGTTAGGAACAAGTTAAAGAGGGCAAGTTAGAGAATCCACGCCGCTTATTTTCAGGGTGTGAAGGTGGTTGCTGGTTGGCTTGTTGGTTTTCTTTAGAACAATCTGCTAAGGCTTTATTGATCAAGAACAATGTTTACAGGAATTGTATCAGAACAGGGTATATCAAGCCACAAGTAGCGCCCTACCCCAAAAGAAATCATATGCCTAGCTAGATTGTAGGCTTCAAAGTTGAAGCTCTATTTTCATGAGTAAAACATTCTCGGAACGTAGTAGTTTGGGATCTAATTTCAGTGATAATCGATCTTGATGCAGAATCGTCATGCACTCTAGCCCAACGGAGAAAATTGCAAAAAACCACCACATTTGAGGTTAGGGTTTCAAAAAACCATCACTTTTTAGGAAAATTTCAAAAAACCACCGGTCCTCTCTCTAACTGTTTTGAAAAACACTAATAGCATATTTTAGGTTGTTTGACAGTGCATCGCTGATGTATCATAGTAATTTTGCAAAAAACACCTCCATATATTATTTCTTCATACCCTATGTCCATTTTCTATTTTTTAATTCCTTTTCATTTATTCTTTTCTTTTATTAATCATTTTTCTCTTTTTTTCAACTATGGCATTGACCACGATGCTACCTCCGGCCAGGCCCAGCCACACAGGGATGGCAGAGGGGAGCTCCTCAAGGGCTAGGAGCGGCGAGCTCCGGGCGGCGTAGGCGGGCTCGGGGCGGCGCAGGCGAGCTCCGCCAGATCGGGCGGCGGTCGGAGCGGACGACGCCGACAAATTTTTAAGGGCTTTAAACTTTTTCTTTTTTCTTATGTAATCTTATATTTTTATAAAGGCAACCAAATAAAACTAAACGCATATCTAAAAATACGAATAAAGGTTCTCCCATAATTTTAATTTAAGACAGAATGTCGAAGCTACGTGCACGCCTGCATCGATTAAAATAGTCAACCATCGGCAAGAGTAACAACACCAGTATGTCAGGGAAAATCAACCAAACAGCATGCTCAACGTCGTTGAGGAGCCGAGAGTACAAATCGCTATGTTTTAGGACGTAGCAGCCGAGACAAATATTGAAAGGACAATTGTCCTCGCGACAACCATGAGAAAAGATCTAAAATCGATCCGATGAAGTAAGATCTGAAGGACCATACCTAAAGAAGTTTAATCTTCAACACCACAATTAACGTCAGGAGTTGACAACGAACAAAGTGTCGAAGATCAATTACTGTAGACAATGCCATCTTTATTGAAGTGGAGATCAGAAGAAAGCTGTTACCAAAACCCTAACCTAATCTATTGAAAAGCAATACTTTTATCAGAACCACCATTCATATGTAGGGTTCTCCAACCCTCAGAACACCGGTAAAGTCGGCCGGAGGAGGGGAAACCAGTCTATGATGGAATGGAAGATAGAGGCGGTTGCTGTTTTGAGAGGGGACGACAACAATGAGACTTATGGATAAATCTATTTTGCTCTAACGGCCTCTTTGTTTAGGCTTTTAGTGATTTTCCATGAAAAATAAGTCTATGAAACGAATCAAAGAGGTTAGTTTCTCTTCAAGCTATCACACCGAGAATTTGGGACAAGTTCTTTTGAGATTATAAATAAAAAGTAGTTCAAGCTGGAAAAAAAAAAACTCGATTTGAACTCCAGCCCCTGCCATCTTCCTTCGCGTTAACTGCCCTGGCTCAGCCATTGTTTTGAGATATTTGACAGAATGGCACACATTTGTTTGGCTTTGACAAAATTGTACACGGCTCGTGTCAACCTGCAGTCAAAAGTGTGTTACTTTGAAGAAAAAAATCCATTACTTTTGTGAAGTTTGAGTAGATTTAAACTACGCTCGAATTGCCGGAAAGAGATTTTGTGCACATGGGCACCAATGCTTCCTCCATTTTTTGTTTTTTAAATTTTTTAAAACCTCATGTTTTTATGTATTTTAAAATTATGATATTAAATATGTAAATAGATATACACATGAGAAGTGTAATAAAAAAGTTACGTTAAAAAATACTTTATATTTTGTGAAATACAAAAAAACAAATTTCTCACTGTAAATAGTAGTACACAAGTACATCATTTTATCAGTTTACTTTTAAGAAATTTGTCTTTTTTGTATTTCCTAAAATATAAAGTATTTTTTAACGAGACTTTTTTGTGTACACTCCTCGTGTCTAAATCTATCTACATATTTAATCACTTAATTTTTGAAGACAAAAAAATGTGATATTTTGAAAAAAAATTAAAAACCAAAAGTGATAGGAACATTGATGCCCATGTGCACAAAATATTTTTCCCAAATTGCCATCCAAGTCAAAATGGTATCAGGCCGGATCGGCGCGCTGGGTCACTGACCCGACCCAATATTTCAAGGCCATTGGGGTGCACGGGTCGGCCTCGAACTATATTTTTGGACCAATAGAGCCGGCTTCGATTGACCTTTGGGTCGTCAGGGTCGACCCATAACATCTCGCAGAGCGCTCGGCCAGTCGCCGCCGGAAATCCTAACTCCCGCTCGCTGCGGGAGCGATCTCCGTCCCGCACGCAGCGCTCCGCCCGATGGGCCGGCCCAGGTAAGGTTCTTTTTGTTTTTTCTTTTCTTTTCTTTTTCTATTTTCCTCAATGTTTCTTTTTTTCTTTTTTCTAAATCTAAACAATTTTAAATTTCAACTTTATCTGTTTTTGATTTTTTTAGTTTTGAAATTTGTTCAAAGTAAACAAAAATCAGTTTCGAAATTTTGTTCAATTTTGGAAATTGTTTAATTCGAAATTATTCAAATTTGAAATTTGTTCCAATTCATAATTTGTTCCATTTTCGAATTTTGTTCCAATTTTAAAATGTGTTCCAATTTCGAAATTTGTTCCAATTCGAAAGTTGTTCTATTTTTTAAATTTGTTCCAATTTCGAAATTTGTTCCAATTTTGAAATTTGTTCATTTTCGAAATTTGTTCCAATTTCGAAATTTGTTCCAATTGGGAAATTGTTTAATTCGAAATTATTCAAATTTGAAATTTGTTCCAATTCATAATTTGTTCCATTTTCGAATTTTGTTCCAATTTTAAAATGTGTTCCAATTTCGAAATTTGTTCTAATTCGAAAGTTGTTCTATTTTTTAAATTTGTTCCAATTTCAAAATTTGTTCCAATTTTGAAATTTGTTCATTTTCGAAATTTATTCCAATTTCGAAATTTGTTCCAATTTCGAAATTTGTTTTATTTTCGAAAAAAATTCCAACTTTCGAAATTTGTTCCAATTTTGAAATTATTCTTTTTAAAAAACTGTTCAAATTCGAAATTGTTCTATTTTTTAAAAAGATGTTTCGAATCTGGAAAATATACAAACTTAATAGATAACTGAAAACGAAAAAGGAAAAAGAGAGAGTATACCTGTATTGGGCCCGCGTAAGTGGCCCATTAAAGAAACGCTCCCAGGCGGGAGCGATTCGCTCCCGCAAAGAGCGGGATATAGCACCCCCCCAGTCGCCGCCCTGCCCATCTCTGCCGCCGCCGGCGCCTTCCGCTCGCGTTCGGGTCGTCGTCCCGCTCCTGGTGTTTCTCCCGGTCACTCTCCAGGTCGTCTTCTTCTCGGTCTCTGCACATCTCGTCTTCGTCCTGGTCGTCGACAGCTCGTCGTCGTCCCGGTCGCCGGCAGGACCGCCTCCCTGACTTCAGCCCAGAACGCGGTCTTGTTGCTTATCCAAGTCGTCCTTTTCTGAGATCGTGCTCCCTCTCACCCTCCGGCCTTCCTCTCTTTCCAAGCGCCAGGTGAGATTTTGGTCTTGGAATCTTGTACACTAAAAGCTTTAAGATTCAATCGTTAGGATGATGTAGGTTCTTGTAAGCCAGCATACTGAATCCATGCTGAATAATTCAGTGTACTTGAGAAATCTGTCATATAAGAAAATTTTAATTTGAGTTGAGTTGTTAGCTGAAAAGGAGTTTCTGTGAGTATGCGAGCATGTTAAGATCCTACTTGTATTCTTTTCCAATTTCTGCCAGCGTACGCATTTCAGTTTCCTAGTGTATCACTTACCTTCGCTCGCTCTAGGGTTTATCGCCGCCGCCACCGTCGCCGCGCCCCCGTCCCCGGCGTCACCCCGCACCATCCGCCCGCCTCCGTTCTCATGGCTTCGCAGGCGCGTCTTGTCCCAGCCCCCGTGTAGGGGCTCGCTCCCCCGACGAATCTCGGACGCCGAGCTCCGCCGCCGACCCGCCGGAGCAGATCGGGTCATCTCCTGCGCGGTAGTTCCTCCTCTTCTTCCCCACCTCCACCGGCCGTCAACTCGGCTTGCCCCACCTCCTCCGGCCCACTACTCTTCCGGCCTCCCGAGCTCAAGGTTTGAGCTTCATTTTCTTTGTCAGATGTGAATGCTTGTATGAACGGTTGCAATTTATGATGTCAGATGTGAATGCTTGTATACTTGATGCAATTCTGATCGCAGATGGAGTGTGTAGAATTGATGCATTTTTGTAGTATGTACAGTGAGCATGCTTCTAGTGTCTAAAAATTTGATGTTAGTGCTGGACAGAAAATGATGACTTAGAGAATATATATTGAATGTTATACAGGTAATAGAATTGTTAGAATGTTAGAGAGTAGGCATTTTAACATTGATATCGTGCATATCATAGATAAAATGGAAAATCTGGCAAGGCTACTTGGGATGCCTTTGCATCACGGACTTGCGGTTCTTCTTGATATTTGCATTGACTTACTGTATGTTTGAACACAGTTGGGTATGCCAATTTGACAAGGAAGTTCGAATGAGTGCACAGTTAAGGGCATGTCACTAGGGCATCAGGCATAAATATTAATCTAGCACTGATCAAACTACCAGTCAATTGCAATGTTTCTTCCGAAGAGTGGATCACTGAGGTCAGGCCTATAGCTAGGCTGATAGTTTGAGTTGTGCTAACTAATACTCCGGAAATGTGTCCAAATGCAAATTCATCCTTTGTAATAACAACTTAAGTAAACAAAAACTGATCTAATTTTTATGTATCAAGACTCAGGAGGTTCTTTGCGCCACCCTTTTAACCAGAATTTAGACTGGTGCCAGGACAAAGATATGTCATATGATGTACTCCCTCCGTTTCAAAATATAAGATGTTTTAGGTTTGTGAAGCAAATGTATCTAGACACCTTTTAGTATGTATATTCGAGTGAACCTACACACTAAAAGATGTCTAAATGCATTTGCTTCACAAAGCTAAAACATCTTATATTTTGAAACGGAGGGAGTACTTGGTAACACATGGACTAATCGCATGAAGAGGTTCTCGACAACCTTGGATACTTTCATAGATGCCGTATGCTTCCAGTATGCAAACTATTAGGACTGCAAATGATAGTTTTTTCTGAGAAACGCAAGTGAGCTGTAGTAATAAATAAGATCACAACAATAGAGTTCTGGAGCTGCTCACCTTGCAAGATTTCGGCCTCTCCGTCTACAGCCTGTGAGGGTGGTGCCACACTGGCAGAGGCCTGGAGCACTGAAGTAGCACGACTGCACCAGAATGTCCCATATACTGCGCCCAACTGGACGGGATCTGAGGGAGGGAGAAGGCTCTGGTGAGCTACGTTGCACGGATACGGCTGAAAAGTCACGTATCAGGGATTGGATGGGGTTGGATATGTTCAGATACAGGGATACGCCCGGATACCCCATGATACATACCCCGTACGTATCAGTCGATTTTTTATTTTTCAAAAAAAGAAACTAAATCGGATACGACAGGGATACACCCACGATACGGGAGGGATACGGGAGCTATAGAGCTTGTTTGGATTACAGCCAACCTATACCTTACCAAAATATTGGCGTGCCCACGAAATTTGGTTTCTGTTTGGAGTGACGTCCGAAAATTGGCTCGCCAAATTGCGCCTACGCGCCTGTCCGTGTAATTTCTGTCCACGCGAGGGCGAGCCGAGGGCGCGGAATTCGCTCGCCAATATTTTGGCAGCCAATGCGCGCTTCTCCTTGGTAGGTCCCATGTAGTTACATGCGAGTACCAATTCAGCGTTTTGATTTTTTTTGGGTAAAGCCAGCGTCCTACTAATTACTAGTAAGAAACCTGTTTATTTTTTTGGTGTTCCAGTACCACTCATTGCCTCGTAACTGGCAAGTGAGTTAGCTACTTCGAACTAAACTAGTCACTCATGGTTTCCCTGGCTCAATTTTTTTTTCTTTACTATATTTTTAGAAAAAGAATTAATTAAATTTTATTTTTTTAAAAAGAATTAATTTGATTGAATTGGAATCAAATCAAGCACCATCCAATTAACGTTATCAATGCAAGCCAATTTGGTTGCAAACCAAACGAAATCACTATCTATACCTAATAATAAAAGCAAAAGGGTTTCTCCCAGTTTTTGGGGATTCCACCTTTTATCAAAATTACAAAAATTACCACCGATAAGTGAATTTATCTATCCCGTAATGTTTCGCTCGATTTTCTTCGTCCATCCATAGTCTTGGTTTCGTCCCAGGCCAGTCGATCGAGATGGGAATTCTCTGCCATATCCGTGTGGGCTTGGTTCTGTTGGGTGTGGGCATGTGGGCTTCGTCTAGAATATTGGTGGCGGGGCTCTCAGTTTCCTATATAATCACGATAGGTCAAGCCGTGAAGGAATATACGAGATCGTCGAGGCGAGATCGCCGAGGCGGCGCTCAGCATGGCGGCGCTGCTTCTCTCGATGGATTCCCGGGAGAGATGGCAGCCATGTGTGGGCGGCGAGCGGCTGTGCATAGGACGGCCATCGGCGAGGTGAGGCCTGCACGGCTAGCTTGACACGACTCGGCAGGGCCGGCAGCTCAGGCACAACTGCGTACGGGCATGGGCGAGGTGAAGCCTGCACGGCTAGCTTGACACGGCTCGGCAGGGCTGGCAGCTTAGGCACAACTGCGTACGGGCATGGCGACCTAGCAGGAGTGCGGACCACATGGCTGGACAGAGAGGCTTGGAGGACAATTAGCTAGAAAAGCGTGATGCTTTCCAGGAGACCAGTACTGAACTACTGATCATCAAGGCCATGCAAGAGCGAGAGTATGTTGATCTTAAGTATAAAATGTATACTGATACGTGACTACGTGTGTAACACTGCTGCAGATCTGTCTCGGTCTGTTTTTATGGGGGTTTCGCACTATGTTTTATGTCCTGGCGCCACGAACCACGAAAGCTGGCGAGCCACTTACGTCACTTGAGTCAATGACACAGGTAGCGCGGATGGCTAGATGATCTCGGCCGACAAAGTACAAAGCAATATGAGCAGCAGCCGGCAACGACACAAGCAGCGGTGGTCGGAGATAGTAAGTAGAAGCATGGGAAAGACCAAGAAAATGAACGGTACATAGTTCATAAATTTTCAAATTGATGGTTTCCTTTTGTAGTTGCCGATTCTTCAATCTTGAAAGGTTAAGATTTATGGAAACATATATATCATCCGTGCAAGTTTGAACTAATGCAATGTTATTTTCAATTTGTCCACAGATTAAAAAGTGACAAGCAAGCTTACCCTCTCAAAGAGTGCTCTCCATCCAGTCCAAATTGATTCTTCAACCCATCTAACCGAAGTAATCGAGTTTGTATCAAGTGATCAACAATTTTAACAAGCTCATCTCCGCGGCCGACTTGTCAAGTTCAGAGTGCAGGAGCCTATGCGGCGACGATCGAGATCGACAAACTAGCCAAGGCCATCGATATGAAGGTCATTGCTGAGGGGTCTCAAAGACGAGAGGAAGAACCTTCCCATGTAGAATCTCAAGGATATTACAGATCATAGAAGGAGAGCCGAGTTCCAATTAAACCATGGAGAAGGAGGTAAATTAAAAATAATCCTTTTATTTTTTCTTTTTGCCTTTTTTTGCTATCATGATAATACTCCCTCCGTTCTATAAAAATATCGCAAACATGGATGTATCTAGAAATATTTTAGTTGTAGATATATCTATTTCTCTGACATGTTTTATGAAATAGAGGGAGTGATATTTTAAAAGTGTATTCTCGTTGTAACGCACGGGCAATTTTATACATCTATTTTCTGGTGCAACGCACGGGCATTTGTGCTAGTTCTACCAAAATTTTGGAAGGGCAATGGCTATAATCCAAACAGAGCAAAATACATCAGAAGCCATGGAACTTGTCCGTATAAATCACATTGATCCTTGTACTTAGAAAAGTTGAACTTACGGTCACTGAAGACGCAATGCTGGGTCACTATACGGTCACTCCATACACTCCAGCTACGTATTTGATGATGTGGCATGGTGGGACCCGCGTGACAGTGGCAGTGCGGGTCTTGAGCTGTGTAATCCTTACAGAAAAACACTTACATATAATTTTCTTTTGCAAAATGACCCGTCTTATTTGCTGGGTTCGGTTCTTCTTCTTCCTGCCTCTCTTGCACAACGCCGGCGGGCAAGTCGTCGTCGTCGCGAAACGACGCACACGCGAACGGACATGCAAACATTAAGCAGCAGAGCAAGTAAAGCCGCATCCATGTCGTGCTCGTCCACGTGATTAGTGCAGCGTGAACGCGCGCCGGCGTCCCATTCTTGCCGCCGCCGTTCGTTGTTACACCGCTATTGGCCTATCCGAGCTCCTAGACCTTGCCCTTTCGCTCAGTCTCGTCCTGCGGAATTAATCGACGCGACAGGACTTGTTCTTTCGTTGTCGAGTCTATCTTCCCTGCGTCCGGTCCTCGGCAGCCATGACATGGCCAACTGCGGCGGGCGGCAGTGCGAGCCAACGCGGTCGGACGGCTTGGAGACGTGTGTTTGCCCAGGGAGGCCTTCGGTGCGCTCCTCTGGACACCCCGTCAACGGGGCGCTCTTGCCGACCATCTCCGGTGTCAGTTGGAACTCCAGTCCACGCTCTGTTTGGTGGATCTCACGACGTTCAGGAGGTGTTCGAGGAAATGCAAAGGCAAGAAAAAATGCAGATGAGACAAAGGTTGACTACCAGCTGCAACAGATGCAACCCTACTTCTGACTACCAGCTGTAACAGATGCAGCCTAGTGTCAACTCCCCACGCTACTACACAAGAGCATGGTCAATACCAAGTTCAGTTTACAACAAGAACCTTGGCGTCCTTGGTGCTGACATCCGTCACCTGGTTCTTGGGCAGGTCCATGCGCACATGCTCAGCACTTGTATTCATCTACAAACGGGTGCAAGCGATCACTGACAGGTAACACTTTCGTGCTCTGCATTGTGATGGGGATTTCGATCGAGCACTTCGCATTCATGTTCAGACAAGTACAACTGTACAAGCAAGCAACGCCGGACGGTAAAGTTGTCGTGCACTCGTGCTCATGATGTGAATATACATAGCGTCAGCGTGGATCCAGACACCTGAAGACCGTGTGTGTACACGCAGACGCGCCGCGGTGCCCCGCTGATCGACTGGTCGTGGCGCCTTTCGCCGGCGCGCACGCTGCGGAGGCACGAGCCCTTCTATCCATGCTGGCCGGCGATCGAGGAAGAAGGCATGGCTCGGGGCACGAGGGAGAGCAGGAAGAGGAGGGAAAACACGAGCAGCAACGGAGCGTTCATGCTAGTGCTTTCCGTGACGCTGTGATGCTCGAGGCCACACGGGCGCGGGCGGCAGCATGTAGCGAGCGCGGCGTCTTGCACACGGGTGCGGCAGGGCGGCTTGGAGCTGGGCACGTCCATGGCGGTGCTCGGCATCGCGAGTTTGGCAACGGCGGAAGCGGGGTCTGATCCACGGGAGGTCGCCCAGCGCCGTTTGCCGGTGCCTCCGGCTTTCTCTGTTGTTGGCGCTTTTGCAAAAGCATCCTCAGGGTTATGGTTATTATTTAAGTTATCGGTTTGACTGGTCAAAACCTGCCAAGTCATCAAATACGTAGCTGAAGCGTATGGAGTGACCGTATAGTGACTGAGCAACGCGTCTTCAGTGACCGTAAGTTCAACTTCTCTAAATACAAGGATCAATGTGACTTATACAGACAAGTTTAGTGGCTTCCGATGTATTTTACTCATCCAAACAACATCATCTTACCAAAATTTTGGTCACACCCTTGGTTTGGTCATACCAAAATTTTGGTAAGGCATGTTTGAGCTCAAACCAAACAAGTCCATACTACCCTAATGCCTAATGCCTCGATCTATACAGCGAGCAGCCCCTTTCTCTGTCTTTCCACTTCGCGCCGCCACACTTCTGGCCGCCGCCGAGCAGCCCCCACCGGCGTCAGTCGCCGCCGCCTGCCGCCGAGCAGCCCCCTCCGCCGTCAGCCGCCGAGCAGCCCCCTGCGCCGCTGCACTGTGCAGGACTGCAGGTCACTTCCTCTCCTCCCATCTCCAGTTCTCCACTACGGTTCTTCTTGGTTCAATCCGAGTTACTTTTGCTGGCTTGCTGCGCTCCACCGACGCCAATCCTTACGTAGCTACTGGCAAACTAAGTACTGAATCACATGTATTATGTAGTTCTGATTTTTGACATGGCTCTGGAAATTATGGCAATGAATCAGCTTGGTCCGAGTTGCAAGTTACTGCCAATCTTGTTCATTGGATAGTAGCATAGCGGTATAGAAGTATATATATATAATATATTATAGAACTCCTCGACTGAATTCATGCTGACCAAGTCATGGTACTCTACTTCTATATACAGTTTTGATTTTCATTTGTACAAAAATCAGTAATTTATATATATTAATAATCATTAATATATATATAAATGTATCCCCGTATCCATGTTTTTAGAAAATTGCCGTATCGCCGTATTGCGGTATCTGTATCCGTATCCGTATCGCCGTATCCGGGCAACCTAGCCAGTGAGGGGGAAGAGAGGGGGGTTGACAGTGACACGGGGAGACCTCTAACTTCTAGGGTGTCAGATGAGCATATGGGGTGGTGAGGGGAGCATATTGATTTAAACTGATTTCCTTTGCTGGTGAAGAATCTTAATTTTCTTGGATTGGTCCTAGAAATCTTTCTTGTCATTTCCTCGCTGTGAGCAGTCTGGTACTCCAATGCATCGATATCATTGCGGATTGTTGCTGTCTCTCCTTTTGTCTTGAAGGTGTAGCATTTGTTTGCTTACTAGATCCTACTCTTAGCAACAAATATTATGTTGAGTCACTTTGAATCTTTCCAGACATGACTCTCCTTTGTGAACTTTTGAGAAGATTTCATGAGCCTGTGTTTGGGAAACAACATTTTTATTCATATAAAAGGATAAAAATGGACAAGCTACTTGATTATTTTTCATGTTTAAACATTACAACTAAGCCCACATCCTATAACTAAACCTAAATCACATAGGGTATGGATCACTTGTGTTAGGAATGGTATTATGCTCTTATTTCATGCTATGCTAGCACAAAGATTGTTTGGTATCATGACTAGAACAAGATACAGCAAACCATAGGACATGGCTCTGTTAGTATTAGTGTATGCTGTCCTCTTTGAATGGACCAGAACTTCTCTTGTTTGTGAATAAGTCATAGACCTGACATTGTACTGTATTGGCTATTTTTCTTTTTGTTTGTTCCTTATCTGTGAAAGATTCCTTTGGTTGCAGATGGCTAGGTGGGATGAAATTTTGACTCTTCCTGTTCAGAACCCAACCACACAAGAGTTTTCAGCAGCAGATATCACGTGGTCTATGGTCGTGGGCTGGAAGGACTCAATGGACAGGCTTGCGCTCATTCCGTTTTCCAGGGTGAATGACTTCGTCAGAGGAGAATCAAACAACAAAGAATGTGCAACACGATTTCATGTTGAAGCACGCAGAAGGCGTCCTCCAACTATGAACTGCAAACCAAAAGTTGATGGGATACTCGAGTATATTCTGTAAGTAAATAGAACCATGACTAATCTTTACTTTAGGACCTGAAGCTGTTCATTCATCTTACCAACTTTTCCTTAGCATCTCCATGCTAAAGAGAATCAGGCTATCACTATTTTATTACACTGCCTTCAGCTCTCCTTACCTCAGCTATTTTCTGTTTGAGATGCTATAATTTGAACAAAACATGTGAATATGACGACACATTGCATGCAGGTATTGGTGCTCTTTTGGTCCGGATGATTATAGAAAGGGTGGTGCTGTCCGGCCTAGCAGGTCCTCTTGTGGAAAGAGGAAGACACCTGCCGGTCGTCCTAATACAAAGAGGGGATGTGTTTGCCATTTTATTGTGAAGCGTTTGATTGCTGAACCATCACTGGCTCTTGTGATTTATAACCACAATAAGCATGTAGATAAAAAAGGCTCACCCTGCCATGGTCCCATGGATAAGATGGCTATAGGGACAAAAGCAATGTTTGCACCTTACATATCTGAGGAATTACGTCTTGAAGTTATATCTTTGCTCTATGTTGGTATTCCTGTCGAGACCATAATGCAGAGGCATACTGAAATGGTCGAAAGGCAAGGAGGACCATCAAACCGCGATGATCTTCTTACTCACAGATATGTTAGGAGGCTGGAAAGGAAAATACGGCGTTCTGTTTATGAACTTGATGACGATGACGCTGTTAGTATTAACATGCTGGTTGAGAATCACCAGGACTACATATTTTTCTTTGAAGATTTTACCGATAAGGATAGCTTTGTCTTGGGAATTCAAACGGATTGGCAGCTACAACAGATGATTCAATATGGCAACCGCAGTTTACTTGCTTCCGATTCAAAGTTTGGAACAAACAAGTTAAAGGTTTGTCAAATGTCATCTTAATTTTTATAGTAGTTTAAAGTTTTCTTTGATTTCATCATAGTATTGCTGTTTTCTGTTTTGCAGTATCCTGTACATAGTATACTTGTTTTCGACCAGGAGAAAAATGCAATTCCTATTGCTTGGATCATAACTCCCAATTTTACACATTGTGAAATACATAGATGGATGGGTGCTCTTTATGACCGAGTTCGTACAAAAGATCCAACATGGCAGTTGGGTGGCTTCATTATTGATGATCCCTTGACCGATGTGCGCACTATAAGGTAACTGACGCTTCTCTACTAGTGTACTCTTTCCTGGGGTTTGGGTGCCTGAGTATGTATTCTGCTGAACAGGGAAGTTTTCCATTGCCCGGTTTTGATTACCATATGGCGTATCCGGCATGCTTGGCATAAAAATTTGATGAACAAGTGTTCAGATCTTGAGAAGCGTTCAGTGATGGCTAAACGACTTGGGAATGTATTATCCAATATCTGCGGAGGAAATGGTGGTATGGAATTATTTGAGGCCTTCCTGGAAGATTTTGTTGATTGCTTTGGTTTTCTGGACTACTTCAAAGCTCTATGGCTTCCAAGACTTGGTTTGTCCATGTGCCTTTGCTTTACCTTGTTTTACTTGCCATATCTTGATTTTACTTGTTAGAGGGTTTCTGATGAGTTTTCTAATTCAACTATTTAATCTGTCTGCTACTGCTCAATGTCTGCCAGGGGCATGGACAACTATCTTGAAGGCCACCCCTTTGGCTACTGCTGAGGTAGCTTCAGCAATTGAGAGTTACCATCACCTGCTAAAACTCCGCCTTTTGAATGAGGCAGATGAAAGCATCTACCAGCGTGCAGATTGGTTGGTTCATAAGTTGGGTACAAAGGTTCATTCTTACTACTGGTTGGATGAATTTTCTGGGAAGGACAGTTTTTCTCGTTACTGGAAGAGTGAATGGAAAAATGGCCCAAACCAGTGGCAACAGGGATTGCAAATTCCAGATTCTGATATTGCCATAGAAGATAATTGTGCTAGAGTGGTCTGCCAGAAAGATAAGGAGAGGTCACATGACATAATGAATCCAGGTTCTGAGCTTGCATTGTGTGATTGTAGCTGGTCAATAAAGGGAAACCTTTGCAAACATGTAATGAAGTCGACTAAGGTTTGCCGCGACAGGGGATTGGCACCATCATCCTTGGCTCTACTTCGATATTACCAGGCGCTGGCAAATGTTGTTCATTGCCCACCCAGTGACTCTGTGGTTTGTGACCATGCAGTTGCTGTGGCAGTTTCTGTTAGAACACAGTTAGAGATGCTACTTGGCGCCACCAATGGTGGTTCTTTAAATACATCGGCTTTCAAAGATCCCCAATCAACCAGTGAGCCCAGGGATTCCAATACTCAAGCAACCAGCATTGAAAATGCTGCTTGTGGAAGTCAATCTCCGGCTGCCTTGGATGGCATAAATGAAATTCTCATGGATGAAGACAGTGATCAGGACAGTCATGCTTTTAAGAGAAGAAAGTCTGGAGGAGCATCTGATGAAGACAAAACTGCTACAGCAGTGCAAGCTTCTGATGGTGATGAAAGTACTGAAGAGATGCAAGCTTCTGATGGTGATGAAGGAACTGCAGAGATGCAAGCTTCTGATGGTGATGAAGAAACTGCAGCAACGCCAATCATGCAACTTCTGAAACTGAAGGCAGTCCAGCAACTCCTGAACTGAATGGTTCTTCAGATGAGGTTAGATAGGCTGATCAGATGGGTTGGACATGTCGCCTTAGCACACAACAAAAATTCGGAGGTCTGTATGTTGTAGTCACTGAAGAACTAATCAGAATAGTATGTTCTACTATTGAATTTCAGTGAGCTGATGCATAGATATTAGTTAAAGCATGGAAGGCAAAAAGAAATCAGACGGTTCCTAATGACCACATGACTAAGAAGATGCCAAAGCCTACTAGCTCAGTCAAGAGTTTGAATTTCTGCACTGATGATTTGTGAAGCAAGTCATTGTCAAGATAAATGGAGGCTGTTCAGGTATGCTGCTATGAGCGATGAATCATGTGTACTAGCAGACCATGTAGCTTAGTACCAGGATCTAGAAGCACACCCCCAACCTCATTAACCTCAAAACATTTAATAACGGGTCAGCTAAGGCCAGTCCTAGTGATCGTCTCTTAGGCTTCTCCAATGCTCCTAGGAGGTGCAGTCTTAACCATTCACATCAATTTTTTTGTTCATGTTTCACGGAGTTAACGAGGATGCCCCATAAGAGCATTGGAAAAGGCCTAACAGCAGCAGAAGTGAATGGCAACATTGGTGTTCAGAGCGGGGGAATAAAAAAGATGCGCAAATCGCCTGACAACAGATTGTCTATGCTGCAACTGCAGCAAAATGGGACATGACGGATCAGGTTCCCTAGTTTTTTCCTTTCTTTTTGACAGCTTTCCCAGCTGGTAGTCCAAGATGCCCAAGTTCTACAACAGGAGCAAGTGTACATTGTTTTCCCTTATGTAGTTCACTTCTATGCTGGTCGAACAGAGTTATATACGGTTCTAGTATGGTTGCATGAGCTTGTTACTTGTCCATATGTTGCAAAACAATTGCTCAAATGATGAGACACTGGAATTGCGTTACTCGAATTGAACCCATTCTTCTGGTCTGTTGGTTGGTGGTAATTTTAAGCCCATCTCGCAGCATGTTGCGTTTCTGGATATGAGTGATATCATATTCAGGCTTCAGCTCTGTAGAAGTTGAACTGACGTATATTTTCATATTTAACAGCCCTGTGGAATCTTACGAATTAAGTATAGAAAAGACTGGAGCAGAGTAAAAGCTTGAGTCTCTCGTTGGTATGGTGGGGATTTCTTGTTGGTTGACGCAGGCACTTGGTTCACACTTCACAGGGAGCTGTTGATTCGTGTGTTCAACGTTGCAAGGGAAGGGAACTGAACGTCAAATGTGAGCTTGAGCTCTTGCAACCCTGGGATATAGCATCTGGAAGTACCATGATTTACTACTATTATTCCTGGGCACGTTTCCTAAGTAGGTTTTTCGATGAAACTATTATCCTTTGGGGTATAATGATTGAGTGCCGAATACTTGGCTACGTCCTTGAGTAGCCGGCCCACATGTCATTGCCATAGCATGTACAGTACGTACGTATGTAGATTGGTGTCAACGAGTCGTCGTGAAAAGGAGTTCGGTCGGATTTGGATGGCACCCGGACTGCTAAAACAAGCCGGCACGCACCGGGTCCTGATCCAGTTTCGCTTTAACTTGCTTCGTGTTCCGTGTATAGGGGAAACCAGGCTCTCGCCGAGTTAGCCAACAAAGTCGTACTCGTACGATGGCGCCGCCACGAAAACGCCGACGGAGGAATCGGCCATCGTCACCGGCGGCGGACGAGTGGATGCTACCGGCGGACCTGCTGCTTGAGATCGTCGCGTGCTCCGACCCCGCCACCCTCGTCCGCTGCGCTGCCGCCTGCAAGCTTCTTCGCCGCGACATCCTCGATCCCTCCTTCATCCGCCGAGTCACTCAGCACGGCGGAGCCGTACCACCCTGCGTCCTCGCCTATCTCCGCAACCGCTCCATGCGCGGCAGCAGCCACAACCGCAGCATGAAGCTCTTGATCTCGTTGGTCCACCCGGCCACGCGCGCCGCCGCGTCCTTCACGGATGGAACCCTCGCGCCTTACATGTCGCGTCACGCCTTCGATGTCGTTCGCCGGTACGAGCCGGTGACGTCGCGCGGCGGCCTCGTCGTCCTCCGCCGTCGATGGAACATCAAGAAAAGCAAGATGTACTGTGAGCCCCGCCCCGCCTTGTGCGTGTTCAATCCCATGACGGGCAACTGCACCTACCTCTCTAGTCCGCTGCTCCGAGCTCCTGTACCGGACATACGTTCTGCTCACCGAAGCGGATGGCATAGGCTGCTCCTTCTTGCTGTTGGTAACCTATGTACACTTGTGCTACAGAACAGGTGATGTTAAAATCACAGTGCAGGCCACCAAAACCTCGGAGGACGGCGGCACCAATTGGGGGCCTGTCACTATTGTTGTCCACCCTACAGATCTCCCAGACGAATCGCTCCAAGACCAACACGAGCCCGTCGTCCTCCATGGAGGCATTATCCACTGGCTACTCACGTATGGCGACGAAGTCCTGACCTACGACATCCTCACGGAGAGTGTGGGCAAAGTGATGCTCCCACCTACCAACTGCAGAGGAAGGCGGCGACTTCTAGGGATGGGAGACTGCGTTTGCTCGCTGCCCAACGGTTCATGGTGTCTGTGTGGCTGCAACACTCAGATACACTACACCACATGCCTAGAATAACGGCACTTTGGCGCAGGCACTTTAGCAAATCGCCGCTAATTATAGATTTAAACAGCAGTTAGGTATTAGTGCCGCTAATGGCGCGATAATTACGGGTGAATTTACAAGTGCCGCTAAATTTTACATGTATACCAGCAGTTACCAAAAGTGACGCTATATATACCAGCAATTAGCAAAAAATGCCGGTAGCGTATCACGGCAGTTTGCCAAAAGTGCCGGCGATTACCGAATGTTTTACTCCCTTATCTCTTAAGGAATTTTCTGGCCGTTATAATGAAGAGTAACTCTGTTATTTCACAGACCCGGCCAAGCTAATTAGAGCCCAGGTGGGCACGATCGGAATTGAACATTTACCTAAAATCACGTTCAGTGCGGCGCCTGCGCCGCCGCTCCCCTCCTCATGCGCGCTTGCGCCGCCGCTCCCACCTCTCTTTGCCGCCGCCACCTGGCGGAGACGCACCGCGGCTGCCTCCTCCGCAGATTCCCCATCTCCTCTCCGTCTTCCAGCCCCCGCCCGCGCGCTCCGCGGCAACCCTAGCTCCGCCTTGGGCTGGTAGGAGGGGCTACAACGGATCGCGTCGCCGCCGTTGCCGTGGCGTGGAAGCGTCCCGCGGCCACCGCAGTACCGCGGCGTGGAGGATCTGCACCGAGGCCGAGGTTGCGGGCGTCGCCGGACCGCGAATATGGAGGCGGGGCTGCGTCGCCGCTATATGAAGCCACTGCCGCTAACGATGGCGCGTGCGCTGCGACCATGACCCGGGTGCAGTTGCCTCGTGCCGTCGGCCTGGACTCAAGGGCGTTGTCGCTGAGGCGTGAGATCCAGGTTCACCTCGCCCTCACTCATCCGCGTCATGCTCCCGCCCAGCTTCGTTTCCTTACAGCAGTATAACGACCCATTCAGTACGACATGATAATCCCAACGATTCAGTTACTTCCTCGCTCGTTTGGTGTTTTGCAAATGCTTGGCAGTCGATAGGTGCTTGTGGAAATGCCATACTAACAAACTGATGATTCTGGGTTTGCAGGGACTCTTGAAGTATGAAGGGAAGGAAAAATACGAAGCTCTGTTCCAGCAGTGGCAGCAGAATGCACCAAAATTCAGGATAGTTGGTCACCAGTTTAAGGTATGATGATGTCCTTTCTACATTTCTCTATTGAGGACAAATTATTTGATGTTGTATAGTTGTGCCATCTTTGTCTTAGCAGTAGTCAGCTACACACAGTTTGTCCTACTGTGTCGTTACATGTTAGTGGGTATTTTGAGTGCGATTGTTTCCATTTGATTGTTAGTGGGCATATTTCATTCTTCACTGTAGTTTACTTATGGATTTTAGGAATTAGTATTCGATATAATCCTCTATTATTTCGTCCCAGCTAGGTAGCTTAAAGAGGAAGATAATCTATATCCAATTTGACAAATTGATTAGTTGGAACAAAACCTTTTGCATGCTTAAAATTATTTCATGTTATCCTTGTATTGTGTTTCCGGGGTGATAGTGGAATTTGTTTCTCTTTAGAGTTTACATGAACCTTTCTATGACTTTACATATGAATTATATGAACACGCAATTGTAATCATTTGAGGAATGCATCCACCCTATGTTTATAATGATATGAACATCTATTCTAAATCTGTGCACCTTCAGTTTTAACCACTATTGTCTTCAACTGAGGTCAAAGGTAGCAAAGAAATTTTATGGACATAGTGTTCCTTATGCTCTAAAATATGCAAAAAAAAAAATCTTATATTTTGGAACAGAGGAAGTATGTGATAATATTGTCCAATCTATGAACTGTAACATTAAGTAAATTAGCAAGTTTCTTCAGAGTACTGGTTAGGTCTGGATTTTATATATTTAGTAGATTATATACTTCAATATTGTCTGAAGTGTGTATTTGACCTATATTATAATAACAAGCCATTAATCGATGCAATTTGTTATTTCTCTCCAACATTTTGGTCACCATTTCTCCTGCGTATATATTGTGATGCTGCAGTTTGCTTGCCATATGGAGTTCAGTGCTTACATACTCATATTTGAGTATGAGCAATGAGATCTTTATGAATTGAAGAAGTCTTAGTTGTTTATCTTTATGGCACAGGCACGTGAACGCTGAATGTATGATTGTTCCATGTCCTTGCTTCTGTCAAGAAAAAAAAACAAAAAGGAAGAAAAAAGCTTGC
The DNA here is from genome assembly GCA_007115705.1 of Dactylis glomerata. Lineage (NCBI taxonomy): Eukaryota > Viridiplantae > Streptophyta > Magnoliopsida > Poales > Poaceae > Dactylis > Dactylis glomerata. The sequence continues at coordinate 3,714,863 of QXEO01000382.1, forward strand.
ATCCTTACATTTACATTTGATTTCTATATGATTGCTTAGATTGTAATAAATTCTCATTCCTTGCATTAGAGGACTGAATTCTGCAGTATTTACAGATAAGACGAGTATCCCTTTAATGACATGAATGTTCTCTTGGTATATTGTATACTAGATTGTGAGATAAAAACGGAAATGTCAAATATTGAGCAATGTTGAGTGTATTTCTTTCAGGCGTTGGTATCAGGGGCAATTGGAGGCTATCTTGATGTAGCACTTAACTCAATACTCAGGCCTTCTTGGACAACAATCTTCTTGGTCAGAACCTCTTCCTACCTCCCTATTCATGTATTGGTTAGGCTGCACTCAAAGATAATTACATATTTGGTACGTGAGCTTATGAATCACTGCTTATTTTTGAGCTAATAATAGTGCTTTCTTGTTTTTTGTAGCATGGTCTATTATGAGTCAATTTTTGTTTAATTCTATTTAACTATATAGCAGGTGAAAGATACAGTTGAGGTTGATCAACATTATAAACTTTGTTCACAATAGTACATATGCTCTCTCACAACTACATGCGCACAAGTATCTATTGTCCTGTCCATCTATGACTGCTTCCACGTAGTGCCACTCAACCTCCTCTAGTTCCTCGACTGCAAGGTGAGAGCAGACAAGAACATCTTGGCACATACTGCTTTAGCGTGATAAATGGTTTTAATATTCAGCTTAATGCCTAGTTTTCTTTATCGAAGATAAAACTATGCTTAGCCCTGTCAAATGTTACTATGGATTGGTTCGTCATGTTCATCTCAGGAAAATCAAGATGCTCCTACCTAGGAATTAACTTGCTTATTACATTTTCTACACATTTACCATACATGTTATCCTTGTTGGTTTGGCCTTTAGGACCTTAGTTGGCACCAAGTAAAAGCTGAGATGATTTCAGTTGAGATGCTTAGTTTTTTGCATATGCATCTAACCTGTCAGTAAATGGGTTGACGATGAGGCCGTTGCCATGAATTAGTTTATGTGCAAAGTGCTAGCATCTCAGAATGCAATTTATTCACTCAATTGGTATGATGCAAAGTTGCCCTTGTTTTAGTAAAACTTGTAATCACCATTCTAATAGTTGCAAAGTTAACACTAAGGTGCACTAGGGTGCCAGTACGTGCACCCATAGTATCAACCCAGTGTTAGTTTATTCGCTAGCATTTTTCTTCTAGATGCTCAGAATGAGTTCGATGGTTGTGGTACTTCATATGTGTTACTTTGAAATGAGTTCTTAGCATAATTGAAACGAGTTCTGATAATATTGGTGACGTAGTTGAACTATATATGTGGAGATGCTTGGTATTATCTTTACCACTAAATTACTATAGTTTTATAGCCATGTCTTCACATCCGGTTACTGTGGTTCTATAGCCATGTTTCATCATGGATTCTAATCGGTGTTGTATATATTGGAATTAGGAAATAGCTACTGTGAGAATTGTTTGATATTGTAGAAGAAGCTTACGCTGCTACTGTTGTATTATTTTCTGCAGGTTTTAGCTAAGAACCTGGTTCGTGGCTATATCTGGTTAGAACCTGGGACAACAAGCTGATCAATTGCCCGAAGGATTCACTCTTGCAGGGGCAATGAAGTATTAGCTTCCACAGGTAAATGTTTATCCTTTATTTGTCTTTGATGTGATTCTCCTGGTCAGCAATTCTTGTGTAAGCAGTGCAAATAATACCTGTTTTTTGAAGAGTATATTGTTGTAAGTCACTAGCATTTGTAAGATGTGTTAATTATTTCTAGAGTTCTCTTTCATTCTGACACTTGCCATTTTATCTGGGCGGGCATGCCTTTTGTTCCCCTATGTCCTGTTGAGAGAGAGAGAGAGAGAGAGAGAGAGAGAGAGAGAATACTAGAGTTGCTTCACTTTGAAATGTTACCCATGGCTTCTGTGTTGCAATTTTACAATAGGTTTGAACTTTAAAATAAGGCACAAGTCAACATCTTCTAATTGGTTCCTGACTTAGAATAGTCTATGATCTTCTCCATTGTGAGTGCACATGAATAATTGCTCAGTGCTTAATCTGATAATCTTGAGCGGACTTTGTATATGCAAGCCAGAGGCAATCAACCATTATTTGTTTAGTCGGTATACTTGTTTAATGCTTCTTTGTTAGAATTACTACAATCTTGAAGGTTTGGAGTGAGGAGAATGCTATGCTTAGTTGTGAAAATCCTTGTCTATATCAGTAAGTTACTATGTTGATTTTACTATGTACGCATGAGGAGAATGCTATGCTTAGTTGTGAAAATCCTTGTCTATATCATGCACTAAGTCACTCTGTTGATTTTACCGACCATTTGCCAAATTTAGGTTTTGATATTCACATTAAATCTCTCTTTTGCAGGAGCTAACCATGCAAGTCTGGGCGTTGGTTTGGCGTTGATCTCGAACCGCCTCTAGTGTTGAGCAAGAGGGAGGTGATGTTGAGCTACATTGCAGTTCAGTTCTGTAAGTTAGCTTGCTAGGATTGTGTTATGTTGAGCTACAATGCATGCATCGGGTTGTGATTCTGATTGTGTGATTGTGTGGACTGTAAATATAGTTCAGTTCTGTAAATGATGAATTTGAATGTGATTTTTAGAATTTGAATTGTGATTGTGATTCCAGATTTTGACTGAGATTCTAGAATTTGAATTTTAGTGTATCTATTTGGATTTACAAGCTTTTTCCAATTACTGCGTCTATTTGGATTTGCAGGCACTTTGCCAAAACTGCTGGGAAATAACTTTGGAGGCATTTCCTGAAAACTGCCTGAATTTGAAATCAAAGGCATCTCATAAATCTGCCTCCAAAAAAATTCCCGGCACTTTGCTAATTTGCCTCTAAAAACTTCCCTGGCACATTGCCAAAACTGCCTCCAAAACTTTCTAGGCACTTCGCCAAATCTGCCTCAAAAAACTATGCCAGCACTTTGCCAAACTGCCTCTAATAAAACATTGATGGCACTTTTGAAAACTGCCGGGAATAACTTTTCCCGTCGCCACTTAATGTGGCACTTTTCATTCTGCCCTTATAGAGTTTTACTGGCAGTTTGGTGGCCTTTGCCGGCACTTTGAAGTGCCTGCAGTTCAGTTACCTGGCGTAGTGATAGTTGGGTGAAGGAAGCCGCGATCGATTTGGAGCAGCAGCTACGGTCCCTGAATCCCAATACATCCCTTGTGCTGTTCGAGTGCTCGAAAGAAAGGAGCGGCGCAGTGCTGCTGCGGGTATATCGCAAGGGCCAACCGCGTCGTCGAGGTCCACTCATTGTCCTTGACTTGGAGACGAAGGAGATGCATAGGCAGCAGTCGTGCCCGTCCTTGTACTCTTCCTTGTTGTTCGAGGTCGACTTGTCGCTGCGGCTACAAGCCATGAAAATATTTTCCTAGTTAGTTAATCTGCAGCCCGAAACTTAAGCAATGTCACCTTTTGGTGGTGCATTTAGCACTGTTTAATTAATTGCATTTATATGAAGTGTCTACGGATGTGAAACTTCCTCTTATTTTTTGTGTTTACAGATGTGAATCTTCTCTACATTCAACAACCTACCTGCCTGGCATGGCCTTCAGCTTCTGTCTAGCGCCCCGGCGTCGGTAGTGTTCTGGGTTTTTCTGGTTTTAGGAAAATTCTAGAACCTTTCGGTTCGGTTCAATGGTTTCTTTTCCAGTTTTCCTGGTTTCTGCTTGTTTTACTTTTTTTCTATTTTCTGTTTTCCTCCTATTTGAACAATCTTAAATTTGAACATTTTTCAACTTAAAACAACTTTAAAATTCGAACAGTCTTCAAATTGAACATTTTTTAAATTGAACATATTTTTGAATTTGAGCATATTTTCAAATTTGAACAGATATTGAATGGAACAGATTTCGAATTTGAACAATTTTTTGATTTGAACTGATTTTCGAATTTGTACAGATTTCGAATTTTGAACAGTTTCAGATTTGAACAAATTTTCGATTTTGAACAGATTTTGAATTTGAACAGATTTCGAATTTTGAATATTTTTGGATTTATAAATCTGCATATTTTTTAACATCACATGGTATCAGCGTTGAGTAATTGATATTCTTAATTGTTACTGAAATGGCAATTAATTAGTGGTTCATGTTTATCATTGAACTGTCACTATAAAAAGGCTTTGTCGTTTCACTTGTTCCTGCAACTCAGAGCAAGGCAAACCATCAACAAGGCTTCCTATCAGCGCCACGTCTAGCAAAGATGAGGACTACACAGACGATGCTATTGACCGTCGTCCTCTCCTCGTGCTTGTATCAGGTATTACTCTAATGATGCCTTATTTCATCAACTCCACAAAAAATCATATATGTGTGATTGCTTCAGTCGATTCATGATATTGGCCCTTTTGTGTAGAGGCTGCAGTGAAGGCGGATGTAATTTGTGCAGGATCAATTCACCCAACGCCGATACCATGTGATGTTCCAGGTTGCCTGCACATTTGTCGTGAAAATGTTAATAATGGCGGGGGTGCCCTAAGTGCAACTGGACTGCTACATGTATCCCTGAGGGATGCCAGTGCGATGTTTGCATGCCTAACCTAATAGACTGATAGTAGCTTGCTAAGATAGGATGGTATGTTCACTGTAATAAGAACGATGTTGTAAGGGTGTATCGGAAGATCTGAAACATGAGTTTGGTATTGATTCACCAACCATATGCGATCATTGATGAAAAAATAGAGTTATGTACAAGCCCTAAGAAAAGGAATATACCTAAATTTACAACACCACACTTCAAGTGCTAGGAAGTGCCGAAAATAATGTCGCTAGACCCAATGTTTCCCCTCTCGCCCACAGTCCTTCCCTATGTCGAGAAGGCAAGCAATGTTAGGCTGTGTGCTGTCGAAGATGGGACGTATTACGCTACTTCTATATCCACAAAGCAGACTCGTGGGGGTAAGGGCGTAGTCTAAAATATGACATTAGGCCGGGTTGTAATTTTTCCTCTTTCCCACGCCCTCACAGGCTGCTCGCACGGGCAGCGCAAGGTCCAAATCCTAGAAAAAAAAAGAGTGCATGTGTCTCTGCCTCCTTGGCCGGCGGCCGCCATCGAGCCAGCAGTGGCATGTCAGATCCCGACTAAGGACCAAACGATATTACTACCGGTTTGGAGACCCAGTCTATAAATTTGTCCTCGTTCTTTCCTCCTCGATCGAGGTTAGCAACTCTATCCTTTCATTTGTCATTGATACAAATGCATGTTTCGATATACAGTGGTCATTTCACTATTTATGATGTTCGGTAATAGTATTGGTAAACCTAATTATATGACGCAGATAAACCAACGACAATGGATGTACGGTGACCGACGCACTTCCGAGTTCATTGAAGGTCTTCGTAATTTTGGCGATGTGGCTCGGGCAAATATTCAGAATGGTTTATGTGTTGTCCATGTGTTGACTGTGGAAACAAGAAGGAATACTCTTCCTGGAAAATCCTTCACTCCCACCTGCTTCGGAAAGGTTTCATGCCTAGCTATAATTGTTGGACCAAGCACGGAGAAAGAGGGGTTATAATGGAAGACAATGAAGAAGAAGAGGATGATGATATGTACCCTGAATACGGTGATACTGCACCGGGGGAAGCTAAAGCTGAAGGGACAGGAAAAGCTGAAGATGAAGAGGCATCAGATGAGCATGATGATGATCTTCGTCGGGCCATCGTAGATGCACACTGACGAGGGTTAACTCGACAAATGTCCTAGATGAAGGACTTAGGATCGGGGAGATAGGGCGTCGGATGAACTCAAAGGTAAGGTTAGTCGAAATAGGTGTATGTCGAAAGTAAACTTTGGGTGTTGAACCTGGCTTGCTTTCAATCTGGCCTACACCGTCCCCTCCTGGGCCCTATATATAGGTGGCCAGGTCTCGAGGATCGGGTAGGGTCCGATACAGATTACAATATCGACATACGGTAAGAACTCGTATCTCGACTATCATTACAATTGGGCCTAGCTTAACGGGCCTCAGGGGTACTCAACTAACGGGCTCTATTATCTATACCCTTGTCAGTAGCCCATGAGATTCTACCAGAATTGCAGATTCAGGTTGAATCTCTAATCTTTAAATCTTCGACTTGATTAATTCTTCAACTTCTCAATATCTTCAAATCTTCGACTTGGTCTTTCGAATTATTTTCATGATAATATTTCGCAAGGGGTTTTGATGAACAAGCCTGACAACTCTGACGGATCAAGAGGTCAGTTAACTGTCGGAACAGATACTTGTCACCTACTTCAAATTCAATCCCCTTGGACTTGAATTCGGGATACTGGTCAAACCCACTCTTTTGCCGCATTTAGGACTTACAAAGAATGAGTCCCAGTGATTCTCAGGGTACCCAGTGCGTCCACCAGGATTTTCTTCGCGTCGTAGACACGGATACATACCAGTAAAGCGCATCCATGTGCGTATACCAGGCCACACAGGACGGATCCCGGGGTCTTACCTTCGTGATAAATCACGGCATTCGAGTTTCGTTGCGATAACGCAACTCGAGAATTGCATGTCGCAGTCTCATTTGACTGATGAAATATCAAAGAATTTCGAATTATATTAACTTTTCCCAAGTAGCTCCCGATGGGAGTAGTCGCTCCATATTTTGTCGACTATGTAGTCGAAGTTTCATGGCTGTCGAAATGTTGAGCAGCTCATACCATATTGATCGTAGCTTTCTTCGTCTTCATTGCTGATTCTTTTTTTTTCTATCGGGTGCGCGCTCAGCGCTCCCGATGGGAGTAGCCCCCGAGGCTATGGTTGGATACTTGTAGTCAATCATAGGCTCAAATTGACTTCTTCTTATTCTTTCTTCTTCTCCCTGTTGTAAGCCCCCGAGCCCAAGGCGAGGTTTCTTGTACTTTCTATGATACCTTCTTTTTAACTTTGTTATTATTGTCTGCTATGTGCAGAATTTAACTCCTTTGTAACTTATCTTATGGGCTTTGCGGAGGCCCGTTAATATGTGCTTATAAATAAAGCACCTTTGGTGAGGGTAAAAAACCCTAAACAGATTCCTCCTCCGCCGCATCATCTTCTTTGTCATCTAGGGTTTCTTTTCTCCCCATTTTTCCACATGGCTGATGCAGATGGCTCCCGTCTGAACCTTGGCTCCATGACGGCGCCGCGTGGTCGTGGCCGCCCTCGTGGCAGCAAGAATAAGACAGCTCCAGCTGCTGCAGGATCCTCGTCGTCTGCTCCAGTGAAGCGGCGTCCCGGCCGCCTGGCCGGTAGTAAGAATAAACCAAAGGTGCCTAGCACCGCTCCAGGTCCAAGCGCACCTCCTGGTAACACTTATTCTTCTTCTTCAACGAGGATATACTCGTTTTTCTGCATCACCGGAGCGCAGTGCCGTGAGATTCAACGGCTGCCGCTAAAGTTCACCGAATTCATGGATGGTCGAGAGTTGCGTGAAGCAATTCTTCATGAACATTCTGGGGGAGGTACTCCCTACGAGGTGGAAGTCTGGTATGATAGCGCTGGTGAGCAGTACTTCAAGGGCGGCTGGTCGCAGTTTGTGGATGATCACGACATCCAGCGAGGTTCCTTCATGACCTTCGACTTTCACGCCGGCACGCCCAAGTTTGACGTGAAGATATACGACAGTACTCAATGCTAGAAGGAGTACGAAGCTGAAGTTCACTTCCACTAGGATCTTCTTTATGTAATCTTCTTTTCGAGTTGCCTTGCTGTCGTGCTATATTGTAATAAACAATAGTACTTGGTTTTGATGCTTTTAACAAGCCGTGGGAACAACTCGTTGTTCCGACGTATACTTTATATATTATCAGGTTCTTTTGAACCAATTATATTGCTTGAAGAATATCGGGTTGTTGCACAACCTCGTAGTATAAAAGATCTCCATATTGTGATAAGCTTTCTTTCGTACGACCCGAGGATTGAAGCCCCCGAGTGGAGAAGTAAAAATATTTATACAATTTGTCGAGTTCAACCCAAGGAACCCGACCTATGGCCTCATGTTCTGGGGTCAGAGGGTGAACTCGAGTTTACTGATGCCACTAGATTTCTTCTATGCATAGAAATGTCGTAGTTGCTCCGCATTCCACGGGTTGCTTTTCCTGTCTTTTTGTCTTGTAGTCGATAAGCTCCTCCTGGTATTACTTCTGTGACGATGTAAGGTCCCACCCAAGGGGACTCTAACTTGCCGTGGCTGTCCTGCCTGAGTCATAAGACTAAATCTCCCACCACGAATGATCGCGGACAAACTCGACTACTATGGTAGTTCCGCAGGCTCTGTTGATATTGCGTGGCTCTTTCCAACGCTTTATCTCTTGCTTCATCTAGTGCATCGACGTCGTCTTGTAATGCTTCTACTGAGGTTGCTTTGTCGTATGCCGTCACTCTTGGAGCTTCGTGTGTAACTTCGACTGGAAGCACGGCTTCTGCGCCGTGGACCAGGAAGAAAGGAGTTTCTTGAGTAGCCGCATTAGGCGTGGTTCTTAGACTCCAAAGAACGGAGGGCAGTTCATCTACCCAAGCGCTCTTGGCTTTCTCGAGAGGTGCTAAAAGCCTCTTTTTTTATCCCGTTACAAATTAAGCCATTGGCTTTTTCGACTTGCCCGTTCATCTTTGGGTGTGCTACGGATGCGAACTTGAGCTTGATTCCCAAACCTTCGCAATAACTCTTGAATTTCTTTGAAGTGAAGTTTGTCCCATTGTCTGTGATGATGCTGTACGGTACATCGAAGCAAAACACTATTGACTTAATAAAATTGATTGCTGCTGTTGAGTCTTGAGTTGTTACCGGGGCCGCCTCCACCCACTTGGTAAATTTGTCGACTGCCACTAGCATGTAGACATGCCCTCCTTGCCAGGATTTATGTAACTTTCCTACCATGTCGAGGCCCCATTGTGCAAAGGGCCAGGACAATGGTATTGGCTGTAACTCCGCTGCTGGCGCGTCTGGTCGAGACGCGAATCTTTGACATGCTTCACACTTCCGAACTATATCTTTTGCGTCTTCAATGGCTGTCAGCCAATAGAATCCTGCTCGAAACGCTTTTGCCACTATTGCCCTGCTGCTAGCATGATGGCCACATACTCCGGCATGTATATCTTTTAATATTACTTGCCCTTCTTGAGGTGTTACGCAACGCTGCAAAACGCCAGTTATGCTCTTTTTGTATAATTTCCCCTACAACATGACAAATGCTTTTGATCGTCGAGTTATTCTCTTGGCTTCTACTGCATCTTTTGGTAACTGCTTATTTATCATGTATGCGAGATATGGCTGTATCCATGTTTCTTCTATCATCATGACTTCTTCGGGTCCTAGCGCACTATCGTCACTTTTCGCACCAGCCCCCGATCCTGCTGCAGTAGTCGAACTTTTGACGCTTTTTATCGATCTTTCCACTATTTCTTCCCAGAAGACTCCAGATGGCACGGGTAGGCACTGTGACCCGATATTTGCTAAATTGTCGGCTTCTTCATTGTTGTTTCTGCTGATGTGCGAGACTTCGCATCCGTCGAATGTTCCTTCGAGATAGTGATATAAGTTCTTGTAAGCCGTCATGTTATCATTTATTGTGTCGCATCTGTTCATGACCTGTTGGACGACAAGGTTTGAATCTTCGAATATTTTTAGACGAGTTGCTCCACACGCCTTGGCCATCTTCATTCCATGCATCGAAGCCTCGTATTCTGCTTCATTATTAGAGGCTTGCGAAAAACTCATCCTTAAAATGTACTTCAGCTTGTCACCATGTGGCGATATCAAGACTACTCCTGCTCCTGCGCCTTGGACTCTCTTAGAACCGTCGAAGTACATTGTCCAGACACTCGATAAATCTGGCGGTCCTGTGCTCTGCAACTCCAACCACTCTGATGTGAAATCTGGCAAGATCTGCGACTTGATATCCTTTCTTTTTTCATACGTGATGTCCATGGGAGATAACTCGATTCCCCACAAAGAGACATGTCCTGTTGCTGAAGGATTATTCAATATGTTCGATAGTGGTGCTTTATTGACCACTATGATTGGGTGTACCGCAAAGTACTGTCGCAATTTTCATGATGTTGTAAAGATGCTATATGCAAGCTTTTGATAGTGCGGGTACCTCTGTTTTGTCGGAGAAAGTACTTCACTGATGAAATACACTGGCCTCTGGATGTCGTGGGCTTTTCCTTCTTCGCTTCTTTCGACTACTAATACTGTACTCACCACCTGATGGGTCGCGGCAATGTAGAGTAGTAGTGGCTCTTTTTCTTTTGGTGTGACCAGCACTGGTGGCGTGGAAAGCACTTTTTTTAGCTGCGCAAAAGCTGCGTCTGCTTCTTCTGTCTATTCAAATTTATCATCTGACTTCTTCATAAGTGCATAGAAAGGGAGTGCCTTCTCTCCCAATTGAGCAACAAAACGACTTAGTGCCGCGACTCGTCCTGCAAGTTTCTGTACGTCGTGTAGTTTCGTGGGTTTCCCCATTGTTAGAATTGCTTGGATCTTCTCTGGGTTCGCCTCTATTCCTCGTGCTGACACCAGGAACCCTAAAAGTTGTCCTGCCAATACGTCGAAGGAACACTTTGTCGGGTTAAGCTTAAGCTTGTACCTGCTCAGGTTGTCGTAGGTTTCTGCCAAGTCGCTGATTAGGGATTCCTCTTCTCTTGTGGTAATGACTACATCGTCAATGTAGACTTGGATGTTGCGTCCTATTTGGCTCCCGAGGCAATTTTGCATCATCCGTTGATAAGTTGCTCCTGTATTTTTTAAGCCGAAAGGCATTACTTGATAGCAAAACACCCCATATGGTGTGATGAAAGCTGTCTTTTCTTCGTCTTCTTTTTTCAACTTGATCTGGTTGTAACTAGAATATGCGTCCAAAAAGGAAAGCCTTGCACATCCCGCTGTTGAATCAATTATTTGATCGATGCGGGGTAGAGGGAAGGGATCCTTTGGACAGTGCTTATTGAGGGATGTGTAATCGACACATACTCTTTGTACGTCTGTGTTTTTCTTGGGTACGATGACTGGATTGGATACCCAACTCGAAGTTTTTATTTCTCTGATAAACCCAGCGTTTTCGAGCCTACGCAATTCTGATGCTATCGCCTTCCTTTTGGGTTCATCGAATCGTCGCAATGGTTGCTTGACTGGCTTTGCTTTCGGATCTACATTTAATGCGTGCTTGATGAGTTCCCTGGGAACCCCTGACATGTCTGAAGGACACCAGGCGAAGATTTCCCAGCGCTCACAGAGGAACTCGACGAGCGTGCTTTCCTATGCGGGATCCAGGTTTACCGCAATCGATGTTGTCTTGTTTGGGTCCGTAGGGTGGACCTGGATTTTCTTCGAGTCCTGAGTTGTGTCGAAAGCCTTATCTGGTAGGGATCGTCCAATGTCAGGTAATACATTATGGTCGGTTTCTCCTTTCAGCCTCTCATATTATGCTGTCATGCCGAAGGTTTGCGCCATTCTATTAAATTCTCTGTCGCAAGTGTTGGCTACTTCGAAGCTCCCTTATACTGTAATCGTTCCTTTGGGTCCCGGAATTTTTAGCGTTAGATACGCGTAGTGAGGTACTGCCATGAACTTTGCAAATGCTGGGCGCCCTAGAATTGCGTGGTACTGTGATGGCCAATCCATAACTTCAAATTCCAACTTCTCCCTGCGATAGTTGCTACTACTGCCGAAGCAGACGTCGAGTTCTATTTTTTCCCAGAGGGTAATTTGTGGCTCCTGGGACTATTCCATGGAAAGAACAATCTGTTGGCTTCAGGCTTGACAGTGAGATACACATTGCCTTCAGGGTTCTAGCATATATTAGGTTTATGCCACTTCCTGCATCCATAAACACTCTCCCGATGTCGTACCCTCCTATTTGCGCCTTCAACACCATTGGCGAGTGGCCCGGCCTGGGAACTTTCCTTGGGTGATCTGCTCTGCTGAACTTAACTGGTTGATCTGACCACTGCAGGTACTCTGTGGTGGCTGGTGGTGATGATATTGCTAGGTTTACTTGCCTGGATATGCTCTTTCGCTCTTTCTTTGACTTGGGCACCGGTTGGATCATTGCTGATATGTAAACTTTCGACTCTAGGTGCCTCGCTAGCCTTTGTACTTGATATCCTTGACTTGTGCGCTTTTCTCCTTGCCATCCCCCTTGGCTCGCACCCATGGCGCTTTGTAGTCTCAGGAAAGTTCTACAATCCTTCATCTGGTGGTTTGAGACTCTCTTTCCATCAAGATACGCGTAGTGGATTCGACAAGGTCCATATAGCATGTCTTAATTTTTGTACTCCTTTTGTTTGAAACTTTCTACTTTCATAGCCTTCCTCTTCCTTTGCTTCGTACCCCGCGGCTACCTGATTTCGCCTTCCTTGGTTATCCCTGCTGCGGTGTCTTCTTCTCTGTCTACTTGTTCTGTCGACTTTTGGTGAATGTCCTCTTTTATTATTATATGCATCCTCTCTGTCAGCGAATCTGTTAGCTTCTTCCATTAATTCGGCTACTGTTGTTGGCCTTGTTCTTCCTATCTCTTCCACAAGGTCTGAGCGACGAAGGTCGGCTGAAAAAGCGTCTATTGCTCTTTCGTCGGAGATATCCTCTGCTGAGTTTTTGATTACACTCCATCGTTGTATATAAGAACGTACAGTTTCGCCTTTCCTTTGCACACATGCTTTGACTTCCTCCAGTGATGCTGGGCGTTTATATGTCGAGCAGAAATTTCTTGCGAATTGACTTTCGAGTTCTCCCCAGCTTCCGATGGATTCATTGGGTAGGGTATTCAACCAGGACCGTGCTGCGCCAGTGAGGTGTAGTTGCAAACTTTGCATTGCTGTTTCTTTTGTTCCCCCTAATATCTGTATTGCCTGTAGGTAATTCGATAACCATAGGGTAGGTTCTTGCGACCCATCATATTTTTGCTGGTCATGTGGTAACTTGAATCCTTTGGGTACCCGCGTTTTGCGAACCCGGCGGGTAAAGCACAACGCACCCATCTCTTTTTCGTCGTTTTCATAATTTTCTTCCCTCCAGGCGTGGTGCAATTTATTTACTCGAGCCTGTGCTATTATATTTCTTGCGTCCTCCCTCCTTTTTTGTCGCCTTTCTTCTTCTGATGACTCGCTAGACTTGTCTCGTGTGATTTTGTGCTTGAACTTCTCCTTTCGCCTTTCCTTGTAGCTTGTCGACTTTGCCTCTGGACCTTTTCCTCTGATCTTGTCTTCTACTATCCCAAGGCTTCGTATTGCGGCTTGGTGCATGTCTTCCCACAGATCTCCGGGTTCTGGCCGCGTGGTTAGTAAGTATGCCTGTGCTGCTATCAGCGTTGCTTCTGGTGTCTCCTGCACGAAGTCTTCTTCCTCCTCCTCTAGCTGTGGGGTAATACTTCTTGGGTACCTTTCCTTTCTATTTTGCGTTGTTGTCCCTCTATTGTGCTTTGGGTCTCCATGCCTTTCCCTGCTGTACTCTGAATCCTCACTATAATCATCCCAATACTCTTCCCTTGACACACTGTTATTATCTTGAAAAAACATGTCTCTTTCTTCTCTTAGTTTCTTCCTGTGCTGGTGTAATGCGTACTGATATCCCATTAGAACTTCTCTTCTCGATCCTTCAGGTATTTCTGTGCCATGATTGATGGCTGACATGATGATCCTTCACTCTCCGGCTGAGACGTGAACTTTCTCCTTTTCCTTTTTGTTGTTCTCCTTTATCTTGTCTACTTGCCTGTCGACCCCTTTGCTTCCCTCGATATTATTTTCTTCTTCTGCTTCAGTGATAATGACGCATAACTGGTGTACTCTTTTGGAGACGTCACTGTTTCCAGTGGTGAAGTCCTTTGTACTATTGTGCATTTTAAATGCTTTTGCTTCTAAGTCGAATTTTTCCCGAATTTTGTCGCCTTCTGCGATTTGCGCTTCTTCTAAGCTGACCGGCGAGTTTACCTCGCTAGAAGAGCCTTCCGATGATTCCACTGTTGCTGCTGTCTTGGGTTCACTTGCCGACGGATTTGGCTTCGTCGAATCCGAGAGGCGAGTCAAACCCGAGGGTCCAACTAAGATACTTAGACTTCTGATCGTCAACTCCGTCTGTTGACTTTTGTTGATTCCTGCACTGCTGTTGGCTAAAAGCGAAAAAGCCGTCGAATTCATGATTCCAACGCCCAAGTTCCCCACGGTCAGCGCCAATTGACGAGGGTTAACTCGACAAATGTCCTAGATGAAGGACTTAGGATCAGGGAGATAGGACGTCAGATGAACTTGAAGGTAAGGTTAGTCGAAATAGGTGTATGTCGAAAGTAAACTTTGGGTGTTGAACCTGGCTTGCTTTCAATCTGACCTACACCGTCCCCTCCTGGCCCCTATATATAGGTGGCCAGGTCTCGAGGATCGGGTAGGGTCCGATACAGATTATAATATCGACATACGGTAAGAACTCGTATCTCGACTATCATTACAATTGGGCCTAGCTTAACGGGCCTCAGGGGTACTCAACTAACGGGCTCTATTATCCATACCCTTGTCACACACAGAGAAGCAGAAAGTGTAAATGAGAAGCGGAAGTTAAAAGGTATGTTAGAGGATCACAAAAAGAAGTTGTACCCAAATTGTGAAGATGGGAACACAAACCTCGGTACCACACTGGAGTTGCTGCAATGGAAGGCGGAGACTGGTTTATCTGACAAGGGATTTGAGAAATTACTAAAAATAATGAAGAAGAAGCTTCCAAAGGATAATGAATTGCCTGACAGTACGTACGAAGCAAAGAAGGTTCTCTGCCCTCTAGGATTAGAGGTTCAGAAGATTCATGCATGCATTAATGACTGCATCCTATACCGCGGTGAGGAGTACGAGAATTTGGAAGCATGCCCGGTATGCACTGCACTGCGGTATAAGATCAGACGAGATGACCCTAGTGATGTTGATGGCGAGCCCCCCGGGAAGAGGGTTCCTGCCAAGGTCATGTGGTATGCTCCTATAATACCACGGTTGAAATGTCTGTTTAGAAACAAAGAGCATGCCAGGTTGTTACGATGGCACAAAGAAGACCGTAAGAAAGACGCGATGTTGAGACACCCCGCTGATGGGTCGCAGTGGAGAAAAATTGAGAGAGACTACCCGGACTTTGTAGGCGATGCAAGGAACTTAAGGTTTGGTCTAAGTATAGATGGCATGAATCCTTTTGGGGAGCAGAGCTGCAGTCATAGCACCTGGCCTATAACTCTATGTATCTATAACCTTCCTCCTTGGTTGTGCATGAAGCGGAAGCTCATTATGATGCCAGTGCTCATCCAGGGTCCGAAGAAACCCGGCAACGACATTGATGTGTATCTAAGACCATTAGTTGATGAACTCTTACCGTTATGGGCCAAACCAGGTGTACGTGCATGGGATGAGCACAAACAGGAGCTATTTGACCTACGAGCGTTGCTTTTCGTAACCATCAATGATTGGCCTGCTCTTAGTAATATTTCAGGACAAATGAACAAGGGATACAATGCATGCACGCACTGTTTAGATAAGACTGACGCTATATATTTGGAAAAATGCAAGAAGATTGTGTACTTGGGGCATCGTCGATTTCTTACGACCACGCATTCTGTAAGAAAGAAAGGCAAGCATTTTAGAGGTGTGGCAGATCACCGGCAAAAGCCTCAACTCCATACTGGTGATGATTTATTTGATATGGTCAGGGACCTAGAAGTAATCTTTGGAAAGGGTCCTGGCGGTCAATCTGTTCCAAATGACGTCGCTATCGGACACGCACCCATGTGGAAGAAGAAATCTATATTTTGGGAGCTTGAGTATTGGAAACACCTAGAGGTTCGCTCTTCAATCAACGTGATGCACGTTACAAAGAATGTTTGCGTGAACCTGCTAGGCTTTCTGGGCGTGTATGGAAAAACAAAAGATACACCAGAAGCACGGGAGGATCAGCAACGTATGAAAGACCCAAACAACATACATCCATAGAGCAAGACGGATAAAGGGCGTCACTTAAGTCCTGCCAGCTACGCTCTTACCAAAGCAGAGAAGGAAATCTTTTTTGAAGTCCTTTCAAGTATCAAAGTGTCGTCTGGCTTCTCGTCAAATATAAAGGGAATAATAAATATGATAGAGAAAAAATTCCAAAACCTGAGGTCTCATGACTGTCACGTGATTATGACGCAGTTGCTTCCGGTTGCATTAAGGGGGCTTCTACCGGAAAATGTTCGCGTACCCATTGTTAAGCTATGTGCATTCCTCAATGCAATATCTCAGAAGGTAATCAATCCCGATATTCTACCAAGGTTACAGAAGGATGTGGCCCAATGTCTTGTTAGTTTTGAGTTGGTGTTCCCGCCATCCTTCTTTAATATTATGATGCATCTCCTGGTTCACCTTGTCGAAGAGATTGCCATTCTCGGTCCTGTATTTCTACACAACATGTTCCCCTTCGAGAGGTTCATGGGAGTCTTAAAGAAATATGTTCATAACCATGCTAGGCCAGAAGGAAGCATCTCCAAGGGCTACGGAACAGAGGAGGTCACTGAGTTCTGTGTTGACTTTATCCCTGATATTAAGTCGATTGGTGTTCCAGAATCGTGGCATGAAGGGAGACTACATAAAAAAGGCACGCTAGGAAAGAAATCAATGTATTGTATGGACAGGATTTCTTTCACTCAAGCATACTACACAGTTCTACAAAGTTCCACCTTGGTGGCCCCGTATATCACTGAACACAAGAATATTATACGCTCCCAACACCCGGCTCAGTCTGACTCCTGGATTACACATAAACATATGGCGACTTTCGGCGGTTGGTTGCAGACACATCTCATAAATGACAGCATTGTTGGAGATCAGCTATACTTATTGGTCGGGTCACCATCTTCGACTATATTGACTTTCCAAGGGTACGAGATAAATGGGAACACATTCTACACGATCGCCCAAGATAAAAAGAGCACCAACCAAAACAGTGGTGTCCGCATTGATGCAACAAACAACAACGAGCAAAAGGACACCTATTATGGTTACATAGAGGAGATATGGGAACTTGACTATGGACCTTCTTTTAAAGTCCCTTTGTTTCGGTGCAAATGGGTCAAGCTGGATGGAGCAGGGGTAAAGGTAGACCAGCTGTATGGAATGACAACAGTGGATCTCAACAATCTTGGTTACAGAGACGAACCATTCGTCCTAGCCAATGATGTGGCTCAAGTTTTCTATGTGAAAGACATGTCCTCCAAACCGAAAAAAAGAAAAGACAAGTGACATGTCTCCAACGTATCTATAATTTTTGATGCTCCATGCTTGTTTTTATACCATTTGCCTACTGTTTTGTTACACTTCGTGGCACTTTTATGCATTTTCCGGAACTAACCTATTAACAAGTCGCCACAGTGCCAGTTCCCTATTTTCTGCTGTTTTTGTGTTTCAGAAGTGATACACAGGAAATATTCTCGGAATTGGATGAAACAAGTTCCTGAAGTCTTATTTTGTCCGGGAGCTTCCAGTCATCTGAAGGAGAGTAGGAGGGGGGCCACAGGGGCCCCACACACCAGGCTAGCACGGCCAGGGCCTGGGCCACGCCGCCATGGTGTGAGGGCACCTGGCCCCACCTCTGACATCGCCCCTTCGCCTATAAAGACCCCCCGACGGGAAAAACCTAAGGACCCGATCAATTTTCCAGAACACATCACGATCCGCCGCCGCCGTCGACCCGAATATCGGGAGGGTCCAGAAGCTCTTCCCGGCACCCTGCCGGAGAGGGGAATCGCCACCGGAGGTCTTCTTCATCGCCATGCTTGCCTCCGGAGCGATGAGTGAGTAGTCTACCTTGGACCATGGGTCCATAGCAGTAGCTAGATGGTTGTCTTCTCCACCATGTGCTTCATGTTTAGATCTCATGAGCTGCCCTACATGATTGAGATCACCGTTATGTAATTCTACATGTTTGGTTTGTTGGGATCCGATGAATATTGGTGTTATGATTGAGTTGATGTACTGAATATTATCTTTTGTTATCTCTATGTTGTTTATGATCTTGCATGCTCTCCGTTGTTAGTGTGGAGACCCCGGCTTACCACCCGGGATACCCGTTATGCATACAATTCACGATCCCAGGAGACCGTCGTGAATCCACATAACAGAGTTGGCATTACAGATACATCATCCATTACATAAATAAGTCGTTAAGTCTTACATAGCCGCTTGGCTGAATACACACGCCTCACAGGGCAAGTTCAACAGACACACTAGTATAATAGCAGCGGATACACATAGCGTAGTGGACCAAGTCAGGCCTACTACCCTACAGGCGACTGACCAGGAAACGAATCCTAATTCGCACCGGCGTCGTCATACTCCTCGTCATCTTCATAGTAGTCATCTCCGAAGTCTGGCCAAGTTAATAGCCAGGGACAAAGCCGTGAGTACATTTTGGAATTGTACTCGCAAACCATCTAAGAGAAAGAATTGATTCACATGCTATATGGCTGTAGCAAGGTTTGGCTGAGTTGTAGAGTCTATGTGCTACTAACTTCTCGTGTCGATATAGCATGTCTCACGACATTTCTATATCCTTGTTAAAGAAGACTTTTAGAAACATTTAGTAAAATCTCTAGGGAAGGGGAAACTCCTTTAAAGAATAGACCGGTGGTCAATCAAACATGACCACCCCAAAGCATCGGCAGTACCCTCCAAGTACTCCGATCCACCTCCGTGCCACGGCAGTACCTTCCAAGTACTCCGTCCGGCACAAAACTCCATTTTTCTAGTAAACCAATTATAAAACTAAAATCTGACATTGGGCAATGTAGTGATCTCCACAACCGTCCATGACCGAGGACGCGGCTATTCGAATAGTTTTACACTCTGCAGAGGTTGTACACTTTACCCACACCAACCGATAAATCCGCCGGGATACCACCACGGACCGTCATACACAAGTATGCGGGGTTCGGATAATCGATCAAAGCCTCCATCTACCTCCCTTAGTACGGGTGCCTACCCTGTGGAGTTTACCTCCCCGGCACGCCCCGGCAGTACCTCCTTCAGAGCGTCACCCCGGCGCCACGGCGGGAGAACCCAAGTGTCTTCCGGCCGGATAAATCCCGAAGGATCCCGATTTACTATTGCCCATAAACTAGCGACAATCCGGATTCCGGAGTCCTGCAAACCCCTATATAGTATGAGGCTCCCCGCACTAAGGGCGAATAGACTTCAAACTAAGCCCGTCCCATACCGGGTAATGTGGTTGCACTGTTTAATTGCTTCGAGCGACTACAAAGAAACACCGATGCCTTTTTCTAAATCCACCAACTCCTTTTCTCCATAACCCAAGTGTCCATTTGTCTCAAAATCATTTAGAAAACATTTCAGTGGAGTAGGTACTACTCCAAGGTTTTCGTAACCACTTTCGAAAACTTTTCCGGAAGTTATCCCATCCTAGAGTTTTTGGCTCCACTACAAGTGTTTCCCAAAGACGTCGATGCTAATCATCGAGTCTCTACTTTCAGGGGTAAAGAGTAGGTGCTAAGGGTGTCATCCTTCCTGGATGATAACAATGTGACCCGTGGAGCTAAGTCACCATCTATTGCTAACTAGGGATAATTAGCAATATAAGAAAAACCATGCATAGTAGTAAGAGTAAGAGTAGAATAATGCATAGTGCTGTGATAGGATTCAGATATGAGTCAAATAGATGGCTTGCCTTGACTTGCTTGTCCCTGGTCACCCTCCTCCTGATACTCAAATACTTCCCCCTCCTCTGCACAGTCGTCGTTCGATTCTATCGCCGGAAAAAGAAATGAAACATACATACAATGAGCATTCATGCATACATGTGGTTTCATTCAACACATCAAACAACTCAAGCATTTGAGTATCAGAAGCAAACAAGTTTAGGTTTCTGAACATATAACTAATTTATAAAAGAAAATAATCACCAACATAATAGTAAGCAAATTTCTAGTTGCATGGTACTATTCAAACACAAGCAAACACTTGCATACATCAAACATACCAAATCATGGTATCAGCACACTTACAGGTAGGTGATAACATTTCAGTAGCAACACATTTGTAAACACCTTTAAATACTATAAAGGTGATTTAATAACGATTTACTATATCTAGGAATCACTAGAATAGCAATACAATTCCTAAAATTAATCTGTAAGTCCAAAAATCCTCACAGAGGCCATTATGGAAAGCTAATCAAATGTACAACACAACAGAAGTGGAATCACTCCACAATAATAAATACTTTGTGCACAATAAAACAATTTCTGCAGGACATTAATAACACCATAATAATTACTGCAAGCAATTTACAGATCCTAAAATAGTAAAACTAGTTTATTTAGATCAGTAAGATAGTAAGCTAACAGTAAAAATTGGTTTCATAAATTTTTGACAAACAGAGTAACATCTAAGCAGGTAATGGTTAAAATGAATAGATCTGACCATAATAAACCTCAGATATTTATTAGTATCCTAAAAATCACACATGCAGCACCAGATGGTTAATAACTTAGTACTGCATCCTACAAAATTTATCTCATAAATTTATGCGGCCTAAAACATTTTTAAAACGATTTAAAACTCAGCACATAGTCAGTATTTGAATTAACAGAGAAAAAAAAGAAAAGAGAAAGGAGGGGCAGGCCGGGATCTGGCCGGGCCGAGCCAGATCCGGGCTGGATCCAGTCTGCCAGGCCGGGCGGAGCGCCGAACCGGTACGCGGCCTCGTCCGATCGATCAGGCAGCGATCGACGGCCGGGGTGTGTCGTTCTCATCGCCTGGCGCAAGCACGCGGGGAGCTCGCCCTGAGCTAGGGTTTCACGGTGGAGGCGCTTACCGAGGTTGCCGGAGTTGGGCGTGGGTCGGAGGCGGCCAAGTCGAGGTCGGGGAAGACAATGGTGGCGACGGATCGAGCATGCAGGGGCGGGAAGTGTGCGCGGTTTTCCTCCGGTGCTCGGTGATCTAGGGCAACGGCATCATCGGCCTCTGCTTCCCTGCAAGCAGACGAGGGCGAGTGAGATCTGGGTAATGCTATGGTGTTCCACGAGACCAGAGAGAGAGAGGGTGAAGAAGACGGCCGGGGTGACGGCAACCTTCCTCTTCGCTGGCGACGGTCTACCCGGCGACCTCGAGCTCTCCGCTGGTTCCCTCGGCACAGTGAGTTATCGGTGAGCTCTGGGAGGTGGATGGTGAGCGGATAGGGGCAAATGAGAGCGAGAGTGGCTTCCAGAGGGTTTCCCCGGCTTATAACTGACGGGGGTGCACCCGGTCTAGCGTGCACCTCATCGGAGATGATTGGCCGTCGTGGGCGGCTGGGCGGGGCGGCACGATGCACTGAGTCCAGGGAGCAAGCAGTGGGTGTCGGTGGATAGCTGTGTCGCGCGGAAATGGATCGGGTTCAGTCCGGTCGAGCCGAAACCTGGGCGTGTCGGGATCGGTCTGGTTGACACGAGGGCAAGGCGGGGGTGGCTTTGGGCTGGCAGCACGATGCCGTTTAGGCGTGCGTGATCAGAGGCACTGGAGAGGGTCGGCGTGCACGGGAACGGCGATGCGCTCTGCGCGCTCTGGGCTGCGCGGCGGCATCGATCTGGCGAGGGCAGTGCGACGCGAACGGTCAGGATCGAGGGTAGCTGCTTCAGGGAATTGGTTCTAGGTGTCGATGGGGTTCTGGCGGCGAGGTGACAGGGCGTGGAGTGGACGGTGGCTTGCTGGCCGAGCTAGGTTGCCCACGGTGGCCATGGCTACTGGCGGGTCAGCGTGGGGTGCTACTGGCGTGCCTCTGCGGGGTGGGGTCGTGGTAGGCTTCCAGGGAAGGTGGCGAGCGTTAGCTGGGGGTCGAGGGCGGTTCCAGGTCAAAGAGTGGAGGGAGGAGAGGTGGAACACTGGCAGGGCCTCGGGCTTCCTTCTCCCCCTCGAGTCCAAACTGCAAACGACAAAAGGAACGGTTTGCAAAGATCTCTGGACATCCAAAGAAGATCTCCAGCAGGCCTTTCCCTCTCCCCTGGTCGGTTTGCAGAAAAAGAAAAGGGGAGAGAGGATGCAACAAGGCTAGGGTCTTTAGGATTGAATCCGAATTCAAATTCGAATTTGTTTGCAAGGATTTTGAAAATCTACCGAAAATAGATTTCAGGGTTTTCAAACATAACCAAAAGATCAAGACCAAAGTTTGAAGAATTTTTAAATAGCTAAGCTAGGGTTTTGGACATGCTCCCAATTTCGGGTTTAAGATCCAAAAATAAAGGGAAGGAAAAGAAAAGGGAGAGATGATTATACCAAGGTTCTATGCTAGGGTTTTTGGTGTACCCATCATGGACTAAGGTCAAGGTGGGGATGCATAACATCATAGCACAATCCCTATGTGATAAGCACATGCGTTGGAAGAGAAGACAAGTTTTAAGAAAAAAAACAAACACCCCCACATGAAATCATGGGCATACACAATTGCACACATAAAATCATGCATAAGCATTCTCAGGAATTTACACATGCTAACACACTTACATGAAAGTATGCATTCAAAAAGCACACACGCATATTGTTAGGCAAAAGTTTTTAATTTGACCGAAATAAAGTACTTAGACAAGGTTTCACTTAAGGTCAACAAAAGTGGGGTGTTACAGACCTTCCCCCCTTAAAAGAATCTCGTCCCGAGATTCCGTAGCTAAGCGTGAAGTAGTCCGGGAAATTCTCGCCGAAGATAATCCTCACGTTCCCAAGTGGCTTCGTCTTCGGTATGATTACTCCACTGCACCTTATACATCTTGATCTTGCGTCTACGGGTAAGACGGACGTCTTCTTCAAGAATGCGGACGGGTCTCTCTCGATAGGTGAGGTCGGAATTTAGATCGATGGAGTTGTGGTCGATCTCGGTGAAGGTCTCAGGTTTGTTGGGAACTTGAAGGCATTTGCGGAGTTGCGACACGTGGAAGACATCATGGAACTCGGATAGCTTTGGGGGTAGCTCCAGTTTGTAAGACATGGCACCTTTACGTTCCAAGATTTTGAATGGTCCAATGTACCGGGGTGCAAGTTTGCCTTTGACGTGGAAGCGTTGCATACCCTTGAGTGGTGTGACTCGAAGGTAGATAAAGTCTCCCACATTAAAGGTGACGGGTCTTCTTTTTGGGTCGGCGTAACTCTTCTGTCGGGACTGGGCTGCTTTCAAACGGTTGCGGATGAGCTGGACTTGCTCTTCGGCCTCCCTGATAACATCGGGTCCAAATACCTGACTTTCTCCAGTCTCAGACCAGTTGAGAGGGGTACGGCACTTGCGTCCGTAGAGGGCTTCAAAAGGGGCCATTTGCAAGCTAGCTTGATAGCTATTATTGTAGGAAAACTCTGCGAAGGGCAAGCAATCCTCCCACTTGGCTCCGTATGAGAGGACGCAAGCTCTAAGCATGTCTTCGAGGATTTGATTTACCCTCTCGGTTTGGCCACCAGTTTGCGGGTGATAGGCTGTGCTGAAGGAGAGTGTTGTCCCCAAAGCTTCGTGAAGTTTGTTCCAGAATCTTGAGGTGAACTGAGTGCCTCGATCAGACACAATTCTCTTGGGCACCCCATGGAGGCTAACAATTCTGGACATATATAGATCAGCTAGGTCTCGGCCTTTATGGGTGGTCTTGACGGGTAGGAAGTGGGTGACCTTGGTTAGGCGGTCAACGATAACCCAGATGGAGTCGTGACCTCGATTGGATCTAGGCAGCCCAGTGATGAAATCCATTCCTACCTCCTCCCACTTCCACATGGGCACTTTTAGTGGCTGCAATAAACCTGCGGGCTTTTGGTGCTCAGCTTTGACTCGCTGACAAACGTCGCACCAGGCAATATAGAAAGCTATCTCCCGCTTCATACCGTGCCACCAAAAACGTTCCTTCAAGTCCTGATACATTTTTGTTCCTCCGGGATGAATAGAGTAAGGGGTATCATGGGCCTCCTTTAGGATGGACTGCTTCAACTCCGCGATGCTAGGGACACACAGGCGGCCTTTGTACCATAGCACACCTTCCTGGTCAATTGAAAACCCAGGTACTTCCTCTCGTCCCATTCTACGCTTGATGCCTTCGATACTCTCGTGTCCCTTCTGAGCTTCTTTAATGATGTCCGTGAGTGTGGGTCGGACTTCAAGGTTCGACAAGAAACCATGGCTTACAAGCTGAAGCCCAAATTTCTCGAACTCCTCACATAGGGTTGGTTGGTTGGACTTTAATATGGCATTAAGAGAGCAGGGCTCTCGGCTGAGGGCATCGGCGACCACATTCGCTTTACCAGGATGGTAATGAATGCCTAGGTCGTAGTCTTTGATAAGTTCAATCCATCTCCTTTGTCTCATGTTCAACTCTTTCTGGGTGAAGATATATTTTAGGCTCTTGTGGTCGGTGTAGATCTCACAACGGTTCCCTATAAGGTAATGTCGCCATGTCTTGAGAGCATGGACAACGGCGGCAAGTTCGAGGTCATGAGTGGGGTAATTCATCTCATGGGGGCGCAGTTGACGGGACAGGTAGGCAATAACCTTGCCGTCTTGCATAAGAACACTTCCAAGGCCAAGCTTGGACGCATCGCAGTAGACGTCAAAGCTCTTGGTAATATCGGGCATGGTTAAGATAGGAGCCGACACGAGTCTCTTCTTGAGCTCTTGGAAGCTCTGCTCGCACCTCTCAGTCCACTCAAACTTTTTATCTTTCTTGAGTAGCTGAGTCAATGGGCGGGCAATGCTGGAAAATCCTTCTACAAACTTCCGATAGTATCCAGCTAAACCAAGGAATGCTCGGACTTCGGTGGGGTTGGTTGGGGCTTTCTTTTCCGTGATGGAGGTGATTTTTGAGGGGTCAACTGATACTCCACCAGCCGAGAGTACATGGCCAAGGAATCCAACCTCTTTTAGCCAAAACTCACATTTGCTGAACTTGGCGTAGAGTTGGTGTTCACGCAGGGTTCCCAAAACTAGCCGCAGATGCTCTGCGTGCTCTTCCTCGGTCTTAGAATAGATCAAGATATCGTCGATGAAGACCACTACAAACTTGTCGAGGAACTTCATGAATACCTTATTCATGAGATTCATGAAATAGGCAGGGGCATTGGTTAGGCCGAATGACATGACTGTGTATTCAAAAAGGCCATAGCGAGTGGTGAAAGCGGTCTTGGGAATATCAGACTCTCGAACCTTCAGCTGGTGATATCCAGTGCGGAGATCAATCTTGGAGAACACTTTGGCTCCATTCAGCTGATCGAATAGGTCTTCAATCTTCGGGAGTGGGTACTTATTTTTGATGGTTACTTCGTTGAGTCTACGGTAGTCCACACACAGTCGTATGGTACCGTCTCGCTTGTCCACAAAAAGAACAGGCGATCCCCACGGTGAAGCGCTGGGACGGATAAGGCCTTTGCTGAGCATGTCAGCAAGTTGCTTCTTTAACTCCTCAAGTTCTTGGGGGTTCATACGATAGGGTCGCTGAGCAATGGGAGCTGTTCCGGGAATCAACTCAATTACGAATTCGATATCCCGGTCAGGGGGCATACCTGGCAGCTCCTCGGGGAAGACGTCGGGGTACTCACATACCACCAAAACGTGATCAAGAGTCGGCCCAGAGACAGACTTCTTGTAGTAGGCTTTGCGAGATGGCATAGTTGCAATGTGCTCAATTTGAACTCCATCACTGCTGGTTACGGTTATAGCTTTCCGAGCGCAGTCTATATGACCCTGGTACTTGGACATCCAGTCCATTCCAAGCACCACGTCCAAACCCTTTGTGCCTAAAATGATCAAGTTGGCCTTGAAGGACTCCCCATGGATATCTACCGGCACATCTATGCAATTCCTCTTAGTCTTCACGACTGACCCGGGGATCTGGACTAACATAGTTCTAGGCATCATGGTTGGTTCTAGCTTTCCCTTTTCAACGAAGTTCTCGGTCACGAAAGAATGGGATGCACCAGAATCAAACAGTACTCTTGCAGGGGTAGAGTTAACAAGAAACGTACCCAGAACGATATCAGGTGCTTCTGCAGCTTCTTCAGCAGAAACATGGTTCAGGCGGCCTCTTGCTACATTTGCTTGGTTCTTCGGGTTCCGTCCAGAGGGTCCACGGCCTTGACCCTGATTGGGTTTAGGCGCGCTGAGGCTCGGTGCTGAGGGTTTCTTCAGGGGGCATTCCTTAGAGAAATGCCCAGGCTGACCACAAGTATAGCAGCCACTACCTTGGCTGCGGTTGGCAGGATTGAAAGTGTTGCGATTCCCTCCAGAAGGACTTCCGCCAGAGGGGCGGTTGCTTGAGTACTGGCGGTTGGGGTTGTTAGGCCTGGGTGCTTGAGAGGCGAACCTCTGAGGGGGTGGCGCAGACCTGGATGGGGGCATGCTGCGGGATCTCTGACTGCTTGGTCCACCCTGACTCATCATTCTCCTCTTCCGGCTTTCACGGGCAGCCTTGTTCTTGTCCTCCACCATAATAGCAGCATCAACCAGGGACTCCAGATCATGGTATGGCACGGCAACCAGATAAGGCTGCAAGTCTTCCTGAAGTCCATTTAAGAAGCGTTCCCGCTTCTTCTCATCGGTGTCGATGTCGTTAGGGGCATACCTCCCCCAGGTGGTGAACTTGTCGAGGTATTCGGTGACACTCATACCTCCTTGCTTGAGGTTAAGGAATTTGTCACGCATGATCTTGATGAGTCCAGAGGGAACGTGGGCCTTGCGGAACTTGGTCTTGAAAGCATCCCAAGTCATCACTTGGCCCTCGGGCTGCATAGCGCGGATGTTCTCCCACCATGCGCCCGCTCCGCCAGCTAGGAAATGGGTGGCGTAGAGCACCTTCTCGTTTGCTCCAACTCCCGCATAATCGAGCTTGTTCTCGATGGTGCGGAGCCAGTCGTCGGCGTCCAAGGGTTCGGTAGACTTGGTGAATATGGGCGGGTTGGAGTTTTGGAAGTTCCTAAGCGGGTTGCGGGGTTCTTCATTATCGTGGCCACCATTGTTGTTGTGGTTGGTGGCCATCTGGGCGAGTTGCTGGAGTGTAGCTAGGTTAGCTTGACGCTCGGTGCGTGCGGCTTCACTCTCCTCCAACAGGAGCCGCAACACCTGCGTCATGTCGGGCTCAGGAGGTGGGGGCGGTTCGTTGCCAGAGTGGGCACCAGTCTCCGGAGCCATTCTGGAGAGGAGTGAATTTGTGAGATTTAAAACAAGGAAACTTATGCAGGTTTCATATGAAAGAAGGAACTATACTCATGCATAGCATACATCTATGGCATCCATACATAACATGCTCCAACAACCATACATAACAAGTCCATGCATACATAATATATACAAGCAAAAGGGTGCCAAACACGTCCAGGCACACACACATACCACACATAGTCTCATACAACATAGCGAATGGTTCTAGATAGACCATACAACACCGATACGTAGGAGGGTCAACTAAACACTACGCGGCATCCTAAGTGAGAGGTAGAGTGGTGAGACCTACTCGTCGCCGCTAACGTCGGGAACTCGCTCCTCGGGGTCCTCCTCGCTAGGAGTCTCAGGAGCGTAGAAGTCGAGGATAGCGTTGCGGTCATCACCGCTCTCGCTACCACGGTCGTCGTCGTCGGTACTAGCAGGCTCCTCGCCGAACGCCTCCTGGTGGTCGTCGTCGCGGCCGAGTACCTCCTCATTCTCCTTGCGGAGCTCGGCGGTCTCCTCCTCCAACTCGGACACGTGGCTCTCCAGGGAGGCCAAGTGATCCTCCAGCTCGCGGACGCGCCTCCTCAGAGCCTTGTTCTTCTTCACGATCTTCCTCTTGGCGACGAGGAGACGGTGACGTGAGAAGATAGACTCCTGGAGGTCCTCACGGAGAGCAGCGAGCTCAAGTCCCCTCTCGTCGGCGACCATCCGGACATGGTCTAGATGCTCCTGCGCGTGGTGCAGGTAAGCCTCAGTGTGGCAGAGGTGGCGGCTGAAGGGAGTGGGCACCGCGGCCTGGTGGGGAAAGCCATCGGCGTCGACTCTCCCGTAGTGCTCGTAACGAGTCCCAAGCAACTCGTCGAAGTGGAGGTGGACTAGGCGCGAGATGGCGTGACGCAGAACGCGCATCAGGCCATCGCCCCAGTTGTGCTCGACCACCTCGAAGGTGAACTCCGGTGAGGTGGGCGGAACCTCCTTCCCACGGACCTGGCATACCACTCGGATAGCCAGCTCGCGGGTGCCCTCCTCGAACAGCTGATAACCGCGCACCTCGGGACGCGGGCGTCCAAGGAGCGCAGTCAACTCCACCAGGTCCCTCTCGAAGACCAGCACGTCGTTGTGGGTGCCGACCTGACGGTGCGCGGTAAGGGCATCCATCTACACAAATTTTAGAGTAGAATTTATTAATGACTTACCCAAGTGTGCAAAATTTATACATAAGTAAAAACTTGAATTTAAATGCAAGTAATTAAAGATGCTTAAAGAGTAAGGGAAGAGATGAGAGCAATATATATTTACCTTTGATATATATAGCCATCTCTTTTACTTTAAGAAAGTAGTTTTTGGTTCGGTCTAACGCCCATGCTAAACTAGGGTTTCCTAAGGTCAGGATGGCTCTGATACCAACTCTGTGGGGACCCCGGCTTACCACCCGGGATACCCGTTATGCATACAATTCACGATCCCAGGAGACCGTCGTGAATCCACATAACAGAGTTGGCATTACAGATACATCATCCATTACATAAATAAGTCGTTAAGTCTTACATAGCCGCTTGGCTGAATACACACGCCTCACAGGGCAAGTTCAACAGACACACTAGTATAATAGCAGCGGATACACATAGCGTAGTGGACCAAGTCAGGCCTACTACCCTACAGGCGACTGACCAGGAAACGAATCCTAATTCGCACCGGCGTCGTCATACTCCTCGTCATCTTCATAGTAGTCATCTCCGAAGTCTGGCCAAGTTAATAGCCAGGGACAAAGCCGTGAGTACATTTTGGAATTGTACTCGCAAACCATCTAAGAGAAAGAATTGATTCACATGCTATATGGCTGTAGCAAGGTTTGGCTAAGTTGTAGAGTCTATGTGCTACTAACTTCTCGTGTCGATATAGCATGTCTCACGACATTTCTATATCCTTGTTAAAGAAGACTTTTAGAAACATTTAGTAAAATCTCTAGGGAAGGGGGAAACTCCTTTAAAGAATAGACCGGTGGTCAATCAAACATGACCACCCCAAAGCATCGGCAGTACCCTCCAAGTACTCCGATCCACCTCCGTGCCACGGCAGTACCTTCCAAGTACTCCGTCCGGCACAAAACTCCATTTTTCTAGTAAACCAATTATAAAACTAAAATCTGACATTGGGCAATGTAGTGATCTCCACAACCGTCCATGACCGAGGACGCGGCTATTCGAATAGTTTTACACTCTGCAGAGGTTGTACACTTTACCCACACCAACCGATAAATCCGCCGGGATACCACCACGGACCGTCATACACAAGTATGCGGGGTTCGGATAATCGATCAAAGCCTCCATCTACCTCCCTTAGTACGGGTGCCTACCCTGTGGAGTTTACCTCCCCGGCACGCCCCGGCAGTACCTCCTTCAGAGCGTCACCCCGGCGCCACGGCGGGAGAACCCAAGTGTCTTCCGGCCGGATAAATCCCGAAGGATCCCGATTTACTATTGCCCATAAACTAGCGACAATCCGGATTCCGGAGTCCTGCAAACCCCTATATAGTATGAGGCTCCCCGCACTAAGGGCGAATAGACTTCAAACTAAGCCCGTCCCATACCGGGTAATGTGGTTGCACTGTTTAATTGCTTCGAGCGACTACAAAGAAACACCGATGCCTTTTTCTAAATCCACCAACTCCTTTTCTCCATAACCCAAGTGTCCATTTGTCTCAAAATCATTTAGAAAACATTTCAGTGGAGTAGGTACTACTCCAAGGTTTTCGTAACCACTTTCGAAAACTTTTCCGGAAGTTATCCCATCCTAGAGTTTTTGGCTCCACTACAAGTGTTTCCCAAAGACGTCGATGCTAATCATCGAGTCTCTACTTTCAGGGGTAAAGAGTAGGTGCTAAGGGTGTCATCCTTCCTGGATGATAACAATGTGACCCGTGGAGCTAAGTCACCATCTATTGCTAACTAGGGATAATTAGCAATATAAGAAAAACCATGCATAGTAGTAAGAGTAAGAGTAAGAGTAGAATAATGCATAGTGCTGTGATAGGATTCAGATATGAGTCAAATAGATGGCTTGCCTTGACTTGCTTGTCCCTGGTCACCCTCCTCCTGATACTCAAATACTTCCCCCTCCTCTGCACAGTCGTCGTTCGATTCTATCGCCGGAAAAAGAAATGAAACATACATACAATGAGCATTCATGCATACATGTGGTTTCATTCAACACATCAAACAACTCAAGCATTTGAGTATCAGAAGCAAACAAGTTTAGGTTTCTGAACATATAACTAATTTATAAAAGAAAATAATCACCAACATAATAGTAAGCAAATTTCTAGTTGCATGGTACTATTCAAACACAAGCAAACACTTGCATACATCAAACATACCAAATCATGGTATCAGCACACTTACAGGTAGGTGATAACATTTCAGTAGCAACACATTTGTAAACACCTTTAAATACTATAAAGGTGATTTAATAACGATTTACTATATCTAGGAATCAATAGAATAGCAATACAATTCCTAAAATTAATCTGTAAGTCCAAAAATCCTCACAGAGGCCATTATGGAAAGCTAATCAAATGTACAACACAACAGAAGTGGAATCACTCCACAATAATAAATACTTTGTGCACAATAAAACAATTTCTGCAGGACATTAATAACACCATAATAATTACTGCAAGCAATTTACAGATCCTAAAATAGTAAAACTAGTTTATTTAGATCAGTAAGATAGTAAGCTAACAGTAAAAATTGGTTTCATAAATTTTTGACAAACAGAGTAACATCTAAGCAGGTAATGGTTAAAATGAATAGATCTGACCATAATAAACCTCAGATATTTATTAGTATCCTAAAAATCACACATGCAGCACCAGATGGTTAATAACTTAGTACTGCATCCTACAAAATTTATCTCATAAATTTATGCGGCCTAAAACATTTTTAAAACGATTTAAAACTCAGCACATAGTCAGTATTTGAATTAACAGAGAAAAAAAAAGAAAAGAGAAAGGAGGGGCAGGCCGGGATCTGGCCGGGCCGAGCCAGATCCGGGCTGGATCCAGTCTGCCAGGCCGGGCGGAGCGCCGAACCGGTACGCGGCCTCGTCCGATCGATCAGGCAGCGATCGACGGCCGGGGTGCGTCGTTCTCATCGCCTGGCGCAAGCACGCGGGGAGCTCGCCCTGAGCTAGGGTTTCACGGTGGAGGCGCTTACCGAGGTTGCCGGAGTTGGGCGCGGGTCGGAGGCGGCCAAGTCGAGGTCGGGGAAGACAATGGTGGCGACGGATCGAGCATGCAGGGGCGGGAAGTGTGCGCGGTTTTCCTCCGGTGCTCGGTGATCTAGGGCAACGGCATCATCGGCCTCTGCTTCCCTGCAAGCAGACGAGGGCGAGTGAGATCTGGGTAATGCTATGGTGTTCCACGAGACCAGAGAGAGAGAGGGTGAAGAAGACGGCCGGGGTGACGGCAACCTTCCTCTTCGCTGGCGACGGTCTACCCGGTGACCTCGAGCTCTCCGCTGGTTCCCTCGGCACAGTGAGTTATCGGTGAGCTCTGGGAGGTGGATGGTGAGCGGATAGGGGCAAATGAGAGCGAGAGTGGCTTCCAGAGGGTTTCCCCGGCTTATAACTGACGGGGGTGCACCCGGTCTAGCGTGCACCTCGTCGGAGATGATTGGCCGTCGTGGGCGGCTGGGCGGGGCGGCACGATGCACTGAGTCCAGGGAGCAAGCAGTGGGTGTCGGTGGATAGCTGTGTCGCGCGGAAATGGATCGGGTTCAGTCCGGTCGAGCCAAAACCTGGGCGTGTCGGGATCGGTCTGGTTGACACGAGGGCAAGGCGGGGGTGGCTTTGGGCTGGCAGCACGATGCCGTTTAGGCGTGCGTGATCAGAGGCACTGGAGAGGGTCGGCGTGCACGGGAACGGCGATGCGCTCTGCGCGCTCTGGGCTGCGCGGCGGCGTCGATCTGGCGAGGGCAGTGCGACGCGAACGGTCAGGATCGAGGGTAGCTGCTTCAGGGAATTGGTTCTAGGTGTCGAGGGGGTTCTGGCGGCGAGGTGACAGGGCGTGGAGTGGACGGTGGCTTGCTGGCCGAGCTAGGTTGCCCACGGTGGCCATGGCTACTGGCGGGTCAGCGTGGGGTGCTGCTGGCGTGCCTCTGCGGGGTGGGGTCGTGGTAGGCTTCCAGGGAAGGTGGCGAGCGTTAGCTGGGGGTCGAGGGCGGTTCCAGGTCAAAGAGTGGAGGGAGGAGAGGTGGAACACTGGCAGGGCCTCGGGCTTCCTTCTCCCCCTCGAGTCCAAACTGCAAACGACAAAAGGAACGGTTTGCAAAGATCTCTGGACATCCAAAGAAGATCTCCAGCAGGCCTTTCCCTCTCCCCTGGTCGGTTTGCAGAAAAAGAAAAGGGGAGAGAGGATGCAACAAGGCTAGGGTCTTTAGGATTGAATCCGAATTCAAATTCGAATTTGTTTGCAAGGATTTTGAAAATCTACCGAAAATAGATTTCAGGGTTTTCAAACATAACCAAAAGATCAAGACCAAAGTTTGAAGAATTTTTAAATAGCTAAGCTAGGGTTTTGGACATGCTCCCAATTTCGGGTTTAAGATCCAAAAATAAAGGGAAGGAAAAGAAAAGGGAGAGATGATTATACCAAGGTTCTATGCTAGGGTTTTTGGTGTACCCATCATGGACTAAGGTCAAGGTGGGGATGCATAACATCATAGCACAATCCCTATGTGATAAGCACATGCGTTGGAAGAGAAGACAAGTTTTAAGAAAAAAAACAAACACCCCCACATGAAATCATGGGCATACACAATTGCACACATAAAATCATGCATAAGCATTCTCAGGAATTTACACATGCTAACACACTTACATGAAAGTATGCATTCAAAAAGCACACACGCATATTGTTAGGCAAAAGTTTTTAATTTGACCGAAATAAAGTACTTAGACAAGGTTTCACTTAAGGTCAACAAAAGTGGGGTGTTACAGTTAGTAGCTATCTTGGCCGAGTAGTTGCTAGTGACTCCAAGAGGGGGTATTTATGCTCGATAGTGGGTTCATGCCTCTATTTAACCTGGGGGAGTGACAGAAACCTCTAAGGTTGTAGATGTGCTGTTGCTACTAGGGAGAAAACAACATTCATATGCTCAAGGGCATATGCTTTGTTTACATTACACACTTTGCTTAATGCAATTATCTGTTGTTCGCAATTTAATACTTGTGGAGTTCTCAGATTGATTCGCCACAAGTGGATTATTAGTCATAGATGCAGTTGGATGGCAGTCTATGTATTTTGTTGTAATGCCCAGAGTAAATCTCATAGTGATCTTCTTGACATATCACGTTTATCTTTATTCTATCAATTGCCCAACTGTAATTTGTTTACCCAACATGTGTTATTTATCTTATGGAGAGACACCACTAGTGAACTGTGGACCCCGGTCCTATTTCCATCATATTGCTATCACATGTTTACTTTACTCGCACTGTTTACTTTACTCGCATATTCTACTATTTTCCACTCGATACGCTCATAACCTTTGTTTCAAGCAAACGGTGAGGTTGACAACCTCATCGCAAGTTGGAAACAAAGTAATTGGTTGTGTTGTGTGCAGGTTCCGTGTTGCTACTGACCGAAGACGAGTCAACAAATATCGTTAAACGGTGCCCTTGTTGGAGTGTTACTAAGTCAGTCTGCATCACCTTCAGTTGTTATTGTCCATTCTCTCCAAGATCGACATACCTTGGTTTCTTAACTGAGAGAAAACTAGCTGCTATACTCATCACACCTTCCTCTTGGGGTTCCCAACGGGCTGGTTGTTCGCCACGCACAAAGACCATCAACTGCATATTCCCACGTCAACTTGGCGTTAGCAGCCTCTTTTCTGGCGCCGTTGCCGGGGAGATTGGAAGACTTCTGCGAGGGGAGTTTTCGCACGCACATCCTTTACTTTGTTATTGTTTTGCTTTACTTTATTTATTTTACCTGCATCATTTTATATCAAAAACCCAAAAAAAATTAGAATCCTTGGTAGTTGTTTATTATGTCTAGTTCAGTTGCTACTACTATGTCGCCCGAGGACATGATTTTCACTTTTAAACAGAAGGATGAGGAAAGTTTTAAAGAAGCTTGGTCTAGAATTTATGATTGGCATGGAAAAACTGAACCTAAAATGACCTTGAGTTTGCTTCTTAGTAGCTTTTACTTTGGACTTGCTCTTCGTTATAGATATGCTTTGGATGCTACTGCAGAAGGAGATTTCCTTCATTGTGATGGAGATCAAGCCTTCAACATTATAAAAAAGTTGATTACAATTTATAGCATGCCAACCTATTTTGATTCCTCTCTTGTGTGCATTTTTAATAGACTTGATACTCTTGAGACTCGCACTGCTAGCTTGAATTCTTGCTATAATACTTTGCGCCAGCATTTTGATTATGTGCCAACAAATTCTGAACCTTCGAGTTGGTATCCTATGGTAAAAATCACCATTAGTGGTGAAACTCTTCATGCTCGTTGTGATATTATGTCTGAATTTTGTCTCATGCCAAAGGATGTTTATGAATCTTTGAGCCTTTGGAAACTTTCTGAGGGGGGAGAAGGAATTTCTCTTACTAACAATGCCACTATATTTCCCATTGGAATAGCTGAAGGAGTTTTTACAAAAGTCCTAGGAAGAATGATATCTACTGATTATCTTGTTATTGAATGTTTAGGAAAAGGACAAATCACACTTGGAAGATCCCTCCTGAAGCTCCTAGGCGCCGTCATTGATGTGGGAAAAGGCCATATAAGATTTATCTCTCCACCTTGCAATAGCCATGTATTTCCTAGAGTCAAGAGCAAAGGTAAGAAAGGAAGACGTAAGGCACCCGCTGATCCTAGCACTTCATCAATTGATATTACTTGATTCGCAATTTTCTGCGCCTAGCTCAAAGGCGTTAAAGAAAAGCACTCTTGGGAGATAACCCAATGTTTTCTTTTTAGTACTTTTTCTTTTATTTGAGTCTTGGAAGTCATTACTACTGTAATTACCGCTCCTTATCTTGTTTATTTCGTTTTTGTGCCAAGAGAAGCCTCTAATTCGAGTGAGGTAAAGATTTGGGGATGTTGCTATCCTGAAACTGTTTTCGGTGCTGCACCGTAAAAATTCGTATATATTCTCTGTACATCTTTTCGACCTGCGATTTCTTGTGCATATGCCCCAGGTTATATCCAAACTTTTGTTAGTTGAACACTTTTTGATTTGAGCAACAGAAAACCCCTCAAAAATTCGTCCTTTGTCAGCTGTTTTGTTTTGATAGATTTCTGCCAATATTTGTGTTTGCCACTTTATCGCTTTCTTTTGAGTTCTTTTGATCATGGAACTTTTTGGGAAGTTGCTACAGTAGTATTTGCTATATATGTGGTAGTTTTGAGTTAAACCTGAAGCAAAAAGAGGTTGATTATATGTTATGCAACACTAATGTTGCTAATAGATTTGTGTTTAGTTTTGTATGAAGGAAGTTTTCAAGTGTAGGGATTGGAGAATGATGAAATGAGTTGAAGAATGGACAAAAGCTCAAGCTTGGGGATGCCCATGCATCACCCCAAGAAATATCCAAGAAGTACAAGCGTCAAAGCTTGGGGATGCCCCCGAGGCACCCCTTCTTCTTCAGCAAAAATCAGGTCACCTTTCAAAACACTATATTTTTATTGCTTCATGCACTATGTGTTTTTCTTGGAGCGTCAGTTGTTTTAGTTTTCTTAGTTAGTTTAGTTTTGTTTGCTGCAATAAATGGTTGGACCCCAACAAATTTCCTTTGGAGAAGTTGCCTCATTTTCATTTGCCAAGAACACTTTGTTTTCATTCTTACAATTTCACCGGGTGTTCTTCTTTTTCTGCTACTGCTTTTGGTTTTCGTTTTCACCTTGATTTGCGTTCAGACCTTGATACGTCTCAAACGTATCTATAATTTTTGATGCTCCATGCTTGTTTTTACACCATTTGCCTATTGTTTCGTTACACTTAGTGGCACTTTTATGCATTTTCCGGAACTAACCTATTAACGAAGTGCCACAGTGCCAGTTTCCTGTTTTCTGTTGTTTTTGTGTTTCAGAAGTGATACACAGGAAATATTCTCGGAATTGGACGAAACAAGTTCCTGAAGTCTTATTTTTCCCGGAAGCTTCCAGAGATCCGAAGGAGAGACGGAGAGGGGCCACCAGGGCCCCACACACAGGGCCGGCGCGGCCAGGCCCCTGGCCGCGCCACCCCTGTGTGAGGGAGCCTGGCTCCACCTCTGACATCGCCCCTTCGCCTATAAAGACCCCCCGACGAGAAAAACCTAAGTACCCGATCAGATTTCCAGAACACATCGTGATCCGCCGCCGCCGTCGACCCGAAGATCGGGAGGGTCCAGAAGCTCTTCCTGGCACCCTGCCGGAGAGGGGAATCGCCACCGGAGGTCTTCTTCATCGCCATGCTTGCCTCCGGAGCGATGAGTGAGTAGTCTACCTTGGACTATGGGTCCATAGCAGTAGCTAGATGGTTGTCTTCTCCACTATGTGCTTCATGTTTAGATCTCATGAGCTGCCATACATGATTGAGATCACCGTTATGTAATTCTACATGTTTGGTTTGTTGGGATCCGATGAATATTGGTGTTTATGATTAAGTTGCTGTACTGAATTATATCTTTTGTTATCTCTATGTTGTTTATGATCTTGCATGCTCTCCGTTGTTAGTAGCTATCTTGGCCGAGTAGTTGCTAGTGACTCCAAGAGGGGGTATTTATGCTCGATAGTGGGTTCATGTCTCTATTTCACCTGGGGGAGTGACAGAAACCTCTAAGGTGGTAGATGTGCTGTTGCTACTAGGGAGAAAACAACATTCATATGCTCAAGGGCATATGCTTTGTTTACATTACACACTTTGCTTAATGCAATTATCTGTTGTTCGCAACTTAATACTTCTAGGGTGTTCGGATTGATATCCCCGGGAGTGGATTATTAGTCATAGATGCAGTTGGATGGCGGTCTATGTATTTTGTTGTAATGCCCAGAGTAAATCTCATAGTGATCTTCTTGACATATCACGTTATCTCTATTCTATCAATTGCCCAACTGTAATTTGTTTACCCAGCATGTGTTATTTTATCTATGGAGAGACACCACTAGTGAACTGTGGACCCCGGTCCTATTTACATCATATTGCAATCACCTGTTTACTTTTCTCGTACTGTTTACTTTACTAGCATACTCTACTGTTTTCCACTCGATACGCTCATAACCTTTGTTTCAAGCAAACCGGTGAGATTGACAACCTCATCGCAAGTTGGGAACAAAGTATTTGTTTGTGTGTGTGCAGGTTCCACAAACACCTTCAGTCGTCATTGTCTCTCCTCTCCTGATCGATAAACCTTGGTATCTTAACTGAGGGAAAACTAGCCGCTACACTCATCATACCTTCCTCTTGGGGTTCCCAACGGGCTGGTCATTCACCACGCACAAGGACTTACTGCTCCCACGTCAACTACACGCCACAGCTCTTTTCTGGCGTCATCACCGAGTAGCAGCTTCTTTTCTGGCGCCGTTGCCGGGGAGGAAGAGAAGACTTCTGCGAGGGGAGTTCTTTGCACACACATTCTTTACTTTGTTATTTGTTTTGCTTTACTTTATTTTATTTTACCTGCATTGCTTTTTTTAATCAAAAACCCAAAAAAATTAGAATCCTTGGTAGTTGTTATTTCTTTACTTTAGTTCACTATGTCTAGTTCCGTTGCTACTACTATGTCTCCCGAGGACATGATTTTCACTTTTAAGCAAAAGGATGAGGAAAGTTTTAAGGAAGCTTGGTCTAGGATTTATGATTGGCATGGAAAAACTGAACCTAAAATGGCTTTGAGTTTGCTTCTTAGTAGTTTTTACTTTGGACTTTCTCTTCGTTATAGATATGCTTTGGATGCTACTTCTGAAGGAGATTTCCTTCATTGTGATGGAGATCAAGCCTTCAATATTATTAAAAAGTTGATTACAATTTATAGCATGCCAACCTATTTTGATTCCTCTCTTGCGAGCATTTTTAATAGACTTAATACTCTTGAGACTCACACTGCTAGTTTGAATTCTTGCTACAATACTTTGCGCCAGCATTTTGATTATGTGCCTATAAATTCTGAGCCTTCGAGTTGGTATCCTACAATAAAAATCACCATTAGTGGTGAAACTTTTCATGCTCGTTGTGATATTATGTCTGAATTTTGTCTCATGCCAAAGGATGTTTATGAATCTTTGAGCCTTTGGAAGCTTTCTGAGGGGGGAGAAGAAATTTCTCTTACTAACAATGCCACTATATTTCCCCTTGGAATTGCTGAAGGAGTCTTTACAAAAGTCCTAGGAAGAATGATATCTACTGATTATCTTGTTATTGAATGTGTAGGAAAAGGACAAATCACACTTGGAAGATCCATTCTGAAGCTCCTGGGCGCCGTCATCGATGTGGGAAAAGGCAATATAACATTTACCTCTCCACCTTGCAATAACCATGTCTTTCCTAGAGTCAAGAGAAAAGGTAAGAAAGGGAGACGTAAGGCACGTGCTGATCCTAGCACTTCATCTCTTGATATTACTTGATTCGCAATTTTCTGCGCCTAGCTCAAAGGCGTTAAAGAAAAGCACTCTTGGGAGATAACCCAATGTTTTCTTTTCATTACTTTTTCTTTTATTTGAGTCTTGGAAGTCATTACTACTGTAATGACCGCTCCTTATCTTGTTTATTTCGTTTTTGTGCCAAGAGAAGCCTCTAATTTGAGTGAGGTAAAGATTTGGGGATGTTGCTGTCCTGAAACTGTTTTCGGTGCTGCACCGTAAAAATTCGTGAAAATTCTCTGTTTATCTTTTGGACCTGCAATTTCTTGTACATATGCCCCAGGTTATATCCAAACTTTTCTTAGTTGAACACTTTTTGATTTGAGCAACAGAAAATCCCTCAAAAATTCGACCTTTGTCAGCTGTTCAGTTTTGACAGATTTCTGCCAATATTTGTGTTTGCCACTTTATCGCTTTCTTTTGAGTTCTTTTGATCATGGAACTTTTAGGGAGGTTGCTACAGTAGTATATGCTATATATGTGGTGGTTTTGAGTTGAAACCTGAAGCAAATAAGAGGATTGAATATATTTTATGCTTGCACTAATGTTGCTAATAGAATTGTGTTTAGTTTTGTATGAAGGAAGTTTTCAAGTGTAGGGATTGGAGAATGATGAGATGAGTTGAAGAATGGACAAAAGCTCAAGCTTGGGGATGCCCATGCATCACCCCAAAAAATATCCAAGAAGTACAAGCGTCAAAGCTTGGGGATGCCCCCGAGGCACCCCTTCTTCATCGGCAAAAATCAGGTCACCTTTCAAAACACTATATTTTTATTGCTTCATGCACTATGTGTTTTTCTTGGAGCGTCAGTTGTTTTAGTTTTCTTAGTTGGTTTAGTTTGTTTGTTTGCTGCAATAAATGGTTGGACCCCAACAAATTTTCTTTTGGAGGAGATGTACTCGTTTTCATTTGCAAAGAACGCTCAATGAATTA
This sequence comes from Dactylis glomerata, assembly GCA_007115705.1. Taxonomy (NCBI): domain Eukaryota; kingdom Viridiplantae; phylum Streptophyta; class Magnoliopsida; order Poales; family Poaceae; genus Dactylis; species Dactylis glomerata. The sequence goes on from QXEO01000382.1 coordinate 3,754,598, forward strand.
ATAAGAGTGAAAATGGAGTTGTTCTTGCGTTCTACTTTTTCTGCTACTGCTTTTGGTTTTCGTTTTCGCCTTGATATGCGTTCAGATCTTATCATATCTTTTCATCAAGGTGTATTTTTGCCTCTGATCTTTATTGGTTTTCATCAAAAGAGGTGTTTATAAAAATTTCAAATGGTGTTGGAAAAGAGAAAAAGCTTTGTGCAAAATAGTGGTACAAGAAGGAGCTTGTGTAGACTGCGGCTTAGGCTTTTTCATGTCATGCTTGATGTCTTTTTTATAGTATGCTTAGTGGTTTTTCTGTAGCATGACTTGTCTCAAATAACTGAGATTGCTTAATGAGCCTTTGAAAAAAATCATGCGTTATTTTTATTGTATGGAAGCATTATTTTGGTTTTCTCCTTGATGCTTTATTTGGGTTGACTTGGCGCATGCTCACACATGTTAGACTCTTACAAAGTCGCCATTAGCCTTCATGATCATTTAGTTTTTGACTTTTGATGCCATCGTATGCTTCTTTTAATGTCGCTTTGTCGCTTTGCATGATTATGGCCATTATTGCTCTCTTAGTTGGTCGCTCCCAGTCTTTTGCTAGCCCTCGCCTTGTACTGAGTATGAGCTCTACTCGTGCATCCAACTCCTAAAAGCCAAAGTTTTCCATTGTGTCCACCATACATACCTACTAGCAATTTGCTATTCCAAGTAAATTTTACTTGCTTTTATTTTCTCTTCAAATTAAACTCTTACCAGTGTTATGCGAAATTCGGTCAGTAAAGCTCTCACGAACTGGAAGACACACTTTACTTTTTCCTGTTCTTAAAAATTTGACATTGTGGTCTCTTATGTTGAGTTGTTATGCTTGCAAGTTGTAAGTTGGATTCTAGCCCAGCCATGCTGTCATGGGGCAAGCTTTCAACATTGCACTTCTTATTTGAGTTGATATCGTGATCTTTTGTTTATGGATGCCCGCGGTGTGAAATGAATTGGGAATCTTGTAGGGATCATGGAGTTTTTATATGTGTTAGGGAAACGCCGGGCCGCCAATCTAAGCCATGCATAATTCATGGTGGAAATTTGCAACATACCCATGGTGAACATTCGACGACGCATCTCACAATAAAAAGCTAAACAATATAGCAAATAAAAGAGATGTCGAGGTGTTCATTGTCTGCTTGTCCTGTCATTTTGGTGTGGGCTTGTTCCATGTCATCGGGCACGGAGGTACCCCATTGGCGGTTCTCAATGATATGCATATACTTACAATGACAAGAGCCTTGCTTGGGACTCTAAGTAAAGTAGCATGAGGTTTGGGTACTCGTATTCACGGGGCACGAGGTTTTCAACTTATGATTTGTCAAGCATATGCATCATAATTGTTCTCGCATTAACTTTAACCATTCAAGATGCTTATGATGGGGGCAATGAGAGCTCAAAGCCGGTAAGTACCATAATTTTTGAAGGTTATAAAACTTGCAATCACTGCTTCCCTCTGCGAAGGGCCTTTCTTCTACTTTTATGTTGAGTCACCACCTTCTTTATTTATGCACCATTAAGAGAGCATAGTAGCCATTCTTAGTGTGATATGCATTGTCCCAAAGTTCATTGATTGATTCATGATGATTGGTTTCACTTGTTCTTAAATTACTTGTATCTAGTCGCCCTCTTAAACTTGAAGGTGTCCTATGCATTTATGTTTTGCTCTCTTTGAAGGACAAGCTGAAAACCAATTGTATGTTTTTCCTTATGATTTGAACACACGTTTGACTTTCATTGTTTCATTTTCATGATCTTTTGTTTGTGTTCATTTACATGTTTACAACATGGTTGCTAAGTTCTTATTGTCATGATTATATCTTCATGCCCATGTTTTAAGTTCTATTGATCCTAGCTCACCAATGCTTACATATATGATCAAGATTGTGTAGGTGCATGTCACCTCAAAAATTATTCTTTTGTTATCACTTACCTACTCGAGGACGAGCAGGAGTTAAGCTTGGGGATGCTTGATACGTCTCAAACGTATCTATAATTTTTGATGCTCCATGCTTGTTTTTACACCATTTGCCTATTGTTTCGTTACACTTAGTGGCACTTTTATGCATTTTCCGGAACTAACCTATTAACGAAGTGCCACAGTGCCAGTTTCCTGTTTTCTGCTGTTTTTGTGTTTCAGAAGTGATACACAGGAAATATTCTCGGAATTGGACGAAACAAGTTCCTGAAGTCTTATTTTTCCCGGAAGCTTCCAGAGATCCAAAGGAGAGACGAAGAGGGGCCACCAGGGCCCCACACACAGGGCCGGCACGGCCAGGCCCCTGGCCGCGCCACCCCTATGTGAGGGAGCCTGGCTCCACCTCTGACATCGCCCCTTCGCCTATAAAGACCCCCCGACGAGAAAAACCTAAGTACCCGATCAGATTTCCAGAACACATCATGATCCGCCGCCGCCGTCGACCCGAAGATCGGGAGGGTCCAGAAGCTCTTCCCGGCACCCTGCCGGAGAGGGGAATCGCCACCGGAGGTCTTCTTCATCGCCATGCTTGCCTCCGGAGCGATGAGTGAGTAGTCTACCTTGGACTATGGGTCCATAGCAGTAGCTAGATGGTTGTCTTCTCCACTATGTGCTTCATGTTTAGATCTCATGAGCTGCCAGACATTATTGAGATCACCGTTATGTAATTCTACATGTTTGGTTTGTTGGGATCCGATGAATATTGGTGTTTATGATTAAGTTGCTGTACTGAATTATATCTTTTGTTATCTCTATGTTGTTTATGATCTTGCATGCTCTCCGTTGTTAGTAGCTATCTTGGCCGAGTAGTTGCTAGTGACTCCAAGAGGGGGTATTTATGCTCGATAGTGGGTTCATGTCTCTATTTGACCTGGGGGAGTGACAGAAACCTCTAAGGTGGTAGATGTGCTGTTGCTACTAGGGAGAAAACAACATTCATATGCTCAAGGGCATATGCTTTGTTTACATTACACACTTTGCTTAATGCAATTATCTGTTGTTCGCAACTTAATACTTCTAGGGTGTTCGGATTGATATCCCCGGGAGTGGATTATTAGTCATAGATGCAGTTGGATGGCGGTCTATGTATTTTGTTGTAATGCCCAGAGTAAATCTCATAGTGATCTTCTTGACATATCACGTTATCTCTATTCTATCAATTGCCCAACTGTAATTTGTTTACCCAGCATGTGTTATTTTATCTATGGAGAGACACCACTAGTGAACTGTGGACCCCGGTCCTATTTACATCATATTACAATCACCTGTTTACTTTTCTCGTACTGTTTACTTTACTAGCATACTCTACTGTTTTCCACTCGATACGCTCATAACCTTTGTTTCAAGCAAACCGGTGAGATTGACAACCTCATCGCAAGTTGGGAACAAAGTATTTGTTTGTGTGTGTGCAGGTTCCACAAACACCTTCAGTCGTCATTGTCTCTCCTCTCCTGATCGATAAACCTTGGTATCTTAACTGAGGGAAAACTAGCCGCTACACTCATCATACCTTCCTCTTGGGGTTCCCAACGGGCTGGTCATTCACCACGCACAAGGACTTACTGCTCCCACGTCAACTACACGCCACATCTCTTTTCTGGCATCATCACCGAGTAGCAGACCTTGTCATATCTTTTCATCAAGGTGTATTTTTGCCTCTGATCTTTATTGGTTTTCATCAAAAGAGGTGTTTATAAAAATTTCAAATGGTGTTGGAAAAGAGAAAAAGCTTTGTGCAAAAAAGTGGTACAAGAAGGAGCTTGTGTAGACTGCGGCTTAGGCTTTTTCATGTCATGCTTGATGTCTTTTTTATAGTATGCTTAGTGGTTTTGCTGTAGCATGACTTGTCTCAAATAACTGAGATTGCTTAATGAGCCTTTGAAAAAATCATGCATTGTTTTTATTGTATGGAAGCATTATTTTGGTTTTCTCCTTGATGCTTTATTTGGGTTGACTTGGCGCATGCTCACACATGTTAGACTCTTACAAAGTCGCCAATAGCCTCTATGATCATTTAGTTTTTGACTTTTGATGCCATCTTATGCTTCTTTTAATGTCGCTTTGTCGCTTTGCATGATTATGGCCATTACTGCTCTCTTAGTTGGTCGCTCCCAGTCTTTTGCTAGCCCTCGCCTTGTACGGAGTATGAGCTCTACTCATGCATCCAACTCCTAAAAGCCAAAGTTTTCCAAAGTGTCCACCATACATACCTACTAACAATTTGCTATTCCAAGTAAATTTGACTTGCTTTTATTTTCTCTTCAAATTAAACTCTTACCAGTGTTATGCGAAATTCGGTCGGTAAAGCTCTCACGAACCGGAAGGCACACTTTACTTTTTCCTGTTCTTAAAAATTTGACATTGTGGTCTCTTATGTTGAGTTGTTATGCTTGCAAGTTGTAAGTTGGAGACTAGCCCAGCCATGCAGTCATGGGCAAGCTTTCAACATTGCACTTCTTATTTGAGTTGATATCGTGATCTTTTGTTTATGGATGTCCGCGGTGTGAAATGAATTGGGAATCTTGTGGGGATCATGGAGTTTGTATATGTGTTAGGGAAACGCCGGGCCGCTAATCTAAGCCATGCATAATTCATGGTGGAAATTTGCAGCATACCCATGGTGAACATTCGACGACGCATCTCACAATAAAAAGCTAAACAAATGGCAAATAAAAGAGATGTCGAGGTGTTCATTGTCTGCTTGTCCTGTCATTTTGATGTGGGCTTGTTCCATGTCATCGGGCACAGAGGTACCCCATTGGCGGTTCTCAATGATATGCATATATTTACAATGACAAGAGCCTTGCTTGGGACTCTAAGTAAAGTAGCATGAGGTTTGGGTACTCGTATTCATAGGACACGAGGTTTTCAACTTATGATTTGTCAAGCATATGCATCATAATTGTTCTCGCATTAACTTTAACCATTCAAGATGCTTATGATGGGGGCAATGAGAGCTCAAAGCCGGTAAGTACCATAATTTTTGAAGGTTATAAAACTTGCAATCACTGATTCCCTCTGCGAAGGGCCTTTCTTCTACTTTTATGTTGAGTCACCACCTTCTTTCTTTATGCACCATTAAGAGAGCATAGTTGTCATTCTTAGTATAATATGCATTGTCCCAAAGTTCATTGATTGATTCATATTGTTGGTTTCACTTGTTCTCAAATTATTTGTATCTAGTCGCCCTCTTAAACTTGAAGGTGTCCTATGCATTTATGTTTTGCTCTCTTTGAAGGACAAGCTGAAAACCATTTGTATGTTTTTCCTTATGATTTGAACACACATTTGACTTTCATTGTTTCATTTTCATGATCTTTTGTTTGTGTTCATTTGCATGTTTACAACATGGTTGCTAAGTTCTTATTGTCAAGATTATATCTTCATGCCCATGTTTTAAGTTCTTATGATCCCAGCTCACAAATGCTTACATATATGATCAAGATTGTGTAGGTGCATGTCACCTCAAAAATTATTCTTTTGTTAGCACTTACCTACTCGAGGACGAGCAGGAGTTAAGCTTGGGGATGCTTGATACGTCTCCAACGTATCTATAATTTTTGATGCTCCATGCTTGTTTTTACACCATTTGCCTACTATTTTGTTACACTTCGTGGCACTTTTATGCATTTTCCGGAACTAACCTATTAACAAGTCGCCACAGTGCCAGTTCCCTGTTTTCTGCTGTTTTTGTGTTTCAGAAGTGATACACAGGAAATATTCTCGGAATTGGATGAAACAAGTTCCTGAAGTCTTATTTTGTCCGGGAGCTTCCAGTCATCCGAAGGAGAGTAGGAGGGGGGGCACAGGGGCCCCACACACCAGGCTGGCGCGGCCAGGGCCTGGGCCGCGCCGCCATGGTGTGAGGGTATCTGGCCCCATCTCTGACATCGCCCCTTCGCCTATAAAGACCCCCCAACAGGAAAAACCTAAGGACCCGATCAATTTTCCAGAACACATCGCGATCCACCGCCGCCGTCGACCCGAAGATCGGGAGGGTCCAGAAGCTCTTCCCGGCACCCTGTCGGAGAGGGGAATCACCACCGGAGGTCTTCTTCATCGCCATGCTTGCCTCCGGAGCGATGAGTGAGTAGTCTACCTTGGACCATGGGTCCATAGCAGTAGCTAGATGGTTGTCTTCTCCACCATGTGCTTCATGTTTAGATCTCATGAGCTGCCCTACATGATTGAGATCACCGTTATGTAATTCTACATGTTTGGTTTGTTGGGATCCGATGAATATTGGTGTTATGATTGAGTTGCTGTACTGAATATTATCTTTTGTTATCTCTATGTTGTTTATGATCTTGCATGCTCTCCGTTGTTAGTAGCTATCTTGGCCGAGTAGTTGCTAGTGACTCCAAGAGGGGGTATTTATGCTTGATAGTGGGTTCATGCCTCTATTTAACCTGGGGGAGTGACAGAAACCTCTAAGGTTGTAGATGTGCTGTTGCTACTAGGGAGAAAACAACATTCATATGCTCAAGGGCATATGCTTTGTTTACATTACACACTTTGCTTAATGCAATTATCTGTTGTTCGCAACTTAATACTTGTGGAGTTCTCGGATTGATTCGCCACAAGTGGATTATTAGTCATAGATGCAGTTGGATGGCGGTCTATGTATTTTGTTGTAATGCCCAGAGTAAATCTCACAGTGATCTTCTTGACATATCACGTTTATCTTTATTCTATCAATTGCCCAACTGTAATTTGTTTACCCAGCATGTGTTATTTATCTTATGGAGAGACACCACTAGTGAACTGTGGACCCCGGTCCTATTTCCATCATATTGCTATCACATGTTTACTTTACTCGCACTGTTTACTTTACTCGCATATTCTACTATTTTACACTCGATACGCTCATAACCTTTGTTTCAAGCAAACCGGTGAGATTGACAACCTCATCGCAAGTTGGGAACAAAGTACTTGGTTGTGTTGTGTGCAGGTTCCGCGTGACCGAAGACAAGTCAACAAGTATCGTTAAACGGCGCCCTTGTTGGAGTGTTACTACATCAGTCTGCATCACCTTCAGTCGTTATTGTCCCTTCTCTCCAAGATCGACATACCTTGGTTTCTTAACTGAGGGAAAACTAGCTGCTATACTCATCACACCTTCCTCTTGGGGTTCCCAACGGGCTGGTTGTTCGCCACGCACAAGGACCATCAACTGCATATTCCCACGTCAACTTGGCGTTAGCAACAAGGCAACGAATACGTCATATGATGAGCCAAAGCGTCACATAGTTCTTTCAGGGAAAAGAAACATCGTGGGAGTTGAGGATAAGACAGACATGTCAGAAGATTATAATAAGTTTGATGAAATTCCGCCTTTCAGAGTGAATATTGACCCAAGCATCGCGTTAAATGGTGAAATACTCCATGGTTATGACCGAAGCGATCCTAATCAAGGGAGATACGCGAAGGGGGATTCATGGCCTCCAAGGCATTTTAGGTCACCATATGTATTAAATCTGCCAATTTATGGCAAACATTGAATATGATAGCTCATTTTGTGAAGGTTTTGTTGTGATGTTTGCAATTTTCCAAGTTTAATATTTTTCCTTACAACTATAACACATAATATGACACCGGTTTGTGGCTCAAACCGGTGCTAAAGGGGGTGGCGGTGTGGTGCCCAGCAAAAGAACCTTTAGCACCGGTTCCTAGCATGAAGGTGGTTTTTGTGTCATCTGGTGGGTGGATGCAACCAAGACTAAAGCTGTCGGTGGGATAAGGACGTGTGGGTAACCTTTAGTCTCGGCTGGTGGGTGCAACCGAGACTAAAGCTGTCGGCAGGATAAGGACGCGTGGGTAACCTTTAGTCCCGGCTGGTGGGTGCAACCGAGACTAAAGCTGTCGACAGGATAAGGACGCGTGGGTGGATGCACTGCTCGATGTCGGTAGGATAAGGGCGCGTGGGTGCAACCGAGACAAAGTAGAAGCGACGCCGTGCCTATAAAAGGAGCATCGATACGCCATGGCAAGCAACTCAACAAGCCCGTGAAAGACTCCATCTCCTCTAACAGTGTTGGGGAAAGGGTTGGGAAATCTCCCATGGTGGAGCTTCTCGAAGATATCGTTGGTGCATACGCCCTACGGCATCTTCGGAAGCTCCGCCTCGAAATTTTTTCCCTGCAAGCCCGTGAAAGACTCCATCTCCTCTAACAGTGTTGGGGAAAGGGTTGGGAAATCTCCCGTGGCGGAGCTTCTCAAAGATGTCGTTGGTGCATACGCCCTACGGCATCTTTGGAAGCTCCGCCTCGGAAAAATTTCCCTGCAAGCCCATGAAAGACTCCATCTCCTCTAACAGTGTTGGGGAAAGGGTTGGGAAATTCCCGTGGCAGAGCTTCTCGAAGATGTCGTTGGTGCATACGCCCTACGGCATCTTCGGAAGCTCCGCCTCGGAAAAATTTCCCTGCAAGCCCGTGAAAGACTCCATCTCCTCTAACAGTGTTGGGGAAAGGGTTGGGAAATCTCCCGTGGCAGAGCTTCTCGAAGATGTCGTTGGTGCTCACGCCCTACGGCATCTTTGGAAGCTCCGCCTCAGAAAAATTTCCCCTCAAGCCCATGAAAGACTCCATCTCCTCTGACAGTGTTGGGGAAAGGGTTGGGAAATCTCCCGTGGCGGAGCTTCTCAAAGATGTCGTTGGTGCTCACGCCCTACGGCATCTTCGAAAGCTCCGCCTCGGAAAAATTTCCCTGCGAGCCCGTGAAAGACTCCATCTCCTCTAACAGTGTTGGGAAAAGGGTTGGGAAATCTCCCGTGGCAGAGCTTCTCGAAGATGTCGTTGGTACTCACGCCCTACGGCATCTAGAAATGGCGGGCATGAAGATTCATAGCCCGGAGTTGAGTCTCGCTAGACTTGCGATGGATCTCTGATAAAACAACATATTGTGGACCTAAAAATGATTTTTACAAAAAATCATGAGCATTATATCATATACATGTAGTTCAAACCTAGCGAGCCTCCTACCGAATCGACATGAATTTGTCTTTTTCATGAGGTGTGGATGGAAATGTTTTGATAGCAATGTGAAACTTTAATTTGGTGGTTGCTTCACAAAAAAAAATTGGCATCTAAAAAATGGAAAATGGTTTTTTCGTACGATGAAAAGGAAAACTTCCTTCTGCAACATCGTAAGCAATCCCAAGATGCACATGTGTACACAATATGGGCACATTATCACAAACTATGCCTCAATTCTAGCCATAACATTGCTCATTTGGTCTAAAAGCCTTGAAACATCGAACATGATAGCTCATTTTGTGAAGGTTTTTTTGTGATGTTTGTAATTTTCCAAGTTTAATATTTTTACTTTCAACTATAACACATAATATGACACCACACGAAGGTTTCACATTGTTTGGATTATTTTTTAAATTCTTATACCCGTTTGAAATTATATTGAAAACGGCGGGCATGAAGATTCATAGCCCGGGGTTGAGTCTCGCTAGACTTGCGGTAGATCTCTGATAAAAGAACATATTGTGAACCTAAAAATCATTTTTACAGAATATCATGAGCATTATATCATATACATGTAGTTCAAACCTAGCGGGCCTCTACTGATTTTAAAATGTTTGCAAGCCTACTATTTTTAACAAAATAATTTTTAGCATTGTCAATGTGTTAGTATTTCATGGATATTTTTCTAATAAACATTTTGATATGCTATTTGTATTTTTCTGATTTTTATTTATTTTACAACATTTTATGGAATGTTGATCATAGCTGCAATAAGGAATAAGGCGGGAACAACCAAAAAGTTTAAAAACATTTCAAATGACCCTTTAGCACCGGTTCGTGGCTCAAACCGGTGCTAAAGGGGGTGGCGGTGCAGTTCCCAGAAAACACCCTTTAGCATCGGTTGAAGCCACCAACCGGTGCTAAAGGTCCGAGCTTTAGCACCGGTTGGTGGCTTCAACCGGTGCTAAAGGGTCTTTAGCACCGGTTGAAACCACCAACCGGTGCTAAAGCCCTCTCCTTTATAATCGCCCGTCTCTTCTTCCCTGCATCGCCAAATCGACTAAGTCCCGCACGCTAGGATCCCGAGAGACGCCGGCAGGCTGCCAAATTTTTCTGCTGCCGATGGCGCACCGCGCCACCGTTGCCTCCGCCCCGCCATCGCCTTCCACACTACGCCGGCCGCATCGCTGACGCCTGCGCCCGCTCGGCCGCCTCCCATGCCCGCTCCAGCCGCCTCCCGTGCCCACTCCGGCCACCTCCCGCGCTGCACCAGCCGCATCGCCGATGCCGTCGCCGCCACGCCGGCCCGCACGCGCCCGCGCCCGCTCTGGCCGCCTCCTGTGCCCACGCCGAGCGCCCCTGCAGGTATTTTTAGGATTAATTTAGGATATTTTTATTTAGTATTTAGGGTTAATTTGTTTAGTATTTAGGGTTAATTTTAGAAATAGGAATAGGAATAAGATTTTTATAAATAGAAATAGAATTTTAGAAATAGGAATAGGAATAAGATTTTTATAAATAGAATTATAGAATTATAGAAATAGGAATTGAATTTGAGAGATATGAAATTTTAGAAATAGAAATAGAATAATATAAATAGGAATAGGAATAAGATTTTTATAAATAGAAATAGAATTATAGAAATAGGAATAGAATTTTAGAGATATGAAATTTTAGAGATAGAAATAGGAATAGGATTTTAGAAATAGGGTTTGGAAATTGATTCCAGTTTCATATGCAATTCATACAAATTTAGCAATTCCTCATATATTAATGTAATTTCATATACAATTCATACAATTCATATATGGTTTGGAAATGTGACATTTGTGAACCATTTAGCAATTCCTCATATATTAATGAAATTTCAAATGCAATTCATACAAATTTTATACAAAAAACATTGCTTGTATAATATCTGTTTGGGTTAAGTTAATTTAGCTAGCATAGATGTGTTATATATATGGCACATATTTTAGAAATAGAACTGATTCTTATATAATAACTTGTAATAATTCTTTGCAGAAACTATGGATCTCGGAAGAGACGAATTCCAGGAAAACATTATCGAGGACATCATCCGCGATAATGATGACGATGTCACCTCGCTGTATTTAAACAACTCCGGTGAGGGAGACGAACAAAAACGAAGATATGAGGGAGAAAGTGCCAGCTTCGACGAGGGAGAAGGTGCCAGTGCAGGAGAAGGTGCCGGCTCCGATGAGGGAGAAGGTGCCGGTGAGGGAGAAGGTGCCGACGAGGTAGATGTGTATTAATAAATTAAGCCTCTATTGTATAGATGGATTATTTGATTCATATATTAACGCTCTTTCTTCTTTTAGCCCTCTAGATCGAGCCACTCTTCTGTAAATAAAAGAGGTCCGACCAGAAGGTTGGAAGAACATAAAAGGTACCGGATAGAATAAATCGTTGAAGATGGCGAACCGATTGCTCCCGCGGCTCACGCAAGTAAATTTACAAGACAATGCGGAGTTCTTGTTAGGGACAACATTCCGATCACCCTTCAAGAATGGAAGAAGACAAAGACGGAACCAGTTAAATATGTCCACAACAGATTGAAGAATATTCTTTGGAAGAAGCTCATGGTTAATTTTACCCTACCAGAGGCGCCAGAGGTGGATCGAACTGAGGTGGATCCAAATGAGGAGGATCCAAATGCAGAGGATTCAGATGACGATGATCATCATCTGAATATCATAGAGCGGAAAGTCAAGAAGTGGACTCTTTTGAAGATGGCAGTACAATTCAACAACTGGAAGAAAAGATTGTATAAGGATTTTGTCGACAAAGAAAAGACTCCGGTGTTCACTTGACAATATGAGAAGATAAAAGACCACTGGGACGCATTCGTGGAGTACAAGACTTCAGAGGCAGCTAAGAGAAGGTCAGAAATAAATAAGAAAAATGCTGCTAAAAAGAAGTATCACCATACTATGGGGCAAGGAGGCTACAAGTCTGGCAAGCCTAAGTGGAAGAAAATGGAGGACGATCTAATTGCTAACGGGATCATTTCGGAGACATTGAAATGGAATGATCAGTCAAGGGATTGGTTTTACGGGCATGGAGGGAAGTTAGACTCAGAAGGGAAGTGTGTATATACAAAAAAGCATGACGAAGACCCCCTTCCCATTGATGCCCTTAGAAGCGCATCAAAGGATGTTGAAGAGGGAAGGTTCCATCCCGAAAGAGAGAAGGACGAGCTCACACACGCCCTTGTGAATGATGAACACCCAGGACGAACACGAACCACACCAGGCTCCAAACCGTGGAAACTCGGGTTTCCCGTGGAAAGGAAGAAATTTCCCAATAGAAGCCGTCAGAGAAGAAAGGAAAGGGAGGCATACCGCATGTCTCAGATAGAACAAGAGCTGAAGCAGCAATCAGACTTGTTAAATCGGATAAGCCAGCAAGGAACCGCCGCATCTCAGCCACAGATAGAAGCCAGACATGATGCTACCGGCCCACCATCTCAGCAGAAAAGTAGCGTGGCTTCCACGGACCTCCCAGAGGATGATGATGAACCGGTGATCCGCTACCCAGTGGATGATATCACGGAGTCGACATCTTGCGAGCTACATGTGAAGGTCGTGAACATAACCATGAAGGTGGCGGTCGGCTATGCCTTACCCATTGAACCTGATTCAACTTATCATTGCCGTCCGATTCCACATGGCTACGCCGTTGCCGGGGTGGATGAAGTTATGGGCGGATTTGAGCAGCTGAAGCTTGACCACCCTGCGGGTGAAGGGGATTTGTACGAGCTGGGAGAAGCCAAGAAGACCACCGTTCTATGGCTAAAGGAATTAATCGTGCTTCCAAATTGGACGCCAAGGTCTCCAGCGCGTCACCCTTCTCCACCGCCACGTCAGCCTTCTCCGCCATCTCCGTGTCAGCCTTCTCCGGCATCTCCGCCGCATCAGCCTTCTCCAGCATACCAGCCTTCGCCAGCTAGTGAGCCGTCTCTGCCACATCTGCCCACTGAGGCTCAGAGCCAAAGGCGGAAGCTTAAGTGTACCATCGCCGCTCCATCAGTGAGTCGTAATTGATCACCGATCCGTCGACAGGAGCCCCTCCCAAGAGTACCTAAGGTTCCTCACAAGAGACCTTACGACTATACTCCGGAGGAAAATGCGGCGAAAGTACAAGAGAAATCAAAGAACTTCTTTGAAAATTTGAAGAGAAAGAAGACCGAGCAGTCCACCGAGCAGCCTCCTCTAGATCCAAAAGTGCTAAAAATGTTGAAGAACCTCACCAACCCGAGCCAAGGCTTGCATCAGACTATGACCGCACTATTCTCAAGTCAGATGCAGCAAAGCGATCAAAAGGTAAATCAGTTCCTCAGCTCGGAGAACAGATGAACTCTTGCCCCCCGCTCCAAGTGTTTCCCGATGTCCAGTATGATCCAGAGATCATAGCACTGTACAAAGAGGAGGCCGAAGCTGCAGGTATGTCTGTTGCTCAATACTTAAGCAAGTGTGATTTCCCCACGACTGAAGTAGTAGCATACCAATACCGGCACAGGAGCCCTCTCGTCAGACCTGAGGAGATTCCGAATCTACCAACAAGAATGTGAATATTGCATAAGTGGTACATGGAAGCCTCACAGCATGGGCAAAACTGGATCATACTGGGAATTAATGATGAGTATTACTTTCGTGGAACCGACGACATAAACATCAAATTTGCTATATTATTTCAGTTATACAATCATGACGCCCTCGACAAATCGATGATCAGTGCCTATTGTTTGTAAGTATTATTTTTGTAATTAAGTCTTTAGCTCATCTCGTTCATTGCATGTATAATTTTACTCACTATATTATGCAGATTGAAGAAACTCGAATGCAAAAGAGGACAAATCTATGACATTGGGTTCATTGACCCATATACCGTGAACGAGGTAACTCTCCATAACCATATCAAGGACACGGAGAATAACTTGGTACGGGCGTTAAGGAAACAAGAAACCATGATGAAAATACTATTTCCTTACAACTTCAAGTGAGTGTGTTACTGTCTTATACACATTACTATTTTGGTTACTCGATATTAAGTGTGTGTTATGCGTGTGCGCAGCTATCATTTTATTCTGCTAGTTATTGAACTTGATAGAGGACGAGTACTAGTCATGGACTCGAAACAAAAATCCCTTGAGACATTCGGGGACATGATTGATACACTCCAGTGGTAATTTCAATCATTATGCATGGCACTATATCAGCTACTTTCCTTCATTTCCTGATATCAAGTAATTACTAACTTCTTTATTCATTTTCTTTGCCGGGCAGTGCTTGGAAACAGTTCACGGATAAGGCACCGGGTCCCTGGAAAAAGGAGCTTGAATTTAAACAAGTACCGGTAAGTACTACTAGCTAGGCCCGCGCATCTCTTTGGTTCTAGTTTCAATAGCATTATCATCCTTGATTATTATTTTGATTGAACTCTATTCTCGTAAAGTGCTTGAAGCAAGAAGACGGGAATAATTTATGTGGATTCTATGTCTGCGAGTTCATGCGAGAGACTTGCTGTGAGAAGAGAAGACTAGAACAACTAGATGTACGTAAACAATATTCACAATTTTATTTTATTACCATCATTTATGTTGAGTTTCTTCATTCATACATATTGATCCCCTTCTTTACATTAGATCGAACTGAAGCGGGGTCGTCTTCTAGCAACCGAGCGTATACGAGCAATTCAAGAGGAACTGGCGGGATTCTTACTTGATGAGGTCATAGCACCAATTGGTGAATACCATCGGCATTACGAGTTTGGAAAATCGTAGCCGAAATTATATTGTATATATGCATGAACGTGTACAATGTATCATTATGTAATATGTTCGACCAAGCACGATAAAAGATGACACGTACTAGCTTCGATCTCTATATGTATGATGATATTGTGTAATATGATGGTTTCTTTTATATGTGCATCAACGTGTTTCAAATACCCAAAAAACCGTATTTCAAATGGCTAGGGTTTAGGGTTTTAGCCAAACGCGGCAGGGGCTGCCACGTCGCCAACCTTTAGCACCGGTTCATATTACGAACCGGTGCTAAAGGTCCTTTGGTGGGAGCGCGTCAGGGAGGCCACGTGGAGACCCTTTAGCACCGGTTCGTAACACAACCGGTGCTAAAGGTTTAGGGCTTTAGTCCCGGAAGCGTTGCACCGGTTGTAAAACCGGTGCAAATGGCACTTACAAACTGGTGCTAATGCCCAAGTTTCCACTAGTGTCCATTTAGATAGCACTATCTTGACCATGCGGGGACTTAATATAGTGTCTTACAATTCGATAATAATTAATGTTATAGTAGTTATTACATGACTTACTTAAATTAGGTTGAGCGGTAAGCTACAGTGGAGCCATCTTTAATCTTAGTCATTGGATCTACTTGATGCTTATCATCCTTTTGGATCTTCTTAGCCTGCTGATGAAGTGTTAACTGAAGATAAACTTTATCTCTAAAGCTCATATTTGACACTCCTCCTCCCTTGAGAGAACACTTGTCTTCAAGTGTATTTTTCAGGAAACCAGCTCTTGGCTGTGTCAGCAAAGAGGTTGGAAAGACGACCTTGATGAAATCGGGGTCCTGTTAGGAAGCTTCATCTAGAGCTAGGTTTTCCCACTAAACCAGCTATTGGCTGACCATTACAGCATTTTTGTGAAGTGATCTTGTCTGAAAAACAGTCAATGGTTCAGTTTTAATTCGCACATCTCTTCCTATGAGTGGCAAACTTGCACAAGGAACTACATGTGTGCCATGATGCTTCTTGAGTTGGCTTACATATGTTTTGGTTTCATCCTAATTTGTCAATAGCCAGATCTCAGGTCAAGTTTGGTGAAATATGTAGCTCCATTCAGTTCATTGAGAAGGTCCTTTATTACTGGAATTGGAAATTTCTATTTGTAGTGTTTGCATTTAGCTTCTTGTAGTCGATGCATAGTCTCCATGTACCTTCCCTTTTCTTCACCAAAATTACTTGAGAAGCATAAGGGCTTTCACTATGCCTAATAATACAAGCTTTAATAGTTGCTTGATCTGCTCCTCCATTTCATTTCTCAGTTTATGTGGTGCTCTATATGGTCTTGTTGTAGTTGCTCCAGCTCCAGGTTTTCAATGGTATTGTGTGATCAAAGTCTCTGACTGGAGGTAGACTAGTAGGTTCTTGAAAGACCCAAAATTCTACCGTTAATTCTTCTATCTCAGGTGTTGATGTGGTGGCTGTTGAACTGTCAGACATACTAAGGGGAAAGAAGTAATAACCAACAACTCCTAATCGTTTACCTTTGTGGAGAAAGCTAACACTGACAGATTGGAAAGATGCATGTGTAAATTCTTCTTTTTTAGTAGATAGTAACTTCCATATTCTCTTTTTAGGTCCATAGTATAAGGACTGTATTTGTATAGCCAATCACATCCAAGGACCAGGACACTAGGTCATGCCCTTTCAGTGGTAGAATTTTGAGTGAGTAGGAGAATTTATGGCCTTATATTGTATAGGAAGTTTCAGTAACATGAGAGCCAGAGTGGAGTTCCCCTCCTCCTGCGGTGCGTGCTTCTGGAGTCCACCAAAGCAATCCTCACTTTTCCTCTAATGTTGACATTGAGAGTTAAAGTGGATATTAATGACTGCCCTAAAACTATTCAGTATGTGTAGTAGCAGGTGTCTGTTTCTCTAGGTTGGTCAAATTCTTGTATCTGCTCATCAGCAGGTCTATCTTTCCCTTCACTTACCATGATATTGACACTCTTGTAGTGTGGGCATCTGTGGCCAAAAAACCATTTGGCTCCATAGTATTTGCAGAGACCATGCTCTTTATACTTCACTTCTTGTCTGGCTACTAGCTTGGCTTCATTCTCTATCCTCTATGGGAAATTTTCATTTCATTTTGGCTTGATGAATGGTTGGTTGTAAGTATTAGTTCTTGGATAATTGTTCATATAAGAATATCTTTCTAGCTATTCTTAGCATGCACTCTCATTTCCATGCTCCAAGCAGTCTATACTACATCATACAAGGTTTGTGGCTTAAATGGTTTCATGTAGTGCTTAATTTCTGCTCTCAGGCCATTGATGTAGCATTTCACATAGTAGCCTTCATGCACTTGATGCATGTAAAATACATCCATAAACATTGTAGTTTATTATTACTATATTCCTTTATATTTGATAGTTTGTAGAAGTCGTTGACATGTTTTTGATTGAATCTAGGTTTTTTAATCAATCCCCTTTATATTGGTTTTAAATATGGAGAGCCGAAATCCTTATTTTTGTGTATTTTTAAGTTTCAAGGACCTTCTGGACGCCAAACGGACCCAATTTTTTGCCACGTCATTTTTTTAAGAAATAGAATACCGAAGGGGCGGCGGAGAAACAGAGAATACACAATAGGGATCTAAAGACTACGAAGATAGGAGGGGAGACGCTGCCAGAGCCACTCCTGGTTTCTCCTTCACCTCCATCGATATCATCTCCTTCATCACCATGATGAAAAGGAAGTAGTTTATGCATATACTTCGGGATTTTGAAAGTAACTTGTATCAATCTCTCTCTTTTGATTCAGTAATTAGAGTCACATGAGCTGTCTATTCATGATGTGTGATGGTCTTTATATTACCCCTATAGTGGATCTTTTGTTGAGATAATTTATGAGATGCAAATTGATAGTTGTTCTAGATGTATTGATGGTTTATATGTTATCCCATTCTTGTATGTCTGATATCAATCAAACTAGTATACTAGGGCGTGTGTGGAAGATGTGTGCACTAGACAGAACAATCTGGTGGCGTGCATAGAAAAGTGACATAAATTCAGGTGATGCCATTATTTTGACCTTTCTATGATTGCCTCGCTAGTGAGAATGAAATACTTATGCTTTATGTCGTCCAGTGATAGAAAGAATGGTCTTGCTAGAAAGATGTCATATTTATCTTCAACATCAAGTTACATATCTTAAGGAAATACTTTATTAGTTCTTAATTTTGGCTTGAGGGGTTTTTCCTTGTCAAAGGAGTTTTAGTGAGTTGCGATTGCATCAACTCTATGATAGAACGTGATGCCCATATCCTTATCAATGACTTTTATATGTTTGCATGCTCTTAATTTGTCGTTTGTGCTATGACCACCACTATGTTTTTGAGAGAGAGATCAAATGAAACCATCATCCCGGCCCACTTTTAGCCATAAGAAAACCTTCTACATTAGTTTACTTGTTATTTTACTTTTAGTTCTTTAAATCCCAAAAATACTATTTACTTATTACTTTTGTTTTGTTAAACTTGCGGAGGAGGAGATCACCACCACCATGCCCGGAGCCGCTACCCTTGGCGTCCTCGTGATGTGGAAGTTTCCCAAGGTTGACTCCGTGCGGCATAGACGAGGCACCAACAGGAGACAGCACGACGCGACGCCCACCTGGATCCATCTGGGCCCATGACGCGCGCGGCGCTGCCTGTGGCAGACGCATCCACGCCAAGGTCGCCACCATCCTACCTCACCATCACCGGAATCTGAGGAGACGCATGCCATTGCGCCATCCAATCAGCGACAAGGAAATCCGCAGTCACGCCACACGGGCTTTGCCCTGCAATGGCCCCGGGGGTGGCGGCGGGAGAGGAGCGCGGCGCGCCGCCGCTGCCGCGCGGAGGCTAGGTAGGGTTAGGTCGCGAGAGGGGTAAGATTCCTAAAATAGAGCCTCTAAAATATTCTGCTGCCCTCTAATTTTTTCTAAGGTTTTGTAGGTGGTGTACAAGGTTGTACACCAAAAGGTGTAGATGTACTTCCTCCGATGCAAATTAATTGTTGTTGATTTTTTCTAAAATAAGTGAATATACAAACTTGAAACATCCAGTGTCTAAATTAAATTTAACCAAAATTTTGTAAATTAATTTAGAATGGATAGAGTATGTTTTTTCCTATGACGTGGGCAGGCCGTTCGCGTGCTATGTACGATGTTCTCTTATAAGAATGATGTTGTAACTTTTTCAATAAAGAGAATATATTAATAATAAGAAAATATCAATTAAACTCCACCTCTGCAACAACATAATGACCAGATCATGTCTAGACATTACAGAAGCACACAACAGAAAAATCAAAAGAAGAAGAAAAAACAAAAACAAAAACAATGCCCCGCCAAAGCAATCAGAGACTTGCAGCAGCAATAGCTCCACCAATATGGACAGACACCTCGGTTTCGAAAAAGCTTCTCCAAAACAACGCCTCTAGTAAGGTGTGCATAAATACCGTCATCTTCCAGTCTAACCAAAAGTATGATCAGATCCTAGATTTTCACTCTGGCGAAGGTCCAATTTTCCAAACAAAGCCTTCAACAAGAATCACTGCCAGATACAACCATTTAAGGTCAGATCTTAGATTTTCATCCTGAAAAGTAAGACACGGGGCTCAGAGAGCCCCGCCAAGAACGGAACCAGCCAGGGTCACCGCCCAACTAATCGAGAATACTGCTGCAAAACACTGATCATCCGACACACATTCATCTTCTGATCCCTGCGACTCCGTGGGATCTTCTTGACTCAATACGAGCAATACGAGTTAGAACCTTTGGAGTCATCTAGTCTTCTACAATCCGCTACCAGCACTTAGGAGTCTTGAACTCATCATGTGTATGGACTTCCTCTGGCCTTCCTCTATGAGCACCCTGGTAACTGCGGCTGATTTGCTGAAATCTGTGTGCCCAAAGTAGCAAACGGAGGTGGATCTTGGAGTCATCAATAGCCATACGCCATCAGCGGCACCGCAACACCAGATCGTGTATGACTCAAATTCGGATGGTCCTGGCGATATTGGAGCCACAGGATCTGTCCCTTAACTCGGGGTCAAACATCGTTGACGAGATTTGGGTTGGGGATCTTCCCACACGGCGCCACCACTAGTATCAAGTCACTTTGGTCCGTCTTGCAGACCGTGCGACGGAACCACGATGGGTGCCACTCCATCATCTCCTACTCCAGCGCAGCCGTGTCCCTTGGCGCCATGGACAGGCGCAGTTGAAGAAACGGCGTGCATCGATGGAAGATCGGCCCAACGCCGCGGTCCATGCCGGGACGCCGCCACAAAACCGACCGCAGCGAGATCTTGGCCGGGATTTCTTGAACCAGCCGGCGGATCGGATTGAGCCTGGCTTGAAGAGCAGAAGAGGACCTTGGGCGTAGAAAGAAAAAGAAAAAGGAGGATGCCCGCCGCCGCCGTTCGCCGTCGGATGGCCTCCTCCGGTGACGGCGGGGGTAGGGAAGGGTGGTGGAGGGGGCCGGCGGCGGGGGAGGCTATGGTGCCCCCGAGCCGCCTCACAGAGGGACGCGAGGGACGGGAGAGATTTTGAGAGCAGCCACGGCATCTGCGAGAGTGTAAGGGTGATCCAAAAAATGAATTTGATATTGCTTCACCAATTATATGAGTTTTTATTTTTTTTAAGAAATGCAGAAAACTCGTTATTGATAGAAAAA
Organism: Dactylis glomerata; assembly: GCA_007115705.1. Lineage (NCBI taxonomy): Eukaryota > Viridiplantae > Streptophyta > Magnoliopsida > Poales > Poaceae > Dactylis > Dactylis glomerata. Next base: position 3,775,071 of record QXEO01000382.1, read on the forward strand.
CATGCTTATGTACAACAACAACAACAACAAAAAAGGAACACACCCGAATTTGCAAACGGGACTTGTGCTTCTCCGTGTCGAGAAGGCAAGCGACGCTAGGCTTTTTGCTATCCATAGGTTCAAATTTTACCCCTGCCACGTCCATAGGTTCGTCCTCCGTTTGGAGTATTCGACAATACATACTCGTACTTGTGTGGACGTTTGCTACTCCGTACGTATTATTTCCAATATTCTATGCCATCATGTCCTTTTGTTCAACAATTTCATTGGACAGACGGAAAAATCGCAATTCTTTAGTGAAAAAAAAACCGCTACTGTAGATGAAAATGCAATTGGTGTGCGGCGATATATGAGATCAGCAGCGTGCCCGGCGCAGCCTGCCGCTGGGCGGCGGGTCGAGCCAGAGCGTGCACCGCGGGTTCACCCAGTATCTGTACGGCAGCCACCGGCCGAAGTTGAGCTGCGTGTGGAACCGTCCGGCGAGCTGGAGCACCACGGGGCCACCATGCGTCGTCGCATTCCTCCATGCCGCGGCGTCCTCCCGCGAGATCGGCACCTCGCTAATGACGATGTCCACGTTCCGGAGCACGAAGCCACCCGGAGACTCGCGCACCGGCGCCGGCCGCACCGACTGCGTCCCGATCATGTGGCCCTCGAAGTAGAGGTCCAGCTGCATGTACCACAGCACCACGTTGATCTTGGTGTTTGGGCTGGTGATTGCCGCGAGCACGGTGAGGTCGGCGTTGAGCGCCGGGCCCCGAGGCGGACCGCCCGGTAAGGTGAGGTCGTCGACGTACCCGGCGTTCAGGGAGGCGTCAGCCAGCCGGAGCCGCGGCGGCTGCGGGCGGTACACCAGGTACACGGTGAGCACGGCGGCGCCGATGAGGATGACCGCCAGCCAGAAGAGGATGCAGCAGAGCGTAAAGCAGAACGCGACCGGACCCTTGCGCTTCTTCCTCCGGTCCGGCGACAGGATGATCGGCGACTTTCCCTCCGACACCCTCGTCGGCGTCCACGGATGGTGATGCCCCGGCAATCGCGGCACGTGCGACGTCGGCCTGTCGTGCTGCTGCGGAGGCGGGCTCCCATGGTGGCCCGGCGGTAGCGCCAGTGGGGCCGCGTGGTCGGCCGCGCTGCCGTCGTCTGGCTTGATCGTGGAGACGCGTTCGACAGGCCTGTAGCCGCCGTTGCCGGTTGGCCGCGGGCCTAGCGGCGGCGCTCCGACTGGCTGCATCGCCGTCCGCCGTTCCTCTGGCGGTCGCTCACGCCTCCTCTGCCACGGCGGTAAATAGTACGGCCTGCCGGTCGGCGGCGACACCGCTGCCGAGTCGTGGACAGCCTCGGAGCCACCGCCGTGACCAGGTCCGCCTTGAAAGCGCCCCTCGCCTTGATGATGCGCTGATGCTTCGCTCGTTCCCGGTTCCCGGAACGTCACGTATTCATTGGGGGCACGCCTCGGGCGGGCCGCCATGGCGGCGCTGGTGCTCCCCACGGCACCCTCGCGCATCGCCGCCACCGCTGCCGCCACCGCTGCCGGCGCTTCCTTCTGCGCGCTCGCATTGTGGTGACGTGCCGCCCGCGACGTAGCACGGCCACGGCTCGGCGGCCGCTCGCCGCCCGCCTCTGCTTTCTTGCTCATGAAAATGCGACAGAGCCAAACGGGGATCGAAGTATCGAACTGCTAGGAACGATCAGCAATGGCTGGATCGCAACGCGGTACTGAAGAGTGGGGGCCGGGTTAAGTTGTACTACTAATAGAGGGAAGCATTTAGAAGAAGTGGAAGAGGGGAAGTGAGAATTTTGGAGGGAAAGGGAAGCAAGGAAGGTATCGTTCGATTTGTAACCGGGGCAAGCAACTTCAGCGCCATGACCATGTCGCTTGCTTACACACACTCGCAAGCGCTGCTACTGCCATAGGAATTTCTCCTTGCCGTGGCACCAGAGCTTGCTTGCCAGTTGCTACTTCCCAGACTGATACTCAAAGTGCTTCTAAAATCTGCTCAAAAGTGTAGTCAAGAAGTGTGCTGGATACGGGAGAAAAATGTGATGAAGAAGTGCCATGAGAAAAAACCGGACAGAAATTGAGCAATTTGAGCTGAACTTCTTTTGGTTGTTTTCTTCAGACGGAGAAAGTTCTTTTTGGTTATTTTGATGCCATCGTCTTCGCAGTTTCCGTGCAATCTTGCTGGTAAATCAAAGCATTGTGGGGTTTTGGTTCTCTGACGATTCCTGCAGGCCGACGCAAGGTATGGGCATGCAGAAGATGTTCGGTCGGTCTTCGATATATCCTCACGGCCGCGGCTTCAGTCAGTTCCCTGTATCATGTCGTGCGCTGTGGCTATTGGCTGTGCTAGCCAAAGGTGACCGCCAAGGCACTCGCTTTATACTTTCTCCGTCTTAAATTACCTTGCATTCTAGATTTAGTTAAAGTCACACGTTGTTAACTTTGATTACATGTATAAGAAAAATATAAACATTTATAATATACAATATATATTATTAGAATCATTATGAAAAATACTTTTATATTATATATATTTGATATTATAAGACTTTATATTTTTAACAATATGTTTGATCAAACTTTATCTAGTTTGACATTGACTAAACCTAGAATGCAGGGTAAAAATAGACGGAGGGAATATCTTTCTATGATGAAGAAAACTTCAATATCTGTAGCTTGAGTCTTGAGATGGATGACCCGAAACATGCTGAAAGTGTTTTTCGCTCCCGAGCGAAATCATCTCTTCATTTTAACACATATTATAAGTTTCCAAAAATTCTACAAAAATCTGGATAGTCAATAATGTAACCTACAAGCATGTAATTTTTAATGCAAACATTTGTATTGTGGGATACAAGAAATGACAAAATCTAATAAATCTGGAGATTTGAATATTTGTCAAGTTTGTGTTGAAAAAAATGCAAAGTATTTGAAATTGAAATTTTCACGTTTGTGGGAACCACTGGGTACATCTGGGATTTTTTTGAAATTGTTTTGAAACTTGTAAAAAAAATTGATTTGTTTTTTGAAATAACGATATGGAGCCAAAAAAAAAGCTCCACTCCGAAATATGTTGATATTAAACACTGTGAAGAAAGGCAACCATATGTTTAAGCTTTTGACGCTTATGTTATGGTTCACTACTTTAGATCCATATTTCGGTGTGAAAAAAATGCAAAGTATATTATACACGGTTCACTACTTTAGATCCATATTTTTTTTATTTCAATTTTACACAGCCTAGGACACATACTATTTCATAGTTTTTTTTGCAAACTGGCAGACTAATTTTTTTCTTCATATACAAAAAATAGAATTTTGAAACTTTGAATGCCGTTTTAAATATTTTTTCAAAAAAAGGCTCCATGTAGCCCGAGCTCCAAAACACCGCACTCCTAAATTGATATGTAGAATCTAATAGAAAAATTACAAAATATTTAAATTGAAAATGTAGCAGACGACGATTTGGTTGAAAGACCACTTGCATTTGAAAACGTTGAAATTCCACCATGAGTAGTGATTTTTTTATAGAGTATAAAGGACTGAGTAGTGATGCCTGGGCCCACTGTCATAGGCCGTGGTGAACGCCATGGGCCGCGCAGACGAACCTTCGGGTGTTCCATTCCATAAACCCAATTGAGTCACCAACCCCAGTACCACACCTCGCCTTCCCCATCCCTCTCCACTCCGCAGCGCGGCCACTCCCTCCGCCAAAACCCTAGCAAAATCCCAGAGAAGAGAGACGCGGGGAGAAGCAGCCTGCCTGCCTCTCTCACCAGGGAAGATGCAGGAGGATCACCGCTTGTCAGGATTCTGGGGTGCGTATTCTCTCTTCCCGAACTCCCTATTTTGGTGCCGCCTGTGCATTTGGCCTCGTCCGATCAGAGGGGGAGGGGAAATTTCGTCGGCGGCGATGGATTTTATTTTGTCCCTCAGGTTCCGACCACCCGTGGACGACCTAATCGACCTAGGGTTCCATGTCTCTGCCCGATCTCTTTTAGTTTGAAGTGGCGCATTTCTGTGAATTCTGTCCGCGCCTGCAAGCCATAACTAGTACTAGTACTCCCCTTGTTTCCTTGGCTTAGGACTGCGTACACCGTGTGTTGATCAGGAGAGAGTAATGTGGATGCCCGTGTCTTGATCTGCACCGAATGATGTGGTCTCATGCTTCTGTTCCGTGCCGTTTCTGGGTCTGTTTGTGTGAACAATTATTCCATGGATATCGGATTGGTCGATATTAGTTGTTCTGCATTAAGCTAGTCATAACCTGAATTGTAATGTGTTATGAACTATCGACATATGTTCTGTTGTGGGCTGTATTTCTGTTGTAGATAAGTATGCTCTGATATTTGTCTGTTTTCACCCCCAATGGATGGTTTCTGTTCTGTGTGAAGAAATGTCCCCATTCTATTTGACATTATAACGCGCTGTATATATTTCTCTGGCGCTTTGGAAAGCAATATATACTTGTGTTTTCCCAGTTTTTTGTAATAGTCAAGCCGCATTCCAGTGATTTCTGTTTGTGCCTACAAACCACAATTAGTATTCCCTTATTTTTGTTGGCTTGTCTTTGCATACCATGGCTTGATCAAGAGAGAGAGAGAGAGTAATGTGGGTACCGTGTCTTGATCTGGACCGAGTATTGTGGTTTCCTGCTTCTGTTCTGTGCAGTGTGCTGTTCCTGGGTCTTGTTTGTGTGAACAATAATCTCATGGATATTGGATTGGATATTATTAGTTTGTTCTGCCCTTTCACTAGTCGTAACCTACATTTTAATGTGTTATCAACTTCGATACATGTTTCTGTTTTGTGGGATGAAATATCCCCATTCTGTTTGCCATAGTAATGTGTGTTGTATATATTTCTCTGGGTGCTTCGGAAAGCAACAGATACTTGTTTTTTTCTATTTCCCTGCATTACCGTGATATCTATTTGTGCCTACAAACCATGAAACCATAATTACTATTCCCTTATTATTTTGTTGGTTTGCCATTGCATACCATGGCTTGATCTAGAGAGAGTAATGTCGGCACCGTTTCCTGATATGGAGAGAGCAATGTGGGTACCGTGTCTTGATCTGGAGCGAGTATTGTGGTTTCCTGCTTCTGTTATGTGCAGTTTGCTGTTCCTGGGTCTGGTTTGTGTGAACAATAATCTCATGGATATTGGATTGGATAATATTAATTTGTTCTGCCCTTTCACTAGTGGTAACCTACATTATAAGGTGTTATCAACTTCGATACATGTTCTGCTGTGACGTATTTTTTTCTTGAAAATAAGCATTATCTGGTAATTTTTTCTGTCTGCACCGTGATTTTTTTCTGTGTGAAAATATATCCATTGGGTTCGCCATAATCATGCGTGGTGTATATATCTGTCTGACCGTTTTCAAAAGCAGCAGATACTTGTGTTTCCCAGTTTCCTATATTTGTCAAATGACTAATGGCTACTATGTGTGAATGTTCACATTTTTAGGAGTTGCCGTCAAGCCTGGAGAAACAGCGGAGTGTGACCCAGGAGAGTTATATTATCATTTGTCACAGGTGCCCTTTACATGCTTTATCTATAATTGACCTTTTAGCAACTTGGGGGTGGATCATGTTCGGTGACTCTTCAGGCGTTTACTTTGTTTGTTTACTACAGATATCATTGGAGGCTGGCAAGGCGAACGAGAATGTGGAAGTTATTGTGAAGACTGATGATAAAAGGATTATGCTTGCCACGCTTTCAGTTGATAATGATCCTCATTTTGTAACTAGTCTGGTGTTCAGAAAGAAGTTTGAACTTCTGCACTCCTCAAGGACCAGCAACATCTGCTTTACTGGCTACAAATTCAATATTATGAACAGATATCCTTCCATATATCTTTCTTCAATGTTCGCTAAGTAGCTTAAATATGCGTTTGTGTTCTTTAACAGTTTTCCTGTCTCTAATCACATATAACACATTTACTAAAGGAGGTAAATGTTGTTTTCATTTTAGTATTAGGCATCTATGACGTTTTCTTCATACAGTTGGCAACTTGGCATAACTTGTATCTGATGTTTCAGGTAATGGATCTGACGATGAGGTTTCATTACTCATTCCACTAGACTCCAATACAGATGGTATATTCTTTTGCTATAGATATCAATTGTTGCTTACTTGTATTTACTTGTTTAGGAATTTTGAATGATTTATCTGCTGGGGATATTAGGCAGATTTCCCATGTAGCTAAGATGTTTTTTGTCCTCTTTGCGTTTGCTCCACAACTAGAACATGCTACATTGACCCTCAACTTGTTTGTATTTACTTTCAGGTTACAAGAACAATGATTGTACACTTGGTGCCAATAAGCTTACTGCACCAATGTCTGCTGATGCTCCATCCTCTATACCAAAGGCTACCGTTGAGGAACCAACTAGTCATGGAAAGCCAAAGGGAGATGATAAGGTTTGTACTTTGTTATGAATTAGCAACCATGCGTTATGAAAGAACTGTTCTTTCCTGACTGATTTGTTTTCGTGCTCTAGCTGTTCTGGATTGCTCATTGAGCTTTTTGTGTGTATATAATCAGTGGTTTCCATTTGTACGCAAATCCTACTTTTATGCAACCTACCAACATTCTATAGTAATTGGTACTTACATGACAGATCAACAAATGGTTGTAGGTTGTAGCAGCCTAAAAATGGAGTACGGAAGTGATACTATTATTAGGCTAAAATCTGACATGGATTTGGTATACTGATTGCTGAATACGTTTGCAGGACAAGGCTGATGCACAGAATCCAAGTGATGGTGATGATAGTGAGAGTTATGAAGATGCGGATTATCCTCGAAAGGTTTGAGATTGCTCACAAAGGCCTGTTATTTTGACGCTTATTTGTTTCGTAAAATTCTGAAAGTATCTTTTTTTACATACAGAAAACAAAGGGCAAGAATAAGGCAGTGGAAACACCGCTGAAGACACCTCAGGGGAAGATGGCAAAGATAGAAACACCAACTACGGGCAAAAAAACTGGTGTGAAGATCTTCTTTTGGTTTCTAACCTGTTGAACTCGCTTTGTTCGTTTAATGGCACATGAATCTTACTAGATGAACAATTTGCACGCAGGCTATGTCCACGTCGCGACCCCTTATCCAGCAAAACAGGTTCGTAAGTCAAGTGACTATGTCCATGTTGCGACCCCTCATCCAGCAAAACGTATGAGGAAGACACCAGGAAACAAAGACAACCAAAGCCATTGACGCCCCACATCTGAGGTTCATGTAGCAGGCAGAACTTATTAGTACCATGTATATGCTGTTATATATCCTCACTCGCATATGCACTTCTCTTCTTCAGGTCTTTCAGCTCTCCAATGGGTCTCAAAGATCATTCCAAGGTGAAGCATGGTTCTGCTGAGTGACCTTTGACATATTGTGGAATGTGGACAGAGTGAGGTATTAAATAGTAGGGGAGGGGCAGGGTGCTGGTTAACTGAATTTTGGTATTGGTAATGCAGAGATGGTGTGTATAGGGGTCGCCTTTTCTGGCATTGCTTGGCACACAATCGGGAATATTATCTCTTTTGACACCGTTCTAGACTATAGGTGCTGCTATGTTAGAAATGCTGTTATCTGTACCAGGTTTCAGTGATCAGTGGTTTTGGGTTTTATTATGTTGTTGATGAACTTTTTTCCTTGTGTGTTTTGGTGATTTATCATGCTTGCAAGTGGGCACTATTTTGAGCGTAGAGCTTATGTGCAAAGGTGGCTAAGTTTTAAATTTTACAGACTGGAAGCCCTGAGTGAAGGACTTGAGGGATCACAACTTTTAGAATGGTTTGTGCATGTTTTAGTCCTAGTTGTAGTCAAAGCCACGTTTAGTTAGGGTTCATTCTTCAATGGGAAACAAGGATTTATGTGTTAGCTATACTGATACTTCTTCAATGATTTGGTCGTTTAATGAACTTAGTATTCGATATATTTTTTATTTATGAAATTGAGGATCCAGATACCCTCCTGAAACACCGATTTAAATGCTGACCCACATTTGCAAGGGGAAAGAAACACTAGGCGCACTTTGATTTCGATGCTGTTTTCTGAAGAAAAAAAAGCACAAATGAATAATGAAATTTAACTTTTACACAATTTTACCACATAGTACATCCTTACCCACTAATAATCATGGTTGCATCTTTGACTTTTTACATGTTTGTTGTACTAAGTCCTATATGTCGTGAATTACCACATCGTTGGAATTGCATCAACCAGTAAGCAAAGGTTATGCAACTGTTGCACCTATTAGAACAATCGCACGGTAAATATTCCAATAAAACTTGGCATGCAAAAAAATATGAAAAAAACTACTCACATTTCACATCCAACTCAGACGATTCAGGGAATTAACCATACCAGCATCTCAATAACTATCAGATTCACCAAATATATAAACGGCAGCGAACAGCCAGGGATTGGGTATGTAAGAACCAACGCCATAGGCAATATTTTTCCGAGTTCTGGGTTCAAATAGAGGACCGAAAAGATTAATCTAGTGAGAGGCAATGTTTTTCCAAGTTCTAGGTTTCAGGAGAGGACCAAAAACACTAATCTAGTGCTGATTAGAGAACAAAAGTTGGAGATGGAGCAGCAACCGAATCACTCGCAACAATTTGTCACCGCAAACAACTCAAACGTGCTTTGCCTTCTCATGGGACTGGAGCGCTGAGTCACTTCCAAATGTCCTGAAAGAATTAGACCAGAGCATGAGCATTAGACGTCAAGCTCTGCAATCTGCATCGCCAGAAAACTAAAATTGTCGAGCAGTCTACAAACCTGCTACACGACTTGCAGGCATGGTTGCCGATGGATTTGGGGGACTTCCCCTTTGACTTGCTGTTCCCAGGCGTCTTGCTGGCCTCCTTTGCCGGATGAGGAGTTGCCACATGAGGAACCTTCTTGTCATCACCTGAAGTGAATGCAGATCTAATTAGAATTGTTCATACAACGGCATCCATGATAAGGGTTGACAGGGAACCTCAGAAAAGTATCAGCACACCTGTTGTCAGTCCAGATGGTGTTGCAATCTTTGTCTTCTTGTCAGAAGAAAGTGTCTTCAAGGCAGTTTCGGCCATCCTTTTCTTGCCATCCAATTTCTGTAGTGTACATAAAACAGAGTCAGATTAGACTGTTGAAAGAAATGGAAAGGGAACTATCAGATCCACACCTTATAGGAGAAAGTAATTTTCTCTTCCTCATCACTTGAATCCTCTTCGCTACTGGTATGAATCTCTTCACTACTAATATCATCCTCTTCAGTACTATCCTCTTCACTACCACTATCCTCTTCACTACCACTATCCTCTTCATTGCTACTATCCTCTTCACTACTACTATCATCTCCACTACTACTATCATCCTCTTCAGAAGCAGGTGTCTTCAAGGCAGTTTCGGCCACCCTCTTCTTGGCATCCAAAAGCTGACATAAAACAGTCACTTGAATCCTCTTCGCTACTGGCATGAATCTCTTCGCCACTAGTATCATCCTCTTCAGTACTATCCTCTTCACTACTGGTATCATCCTCTTCAGAAGCAGGTGTCTTCAAGGCAGTTTCGGCCACCCTCTTCTCGGCATTCAAAAGAAGACGTAAAACAGAGTCACTTGAATCCTCTTCGCTACTGGTATGAATCTCTTCGACACTAGTATCATCCTCTTCAGTACTGGTATCATCCTCTTCACTAATGATATCATCCTCTTCACTCGAATCCTCTTCACTCGAATCATCTTCACTGCTGGACTCATCTTCACTCAAGTCCTGGGAAGAAGTGTTTCATTGTCATCAAATAATTCGACAAACTAAAAGGGTGAATACACTTGCATAATCATCAGAATGCACTTACATAATCTGAAGACGGCATGGCAAACTTGTAACCGCACACATATACAGTGGCAGTCTCCGAACTGTGTGATAACTCAAAGTCTTTCTCAAAAACCAAATCACAGAGTATCTGAGGGCAGTTTTCAGCAGACAGAGTTCCAATGATCACCTTGATACCATTAACTTTAGCAGATACAACTGTACTGACGCTTCCTTTCTCTGTTTCACCAAGGGCAGCCTAAAGACAGTAACCAGAAAATGCAAGTAAATCCATTAACTAAGGAGAGAGCTCTGATTTATAAGAGAATAACAGGCAGAAATAGGAAGAAGATGGACAATGAGGGAAATGTGTAAACCTGTGAGAGGTGAATAATAAACTCTTTACCAGCATAGCAAGAAAGACTTTGTCCTGGCTTCAGTTCCACACCTGTACCGAGATAGCAAATAATGGTAACCAAATAAGCACTTGATAAATAAACCCCAAAAGGGCATCTTATTTTACTCTGTAGTTAGATAGCTAATCTAGCACTAACAAAGACTAGCATAAACTTTTTGACTAAATGAATGTTGCCGCATCACCAAATAAAGATGTTCTGCGGTTCTGCTGGTAGTTAAATAAACATAGTTGTATTGAAAAAAAATCTACATAGCTGCAATGCCATCTCAGTGCAATATACTAATGTTTGACTACAAAAGAAAACACATGCTAGTACATCTCTATTGAACAACAAAACAGCTTGCTATTCTTTAGCTGTCGTGAATAACCAACGTACAAAACTATTAGCGTGTAACCTCCAGCAGCGGCCAATTCATCATCATAGTAGCATGAGCAGAGCTATGAAATAACTAGCCGAAAAAGGAAACTGCGATCAACCCGGCGTTCAGGAATTTTATGGAGTAAATCTAACAAGATATTCCCCTACAGACCATCAATTCCGCGAGGTAAATTGTCAAAAAATACAATACCAAAACATGTCGCATGACCAGAATCAGGACACCTCAACCCCAGCAAACAACCCAGCAAAATTGAGCCAAAACAGATCGCCTCAGCACAACTAGGAGCTAAAATCGTGTAGCCACAGCCACGACACAGTGAAGTTACACGATACGCGAAAACTAATGACGAGCGTGCTTATGGCTATCGACAAAAATAGGAACAAAAAACTCTAAAGAAAAAACACCCGTCGAGAACAACCCGCGTATCGCATCGAGTGGGGAAGGAGAAGAAAGAGATTACCCCAGAACCCCGTCGGATTCATGCTGGCTCGAGGAATCGAAGGCGTGGCCGCGCAAAACCCTAGGGGGATTGGTCGATCGGAGCGAGGGGAGGAGCTGGTTTAGGGTTTTGGTGGTGGAGGCGAATTTAAAGGGGGAGAAGAGACCGGACACCAAATTTTAGGGTTTTCGCTCTGGGGCCGTTCGATTCTTCTCCCTGGGATCTGTCCGTCCGTTGTTGTGCATTATGTTCTCCTTACGGCCTTGTTTTTGTTTACCTATAGAAAATACCGCAAGGGGATTTGAGGATGAAAGGAGATTCGGTGAATCCTTTACTTTTTTACCCAATCGTCTAGAATATTGTTGGGAAGTTTTCCATCTAGACCCAAATGAAGGGGTTCATCCGATCCAATATCTGTCTAGTAAATGAAGTATTGGAATTTCTCGGTATTTCAAATAATTCCCTCTAGTTTCCAGAATATGCTTTAAATATACACTAGAAATAAAAAGACCTACAAGTGTTACGGTGATTTACCATCCTTACAAGGACTTGAGTATCATAAATTTCAGAGTAGTATTGTATGTTTCTAATTGCTTTAGTTGTAAGACCAACTACAATGTCTATTCGGTTCAAGAAAAAGATCGAACCGGTACCATGTTGCTGCAGTGTATTATATCGGTCACAGGACCCACTAAATCAAGGCCCCTTGCATGCGTGCATTCTTGCTTTCTCTCACAAAGGTACCAGCAGGTCCTATAATTGTATGCAGTGGCGGAGACAGGGGGGACCAGCAGGGGCCTGGCCCCCCCTAACATCCAGAAATTTTGTATATACCCCCTAGTTTTTTTGCTAAAAGCCCCTTAAAATCATGGATTTTAGTACTTCGGCCCTCCCTAACAGTTTGCAAGAGTGCAAAAATTTTCACCGGCCCCCCTCATATAAATTTCCTGCCTCCGCCCCTGATTGTATGCAAAGAAGCGAAGCTACCTTTAATCCGTTTTTCCTGTCAGGGCAATTGAATTGATGTTGAACAATATATTGAACCGGATCAAACTCTCCTATGTGTCACTTTTACACCACACTGCGGTTGGTCTAAGTCACGTAGTGGTTTTTTCGGCTTGCTCTTTGGAAAAAGAGGATTAATTCGTCGTTTAATTGTGGGTATTCCATAATAGTGGTCGGAGGGAGTAGGTATCTTAACCGGAGTATATCCAGAAATAGGCAGAATTATGAATAATCGACAAAAAAGATACTTCCATATGGAAATGCTTGCTAAAGAGAAAATCCCCACATCCATGGAATTGCGTCAACATCTGTCTTCGCAGGCTACCAGCAAGTTAGTTGGACACCTTCGTTTTAGTACATCACAGGACTCCTAGATTTAGTTAAAAAAAAAACAAGTTAAAAAATACGTACACAAAAGTGGTGCAAGTGCCTTCTTTGCAGCTATTAGAACATGCGCACGCACGGTAAATAAAAAGAAGTTATGAGCACGCACATCAGACTAAGGGAGAAGGAACTGCAGAACATAAAGTAGACCTTCCACACAGCAAATCAAAACTTGACACGCACAAAATGGTAAAATGACTACTCCTTCGGTCCCTTAATATAAGAGGTTATTACATGTAATACATGACCACATTGGATGTAGTAACATCTATATTATGGGACGAAGGGAGTACCTCACGTTTCACTTCTAACTCACATGTTTCAGGGAGTTAACCAGCATCTCCATAACTAGCAGATGCACCAAAAACATGAATTGCAACGAGCATCAAGAGACTGGGTAGGTAAGAACCCAAGCCACAGGCAATATTTTTCGAGGGCCAAAATACTAATCCAGTGAGAGACAATATGTTCCAAGTTCTAGGTTCGAGTTGAGGACAAAAAGGACTAATCTAGTATAACTGGAGGACAAAACTTGGAGACGCGGCATCAGCAGCTGCAACCCGATCACTCAGCAGCATGTAATCACCACTAGCAGCTTAATTAGGTGTGATTTGCCTTCTCATGGGACAGGAGCACGAAATCACTTCCTAAAAGAATTCAACCAGAGCATAAGCATTAGATGTCAAGCTCTGCAGTCTGCATCGCCAGAATACAAAAGTTGTCAAGCTGTCTACATACCTGCTGCACGACTTGGAGGCATGGGTTCCGACGGATTTGGGGGACTTTGCCTTTGACTTGCTGTTCCCAGGCGCCTTGCCCTTGCTGGCCTGCTTTGCTGGATGAGGAGTTGCCACATCAGGAACCTTCATGTAACCTGAAGCAAATGCACTTAGTTAAAACTGTTCTACGGCATCCATGATAAGGTTGACAGGGAACCTCAGCAAGGTAACACACCTGTTATCTGATCAAATGATGTTGCAACCTTTGCCTTCTTATTAAAAGCATGTGTCTTCAAGGCAGTTCCAGCAGCCCTTTTCTTGCCACCCTCAAGCTGCAGTTGCACATAAAACAAAGATTAGACTGGTGAAGGAAATGGAAACAAGGAGAACTGACAGATCCACACCTTCGTAGGAATAATTTTGCCTTCCTCATCGCTCGAATCTTCTTCGCTACTGGAAGTAATCTCTTCACTACTGGTATCATCCTCTTCACTACTGATATCATCCCCTTCACTCGAATCATCTTCGCTGTTAGACTCATCTTCAGTCAAGTCCTGGGAAGAAGTGTTTCATTGTCATCAAATACTTCAAATGGCTAAGAGGGTGAATGTATTTACATAATCATCAGAATGCACTTACATCATCTGAAGAAGACATGTCATCTAAAGAAGAAGAGTCACTATCATCCTCGATCACTTGATTGTTTACAGTTTTCACTTCACCTAAAATAAAGACCGATTAGTTTCTTTTAAGTTATATAGAAGAAAATATGGAATACTGATGCAATATCTAACAAGGAGTGTACCTTCATCTTCACCCGAACTATACGTGAAGAAAGCAACAAGCAGGTCAAGGAAACAAAGGCTACATGAAGACAGAATTTAAAATATCTCTGGTAGACACAGCTGAAAATAATGTATAGTATTTTGGTCCAATGTTAAAGGATATTCAGGCAGATCAGGCATGACAGCCCTGTAACCGCAGACAAAGACGCTGGCAGTGTTTGAACTGTGTGATAGCTCAAATTGTTTATGAAAAATCAAATCGCAGAGAAACTGAGGGCGACTTTCAGCAGACAGAGTTCCAATGACCACCTTCTGATTATCAATTTTAACAGATACAACTATATCGGCACTCCCTTTCTTCCTTTCACCCAGGGCAACCTAAAAAAAAGTTATCACAACATGCACGTAAATTGATTAGCTGACAATAGGGCTGATAAAGTTTAAGAGAACAGTAGACACAAATATGCCCAAGATGGACAATGAGGGAAATGGGTAAACCTGTGAGACGCGGAGAATACACCCTTTTTCAGGGTCGCAGTGAACAGTCTGTCCCGGCTTCACTTCCACACCTGTACCAAAATATCAAACAATAGTAACCAATGAGGAAATAACACTTACATTAACCCCAACACGGGTGTATTTTTTACTCTTAAGATAGAAAGATAGATTGATATTGCAGAACTAACAAAAAACAATGACCGAATGAAAAACGCTGCTTCACCAAATAAAGTCGTTCTGCAGTTCTGCTCGTAATCAAATACACAAAGTGGTATTGTAAATATCTACATAGCAGCAATACTGTCTCACTGCAATATAATGTTTGATGACCAAATAAAGGAAATGCTAGCATTGGTTAATCACTATTGATTGACCAACTAGCTTGCCATTCCATAACTATCGTGAACCACCAAAGTGCAAAATTATTAAATGTTTAACCTTCAACAGCGGCCAATTCATCATAAAAGTAGCATGAGCAAAACTATGAAATAATCCAACAGCAATCGACCCCTCGTTTGGGAGAATTTCTGTAGTAAATGCAAAACACAATATTAGGGGCCGCTTGGTTCCCTGGAAATTAGTCAAAACCTCCGTAGAATTTCACAGACCTGGAGAGGTCAAGCTAAAATTCCGGCATGGACAAGAATACCTGTTCCGCGACGGAAAATTAAACGCGATTCCAAGCGGGGCCTTAGCCTACAGATCATCCATTCTACAAGGTTCGTCAACTCCCCACCAAACAGCCCAACGAAATCGAGCCTAAACAGACTGTCTCAGCAATCGACCCACTCATTCGGGATTTTTTTTTGTAAAAAATCATAAAACGATATATTCCCCTATGGATAATCCATTTTACAATGTGATATGACAAAAATATAGTAATAGGAACATGTCACATGGCCAGCATCCGGACGAAATAATCCAGGCAACCTGAACTCCCTAACCCCCACCTAACAACAGAACGAAATTGGGCCAAACCAGATCGCCTCAGCACAACCGACGACCTAAAATCGCGTACCCGCATCTACGAGGTTGTGAAGCTACACGAACCGCCAGGATTGATGACGCAGGTGACGACTCCCGCAACCAAATTTCGAACGGAAAGCTCTGAAAAAGACCCCACCCGCCGGGAACAGACCCCAGATCGAATCGAGTGGGGGAGGAGGGGAAGGAAGTGATTACCCCAGAAGAACTCCATCGGGGGCATGCTGGCTGCGTGGCCTTACGGAGCTGGTGGGGGAATTGGGGGGAGTGGCGGGTTTAGGGTTTTGGTGGGAAGTGCTAGTAGCCGGAGGCGAAGGAGGGGAAAAGGGGTGCGCCTGTACTCCGACCTGGTCGGATCGTACCGGACGCCGCAAACCCTCCGGCTGGTCTTGGGCCTGGCCCATTTCATACGTCCGGGCGCGAATATTGACGCGACAAGTTGTTTCTCACGTTCCCACTTTCGTTAAAATTTCGAAAATTTTAGAAGCTAAACATATCAAATCAGAAATTCAAAATCGGAACAAATTTCAAAATAGATTTTTTTAATCGGAATAAAATTTCAAAATCGGAACAAAATTCAAAATTAGAACAAAATTTAAATAAGAACAAATTTCAAAATTAGAACAAAATTTAAATTGAAATAAATTTCAAATTGGCACAAATTTCAAAATTATAAAAATATTCGAAATCTAAATGAATTTCAAAATTCTGAACATTTTCAGAAATTCTATTTTGAACATTTTTTAAAATCTCCGCAGTTTTAAAATTTTAATATTTTTTGAATCTTACAAAAAAGAAGAAACAGATGATAAAATAAAAGAACATGAAACAAAAAGAGAATAAAAAAGAAAAAAGAAAGAAATAGAAAAAACAAAGGCTAAAACGCTAACTGGACCGGCCCACACCGCCCGCGGGGTGTACGACGCGGTGGAAGCTCTGACCTGGTTGGAGCATAGGGTTTGCCAAGGAAAAGGGCAAATCCTATTTACCGCTTATTACGAGCGTTATTAGGCCGCGTACCCCCTTGCGTTTCTGGGTCAGGACCATTTATGTTTCTTTTCTTACTACAAATCGATAAACACTGAAGGGGATCGCTCATTTTTGCCCTTCAAGGGAAAGCCACCAGGGTGATTTTTTATGAACACTCTGGCATTAAAAGAAACAACGAATTGTTTAAAAGCACTACAAGAAAAACGAAAATTACAGCGAAATCCTTGAGAAGCCCTTCATCTTTAACCTCCAGGCCGTGTCGATGGCGTGTCGCCGCTGCCGCTCTTCTCGGAGTCGGCCTGACGTTGTTGGTTACAGATGGGAAGTCGCCGAACGGGTCAAAAAGACCACATCCGCCCCGAAGACAAAAAAGAAGGAAGAACTGCCGATGAAGCTCCTTGAGGATCCAAAGATCCCCACATCCAGACAAAAACCTCGAAGACCACACCATTCCCATAAGCCTCTCGACGTTGCTGCTAAGATGAGTTTAAAGCCGGAAAGACCTTATTGCACGAGATGTTACCACCATCACCTGAGTGTAGGGTGAATTCATTAATTACCAATCAAAGATTCATCGTTTGCCAGTACACTGACTAAAAAATCAGGCGGTTCCTCTTGCCAAACAATCGACAAGGAACCCTCTCAATGTCTAGCTAAAACATGTTCCCCATTATTGGCTTCCCTAGGGCAATGAGAAAAAACTACTACTGTAATGCTTCTACATAGAAGAGAACATTCTTCATAGATCGCCGCCGCTGGTGCGAGAGAATTCCCGCCACCTTCCTTCACGTTGATAACGTCCATGTAGTCGGAATTCACCTCAAGTAAAAGGCCGTCGTGAAGTGCATATGCCTCCGCCGTCGACGGATCTAAAATAAAAGGTATGCCACGATAGCTCACCACCACAAAGAAGCCCTTATCATATCTATTTACCACTCTAGTGCTACCGGTCCCGGAACTAGCATAGAAGCCCGCATCGACATTCAGTTTCACAAAGTTTTCCTTTGGCTTTACCCAACCATGCCTCTCGATTCCCATCTTCTTCTTCTTTGCTCTCGAAAAATTCAGAGTTAATGTTGAGATTGCCTACGCTGGACTGCACTACTTCGCCATATAATGCTTTCCGGTGCTCCCACCATATATACCAGACACCCACCGCTAATAAGTCATTACGTTCTACCTTCGTAAGTGTAACATCCTGATATATAGGACTCGGGGAAAGGATAGTTTTAAATTGGGAATTTGTAATTCAGTCCTTTAAAAAAGTGGATTTTTTAAAACTTATTTTGTTAAGGTTTAAAATGTGAAGTTTGACTAGAGGTCATATTGAACTCTAGAATTGGAATCAAATTTCAACTTTGGAATATTTGAACTTAGCAAAATTTGGGGGATAAATAATTCTATCAACACATATCACTAAAAAAAGTTTATAACTTCATAACAACACATTGATCATCAAGATATTTGATTAAGTCCAAATTCAAATTTTTGGATTTAAAATTATTCATAAATGAATAATTAGGGCCAAATTTAAATAATCATAACAATTTCAATAAAAATCTGAATAATATGAAACAAGTTGCATATGATAGATAAAAAGAATCTTTATTGATTTGCATCATACAAGTTTACATTTACACAGCACATTGTGGTCAGATTACATAAATCTGAAAATAAAAAGAAAAGAAGAAAACCTAGACTACACCTAAACCTATCTACACCTTATCTTCTTCTTCTTTTCTTTAACCTGCACACAAAGACACTAGGAGAAGGTTTGGTTAGATTAAAATGCTGGTTAGGCCTAGGGCCAACCTTTTTATTTGGAATCCATTGGATTAAATCTAGAAACTTTAACTGGACTTAAATAGCTAGGGCAGTGAATAAAATCAAATAGCAGAATAAAAATAGGATGAAATCCAAAGTTTAGAAACTTGATCTTTGCTGCAATAAACCAAACAAGTAGGCCATCTAGATGACCTTTTTAAATCTAGGAAATACTTCAAACAAAAGTATGATAGAAAAGAATATCACTTTAGCAGCCAAAAATAATTCCCACAGATGATATCAAGTATTAAGCCAATGTACCAGAAGATCACCCTAGCCAGGATTCCATGATGAAACAAACATAAGGAAAAATATTCAGAATTATAAGACCATGATCTTGCTAAACAAGATTAGCAAATGGTTAGCATACTTGATGAACCAGAGACCAAAACCATCACTGACTTAGCATACAAAGATAGAAACCATCACAGAAAGTATAAGTTTAATAATCAGAAACAGAGTTTTAGCAAGATGATTAAGGAAAACAATATAAAATGCACCCATGATTAATAGATTCATGAAAATCATGAATCTGGGCTAGAATCCAACATAGAGAGGCGGTTCAGAACAGTGCACAAGCACCTTAGTCATCAAATGCATGTAATTAGGCGTCAGCACCACAGTGAACACCCCACACTATAAATACCCCCTCACTCCACACGAAATCACTCACAAAAATTCTCATAGCAGCTCATAAGAACACCTTGAGGCCAGAGGCTAGAGGTTAAGAGCAAAAGCTCACAAAACTACCCAAGCCAGAGGCTGGGAGTGAGAAAAGGAGCAAGCTCACCATTGGTGAGTATCCCATAACACACTTTGCACCATAGAAGGTAGGAGAAGGACCAGAGCACGGTGTTGCTCAAGCTGAACCAGAGCAAGGAGGTGCTACTCAATCTCACATCATCTTCATCAAGGCAGAGAAGTGCTGCCCAATCTACATCAAGCATACTTTGGAAACTCCAAAGGTTGTATTACTAGGATTACTATTGGCGAAGAGAGTGCTATAACACACACACACACACACACACACTTGGCAAGATCACTATGAACTCATGAAAATGAGAAACTCCACGGCCATGCCAGGGAGCACAGCCATTAGAATTTTCTATGTGAGCTCAAGGAAGAAGATGAAGTGCAAATCACTGGAAGTGATTATTTACTTCATAATCTTACTAGAAATACCACACAAACATACTTCTCTGAATCCCAAGATTTAGAAAATCTTTATGTTAATAATTCAAAGGAAATGATAGTTGCAATCTCTAAGAGCTGCAACTGATGTGTTTTTCTTATATGTGTATGAGCACTAGCTCAAGCAAGCTTCTGAATATATGTGTTAACTGAATGTCTGATAGAACACTAAATGAAATTCAGAGTTCATGTGTTCTAGCTAGTAAACTAAACTTCCTAATGCAAGCAGTGGTCAAGCATAGCACATAGAGCATTAGAATCATAGGCAAGCATCCCAGAGCATACTGACAGAGTATGAACTCAACACTGTCAGTGACAGTGCAAGTTGAGAGAAGAATTTTGTAGAGCAAGCAAACCATGCTCGAATGAGCATTTCTAGGAAGCTTAGGTTACCAGTAGATTAGATAACACTAGCTAGAGCATGATATCCCATCAGAGCATGCATGAACTGAAGATTTGCTTCAGTATACCGAAACCCTAATTCCAAAATGGAAGGGAATCAAAGGGGGGAAATCTAGAGGCTAACTAGAGGAGTAGCAGAGCAAGCGAGAGAGAGGGTGAAGTCACTTACTTGGTTCATGGAGCTGAGCTCCATGGGAGGGAAAGCAGAGGTGGACGAAGACATGGCCAAGGCCATTGAGGAAGAAGACCTCGATGCAGCCAAGCCAGTGACCCTAGGCCACTTAGGAGAGGCCAAGCCAGCCAGCCTAGCCAAGCTGGACAGCCAGTCTCGTCGGAGACGATGACCTCACTGAAACCCTAACCCTAGCGGGCCAAAGGGGGGTGCGTGCGAGCGCAGTAGAGCACCCCAGCTTGATTACCTCAGTGAGAAAGTCAAGTCAAGGGAGGGGAGAAGATTGGTGGTGACGGTGAGGCCAGAGCTGGTCGGAATCGGCCAAGACACGCTAGCGACGGCGCCGGCGACTCGGTCGCCATGGGCGTCGCGCGAGGGAGAGAGAGTGAGAGAGAGTGGTTCGGTCCGGTTCGACCGAACAGTTCCGGTAAGTTTGACCGAGGGGTCTGATACGTCTCCAACGTATCCATAATTTTTGATGCTCCATGCTTGTTTTTACACCATTTGCCTTGTGTTTCGTTACACTTCGTGGCGTTTTTATGCGATTTCCGGAACTAACCTATTAACAAGTGCCACAGTGCCAGTTCCCTGTTTTCTGCTGTTTTTGTGTTTCAGAAGTGATACACAGGAAATATTCTCGGAATTGGACGAAACAAGTTCCAGAAGTCTTATTTTACCCGGGAGCACCCAGACATCCGAAAGAGAGCCGAAGAGGGGCCAGGGCCTGCCCTCACACTAGGGTGGCGCGGCCCAGGCCCTGGCCGCGCCACCCATGTGTGAGGAGCCCCTGGCTGCCCTCTCGCGACGCCCCTTCGCCTATATAAAGCCTCGGGACGGAAAACCCTAGGGGGCTCGGCAAATTTTCAGAAAGAGTTCCGTAGTTCCGCCGCCGCCACCGACGAATTTTGGGGGACAGAAGTCTCTGTTCCGGCACCCTGCCGGGACGGGGAAGTGCCCTCGGAGCCATCTCCATCGGTCTCCATCGCCGTCTCCGCCGTCTCCATCGACCTCACCGCCATCTCCATCAACCTTGTTGTCTCCTATGATGAGGAGGGAGTAGTTCATCCCCGGGGCTGAGGGCTCTACCGGTAGCTATGTGGTTCACCTCTCTCTCCCATGATGTGATCTTTATGTGATCGTGAGCTTTGTATCATGTTGAACAAGTACATGTTATTATTCAGATATTTTGTGTACTCTAGCAATGTTATTAAAGTAATCTATTCCTCCTGCTATGGTGTAACGGTGATAGTGCGTGCATCATGGTGGTACTTGGTTTAGGCTATGATTGTGATCTCTTGTGGATTATGAGAATAATTATTGCTATGATAGTATTGAGTGATCTATTCCTCCTTTCATGGTGTAATGTTGACAGTGTGTGCACCGTGTTAGTACTTGGTCTAAGTTGCAATGATTTCTATCTTGAATTGTGATCTGATTTGGATATCTCTATGAGTGGTGTTTGTCAAGTACTTGATGAACTTTAAGGTGTGCTTCTGTAGCCACTACACAATGATTAGTGTTATTCAATAGGAGAGTAATTCAGAGTACCTTAGCAAAGAGAAGTTATTTGTTCAGTCATGATATATTGTTGGGAGTGTGTCCACTAGTGAAAGTATGATCCCTAGGCCTTGTTTCCAAGCATTGCATACCGTTTACTTGCTATTTTGTTACTTGTTTGCTCGCAGCGATATTTATTTCACATCACGTTTGCTACTTATAATCATCTATACCACTTGTATTTCACTATCTCTTCGCCGAACTAGTGCACCTATACATCTGACAAGTGTATTGGGTGTGTTGGGGACACAAGAGACTTTCTGTATCGTAATTGCAGGGTTGCTTGAGAGGGATAGCTTTGACCTCTAACCTCCCTGAGTTCGATAAACCTTGGGTGATCCACTTAAGGGAAACTTGCTGCTGTTCTACAAACCTCTGCACTTGGAGGCCCAACAAGTGTCTACAAGAATAGAAGTGCGTAGACATCAAGCTCTTTTCTGGCGCCGTTGCCGGGGAGGTAAGGTAAAAGGTACTCGCATCCTCCTGTGTGAGTGTTCGGAGTTATTTCCTTTAGATTCTGCAATTATATCTTTTTGTTTCTTGTTTTTATTTTTACTAGTTAGGCTTAATGGAAAATAAAGAGTTCTTTAGTCTTTTTCCTGAGTTTAGATATGAAGTGTTTGAAGAGAAAATTGAAAAACCTTTGGAGCTTAATTTGCATGCTAATAGTGTTGTTAGTATGAATGCTTTGAACACCGTTATTGCTAATGCTACAGAAAAGTCTAAGCTTGGGGAAGCTGGTTTTGTTAAGCATGATATTTTTAGTTCCCCAGCTTTAGTGGAGAAAGTTTGCTCTGATGATATTTTATCTCCCCTATGTGATGTTCCTTCTTATGATGATATGTTTGAAGAATATGCTTTGCGAAATAGTTGCTCTTTAGCTTGTGATGATACTGAACCTCGAGTTTATGATGGCTATGATGATGAGTATAATATTTTCAGTTCACCTACTATTGAGGATAAAATTAGTTATGATTACAATATGCCTCCTATTTATGATGATTATGGTGATGAGAATAATTATTCTGTTGAATTTGCTCCTACTACTATTGTTCCTGTGGTGAGTATTAATTCTTTTATGCATGTGGCTCATGATATGGATGTTTTATGTGATAGTTATATTGTTAGTTCTATTCATGATGCTACTGAAAGTTATTATGAGAGAGGGAAACATGGTTTGATGGATCTCAACAATATTAAGTTTCCCCTCTTTATGTTGCAATTCTTGAAGTTGTACTTGCTTTGCCTTCCTATGCTTTTTGCTTTGCGCTTTCATGACTTGTCTCTTTACAAGACTATTTTTCATAGGAAGTGGTTTAGATTTAAATGTGTTCCACATTTGCTTTTTGATGCTCTCTTTTGCTTTAAGTTCCTATATGGCGCCTTTGCCTCAAGCTTTTATATGACGCCCACATGAGCATCTTTGCAAATTACTGCGCCTAGCTCAAAGGCGTTAAAGAAAAGCACTCTTGGGAGATAACCCAATGTTTTTACTTTCAGTACCTTTTCTTTTATTTGAGTCTTGGAAGTCATTACTACTGTAATGACCGCTCCTTATCTTGTTTATTTCGTTTTTGTGACAAGAGAAGCCTCTAATTTGAGTGAGGTAAAGATTTGGGGATGTTGCTGTCCTGAAACTGTTTTCGGTGCTACACCGTAAAAATTCGTGAAAATTCTCTGTTTATCTTTTGGACCTGCGATTTCTTGTGCATATGCCCCAGGTTATATCCAAACTTTTCTTAGTTGAACACTTTTTGATTTGAGCAACAGAAAATCCCTCAAAAATTCGACCTTTGTCAGCTGTTCAGTTTTGACAGATTTCTGCCAATATTTGTGTTTGCCACTTTATCGCTTTCTTTTGAGTTCTTTTGATCATGGAACTTTTTGGGGAGTTGCTACAGTAGTATTTGCTATATATGTGGTGGTTTTGAGTTGAAACCTGAAGCTAATAGAGGATTGAATATATTTTATGCTTACACTAATGTTGCTAATAGATTTGTGTTTAGTTTTGTATGAAGGAAGTTTTCAAGTGTAGGGATTGGAGAATGATGAGATGAGTTGAAGAATGGACAAAAGCTCAAGCTTGGGGATGCCCATGCATCACCCCAAGAAATATCCAAGAAGTACAAGCGTCAAAGCTTGGGGATGCCCCCGAGGCACCCCTTCTTCATCGGCAAAAATCAGGTCACCTTTCAAAACACTATATTTTTATTGCTTCATGCACTATGTGTTTTTCTTGGAGCGTCAGTTGTTTTAGTTTTCTTAGTTGGTTAGGTTTGTTTGTTTGCTGCAATAAATGGTTAGATCACATCATGTTTCTTTTGGAGGAGATGAACTCGTTTTCATTTGCTAAGAACACTCAGTTTTTCACTCTTATCGTTCACCGAGTGTTCTTCTTTTTCTGCTACTGCTTTTGGTTTTCATTTTCGCCTTGATTTGCGTTCAGATCTTGTCATATCTTTTCATCAAGGTGTATTTTTGCCTCTGATCTTTATTGGTTTTCATCAAAAGAGGTGTCTTTAAAAATTTCAAATGGTGTTGGAAAAGAGAAAAAGCTTTGTGCAAAATAGTGGTACAAGAAGGAGCTTGTGTAGACTGCGGCTTAGACTTTTTCATGTCATGCTTGATGTCTTTTTGATAGTATGCTTAGTGGTTTTGCTGTAGCATGACTTGTCTCAAATAACTGAGATTGCTTAATGAGCCTTTGAAAAAATCATGCGTTGTTTTTATTTTATGGAAGCATTATTTTGGTTTTCTCCTTGATGCTTTATTTGGGTTGACTTGGCGCATGCTCACACATGTTAGACTCTTACAAAGTCGCAATTAGCCTTCATGATCATTTAGTTTTTGACTTTTGATACCATCTTATGCTTCTTTTAATGTCGCTTTGTCGCTTTGCATGATTATGGCCATTATTGCTCTCTTAGTTGGTCGCTCCCAGTCTTTTGCTAGCCCTCGCCTTGTATTGAGTATGAGCTCTACTCGTGCATCCAACTCCTGAAAACCAAGTTTGCCATTGTGTCCACTATAAATTCCTATGCATGGTATTTGTAAGCCATTCCAAAGTAAAATTTTCATGTGCTACCTTTCAAAAACCTTCAAAACACTTCTCGTTTTGTGACACTGTTTTCAGCTCATGGGGACGTAGTGGTCGGATTTGCTATCTTCCATATTGCTTATTCCAAAAAGAAAAAAAAAAGAAAAAAAAAAGAAAAAAAGGCACTCCTCCATGGAAAGTGAATGTTGGTGGGCACTCGATGGAATCGGTTAGCCATGGTTTGTGAAAGAAAAAAAGGTGGGGAGGAGTGCCAAGCTTTATAAAAGAGCACAAAAGTGCCAATCTCTCTCTCAAAAACTTGCTTCATTTTTTGTATGGAAGATAGTAAGAACCCCATTGCCAGTCGTTGACAAAGACAACCACCTCTCAAAACCAATTTTTATCTCTCTGTTTTACAAATGAAAAGCTCTAGCACATGTTTAATCACTGCTTCCCTCTGCGAAGGGCCTTTCTTTTACTTTTATGTTGAGTCACCACCTTCTATCTTTATGCACCATTAAGAGAGCATAGTTGTCATTCTGAGTATAATGTGCATTGTCCCAAAGTTTTCATTGATTGATTCATATTGTTGGTTTCACTTGTTCTCAAATTATTTGTATCTAGTCGCCCTCTTAAACTTGAAGGTGTCCTATGCATTTATGTTTTGCTCTCCATGAAGGACAAGCTGAAAACCATTTGTATGTTTTTCCTTATGATTTGAATACACGTTTGACTTTCATTGTTTCATTTTCATGATCTTTTGTTTGTGTTCATTTTCATGTTATAACATGGTTGCTAAGTTTATATTGTCAAGATTATATCTTTCATGCCCATGTTTTAAGTTCTTATGATCCCAGCTCACAATGCTTACATATATGATCAAGATTGTGTAGGTGCATGTCACCTCAAAAATTATTCTTTTGTTATCACTTACCTACTCGAGGACGAGCAGGAGTTAAGCTTGGGGATGCTGATACGTCTACAACGTATCCATAATTTTTGATGCTCCATGCTTGTTTTTACACCATTTGCCTTGTGTTTCGTTACACTTCGTGGCGTTTTTATGCGATTTCCGGAACTAACCTATTAACAAGTGCCACAGTGCCAGTTCCCTGTTTTCTGCTGTTTTTGTGTTTCAGAAGTGATACACAGGAAATATTCTCGGAATTGGACGAAACAAGTTCCAGAAGTCTTATTTTACCCGGGAGCACCCAGACATCCGAAAGAGAGCCGGAGAGGGGCCAGGGCCTGCCCTCACACTAGGGTGGCGCGGCCCAGGCCCTGGCCGCGCCACCCATGTGTGAGGAGCCCCTGGCTGCCCTCTCGCGACGCCCCTTCGCCTATATAAAGCCTCGGGACGGAAAACCCTAGGGGGGTCGGCAAATTTTCAGAAAGAGTTCCGTAGTTCCGCCGCCGCCACCGACGAATTTCGGGGGACAGAAGTCTCTGTTCCGGCACCCTGCCGGGACGGGGAAGTGCCCCCGGAGCCATCTCCATCGGTCTCCATCGCCGTCTCCGCCGTCTCCATCGACCTCACCGCCATCTCCATCAACCTTGCTGTCTCCTATGATGAGGAGGGAGTAGTTCATCCCCGGGGCTGAGGGCTCTACCGGTAGCTATGTGGTTCACCTCTCTCTTCCATGATGTGATCTTTATGTGATCGTGAGCTTTGTATCATGTTGAACAAGTACATGTTATTATTCAGATATTTTGTGTACTCTAGCAATGTTATTAAAGTAATCTATTCCTCCTGCTATGGTGTAACGGTGACAGTGCGTGCATCATGGTGGTACTTGGTTTAGGCTATGATTGTGATCTCTTGTGGATTATGAGAATAATTATTGCTATGATAGTATTGAGTGATCTATTCCTCCTTTCATGGTGTAATGTTGACAGTGTGTGCACCGTGTTAGTACTTGGTCTAAGTTGCAATGATTTCTATCTTGAATTGTGATCTGATTTGGATATCTCTATGAGTGGTGTTTGTCAAGTACTTGATGAACTTTAAGGGGTGCTTCTGTAGCCACTACACAATGATTAGTGTTATTCAATAGGAGAGTAATTCAGAGTACCTTAGCAAAGAGAAGTTATTTGTTCAGTCATGGTATATTGTTGGGAGTGTGTCCACTAGTGAAAGTATGATCCCTAGGCCTTGTTTCCAAGCATTGCATACCGTTTACTTGCTATTTTGTTACTTGTTTGCTCGCAGCGATATTTATTTCACATCACGTTTGCTACTTATAATCATCTATACCACTTGTATTTCACTATCTCTTCGCCGAACTAGTGCACCTATACATCTGACAAGTGTATTGGGTGTGTTGGGGACACAAGAGACTTTCTGTATCGTAATTGCAGGGTTGCTTGAGAGGGATAGCTTTGACCTCTAACCTCCCTGAGTTCGATAAACCTTGGGTGATCCACTTAAGGGAAACTTGCTGCTGTTCTACAAACCTCTGCACTTGGAGGCCCAACAAGTGTCTACAAGAATAGAAGTGCGTAGACATCAGGGTCTGACCAGTGGGTCCCACCTGGGGAGTTTTCTGTAATTTGTTTTACTTCTAGGGTCTTAACTGTAAATCAACCAATACTTTTTTATTTAGGAGTCTAAAAATTATGAAAAATACCTTTTTGGAAAGCTAAAATTATGACTAACTCAAATATGTCATTGAATGAAAGTTTTAGAAATAAAAATTTATAACCATTGTTTGGTTGACAAATGAGATGAATAATTTAAATACTTATTCAAATATTTATCAAAATAACTTTCAACACCAAGAAAAATTCTCGAATATTATTATATCACTTGTATGAAGTTTTAAAAGCAAAATTTCAATTATGTCTTTGCTAAATGACTTGGGTATTAATAAAGTACCAAAAGAAAACAAAAACAAAGAATAATACTTTCCAAATCTTTGGAGATTATTATTTTGAACAAAAAGAATACCATTTTGAATATGGAAATATTCAAAATAGTATATAAATCATTTAAGAAAAATATCTTGGAACTTCTTCTGACTTTGCAATATATCTGTCTTTGTGGCATAGAAAGATTTTTCACAGAGTCATGGCTATCTGCGATCGTTCCGGTGGCTCATAGCTTATCCGATTGTTCGATCAACGATGTGCTTCAGTTCAATAGGTCTTTCTATAGCGAAGCAATATATCCCTTGTGAACAACAAAAGAATTCTTTAGATATATGAAAATTCTAAAGTGAAATTATATGAAAATTCTAAAGTAAAATTCATATGATCAACAAGAAACTCAATCAATAAATCACTCAAACACACAGGAAGGGTTTATCAAAACTATTATTGCAAGTATTTTCAAATCATTTGGATTTTAAAACATTGTCTTCTATTCGGACAATGGTAATTCTTCAGAACCCGAGGTCTAGGGTCAAGTAAAACCTGCGAACTGCATTATCTTGCAGTTGTCAGGCAAGTTCATTCTTGTTCATATCTGTTCATTATTTTCAAGAGTATACAATTGCATAGTATTTCACACCAATTGCATCAAAATACTTCTTCCAAAAGAATTGGTGGATGATGGAACCACAGATAATATGTATGAACGAATTGTCGTACAGTGGAGGTTCCATTATATCGAGAATACCTAGGATTTAATAACAACTGTTATCAGTCATTCCAAAGCGCTATAAATTGCGCTGACCATAGAACTTGGTATGGGACAAGCGAGTCAAAAGTTACTTCCGAGTTTCGTATATCCTCGGAGGCATAGCCGGATTGAGATTCCTTTCAGGAAAAAATCTATGGGTGGGAGCCCGTGGTAAACGTCCCTGCTCTGTGCTATAGAGTAATGGTTAATGTCTTCTAGCGGAGAGGGTAATTAATTTGGACCGAGGTTCAGATTAGTTGTGGTGGTTGGATTACGGAATTAGGTTATGCTCGGCATGATTCGGCTATACTTGGTAACTGGTCTCATACCATAGGAAGTATGATATTGGTAATAGGGCCAAGGAGATTTGTGGGCAAATTAGCGCATATCTGCAGAGTGTATAGAATTGTGTCGTGTTACTCCTTATTCCGGAAAGGAATTGCGAACGCCGCGTGGAAAGGAACTATGCAAAAGTTCTAACAACCCGCAAAGACTGATGAACATAGTCTTTATGAAACTAAAACTTTGATTCATCCAATAAAACTGTTTTACAAAACTTGCATATGTTTGGAATTATTTTATTCCAAGCTATTGTTACAGCATGATACACCATTTCCATAGAACTTGTTGAGTACGCTTGTACTCAATCTATCCTCGAAAACCCTTGCTTTAGATTGTGAGAACAGCGAAGATGTTCCTGATGATAGTGAGGAACAATACTACGAGGAGCCGGATCTCTCCGGATGAGTAGAAGGAGTTGACTACGGTATCGTTTATGGTACTAGCGATGAGGAACTGACACTGAAGCATAGAATTATAAAATAGTTAGTGGAGCGTAGCGACTGTTCATAAATAAGTTGCTCGTGCTCGTAATGGTGCTATGCCTTATACTACCATTACTAATTAGATTTGCTAGTTTGAAATGCTTTACATATGAGACTCCTCAATGGACCGAGGATGATCTCGAAGCTTTTGTACATTTTTGGTTGGTATCTATGAACATGTAAAGTTGCAGACCCGCAATGTTTCTGTTGTACCACTATGAGGGATGTGATATTTATGGAAGGGGACTTTCATGAATATTATATCAACGACTTGTACACTACACATGCAGTGGTGTGTTGGGTCACCGCAGTAAGTAGTGGTTTGGAGGCTGAGATGTCACCTAGAAGAGCCTCCAAGATTGGGCCCCCATTTGTTTCAACATAGCACACATGCAATATAAGATCCTCCATCCCCAGGCAGCTCCAAATTTCAGTAACTCTCGGGCACCCAAAATACATATGTCGTATACTCTCACAATCCAATTGGCATAGTTGACATTGCGAGCTTGGTTGCATATGGCGGTTTGCAAGGACTCCATTGCAAGGAATAACACCAAGTAAAGATCGCCACATGTGGATTTTTACCTTTGTCAGGACATTTGACGACCAGAGGGTTTTCCAAACCGGGAGTGCTGAAGATGTGCCATACCCGCTGGTTCTTCTAAGCTTATTGCCATGCTGGTCATCCCATTCCACGTAGTAGCATGATCGAACCGAGAACATCCCGGTCTTTGTAAAATGCCATGACACAAAGTCCTCCATCATTCCCCTGGCCAATGCAATTTTGAGTATCCTCTCTGCGTCAATTGGCCAGAATACCTCCCCAATCAGTTCTTCATCTCGAGTAAATGGCGGTTACCACATGTTAGTTTGGATGATGTCAGCAATTTGATGGTCGGGCGGTTCCTATCTACAACAGTACAAATTTTCGTGGTAGAAGACAATCTTCCACCACAGATTTCGAAAGAGCGTGGCGAAAAGATCTGTAACGGTCGATAGACCATGGTAGGCAAATTGTTTTCAAAGAGTATTAATCACAAAAAGACCCTCTTACCACATTTTTTTACCATGTCAGATGGGTACTTTTCTTTTCTAGTGCTAGCCAATATCAGTTTAGTTTCAAAATTTGTTGATGTCAAGGGCTCTATATGTCAAGTATGTGTGCAAGAAAAGCAACCTTGGAAGTCTCATAAGACTACGAAGGAAAGAGATTTGCCACCACTAGAGCTTCTACATTAAGATCTTTATGAGATGAATGGTGAGTTGACAAAATGTGGAAAGATATATTTTATGATATTGATTGATGACTTGACTAGATTTTGTTATGCGTACCTTTTGAATCTAAAGATGAATCTTTGAACTACTTCAAAAACTATAACGCTAAAATAGAAAACCAACTTGATCAAAAGATTAAGTGGCTTGGATCGGATCGTGGTGGGGATTATTTTTCCAATGAATTTGATTCTTTTTGTGCAGAATATGGTATAATCTATGAGAGGATGCCTCCCTACTTGCCCCAGTCAAATGGGGTGGCCGAAAAAAAGAACCACACTCAAACTTAATTCGTTAGTGTCATGTTAGACACATCGGGTCTCTCCAAGGCATGGTGGAGGAGGGGATTTTGACCGCATGTCATGTCCTAAATAGTGTTCTCACTAGGAACAAAGAAATTACTACATTCGATGAACGGGAAAATAAAAGGTTAAAACTCTCTTACTTAAGGACTGGAGGTTGTTTTGCAAAAGTAAATGTGTTGGGATATGCATTTCATAGCATTGGCTATAGATTTTATATAGTAGAATCTGAAGTATTCAACATGCATGTTGGTACTATAATGGAGTCGAATGATGCAATTTCTTTGAGGATATCTTTCCTGTGAAAGGTTCATCTAGCTCATCATATCAAGAGATGCCTAGTTCATCTAGTTAGGAATTTATTATAGTTCCTAAGCCTGTCGCTCGTTGGCAGGAGGAGGTTGGGTGGGGGCGGGTGGCGCGGTGCATCGGCCGGTGTAATATCCCAGCATTTAGGATCAAATGAAGGGTAGAAATAGGACTTTTGTGCATTCATGCATCCAAAAACCTGAGTAAATTTTTCGCAAATTCAAAAACCAGAGAGAGCAAAGCTCCTATCTAATCACCTTTAGAGTTAGGGGTTATTAGAATGCTATGGGCTTTGTTATGATCTCATGATGTTGTTGTTTAAGTGAATTAGGAAGTTCATTTTGATTGTTGAATATTCCCAAAATTGAATTAATAATCAACAATAAAGAAATAACTCAATTATTATTTGAGTTGGATAATAGAATTCAAATAAGTAAATAAAGTAAGTTGGAATGTTACTTTATCAATATAAAACACTTATACAATATTCTTCACAATATTGTAAATAAAAAACCAAAAGTAGAATAAGAAATAAACTGAACTTACACTTTATTATTTAAACACAACAATACAATGTCTTTACAGATATTTGTCTAAGCAAATGAATTACAAGAAGGTCAAATAACAGAAAACTAATCCTAGACTAAGTCTTGAGAAACTTCATCTTCTAAGTCTTCTTAATCTGCAACCTGCAAATCAAATCAAACAAAGGAAAGTAGAGTTAGGGTTAGAATAATTTTACTCTCAGACTTTGGCAAATATTTTGCCATTTGCATCATTGAGTTTTTATGACCAAGTGAAGTATCTGTTCTTTTAATTACTGAGGGTACAAAGCACTAGGGTGCATAGCAGTTCCACAACACAGCCAGCTGAGGATGAGATCGAGCTGAGTGAGGAAGCAGCACACAAGTAGCTCAGTCACTGAACTGAGAAGCAGCTGCTGGCAGCACCACAACAACGCAGCTGAGCCAGCAGCTGGTGAAGATAGGCTCGGCCAGAGCAAGGAGCTCACAACCGAGCAGCACAAGGCCAGCACTGGATCATCACAAGAACTTCACAAGTTCTTCCACAGCACCATAATTCCATTAGAATCACACCCAGCAAAACCATGGAGTACTGAAGCTCAAGACCATTCCAGGAGGAGAAGGTCAAGCAAACTGCAGCAGTTCCAGGAGGTGCAGGACAAAAAGTCATCCAGGAGAAGAAGGGCAAGCTACCAGCAGCTAAACTAGGAGGAGAAGGGAAAGCCAGGAGCAAGCCTCAACTCACCAAATAGAAGCAGCAGACCAGCCACAAGACCACACCACCAAAGATATCCATCAAAGGTTGGTATTCTGCACTGAATACCAGCAGTTGTTTGTTAAACAACCAACTGCATGTGTGGTTGGGGTCCTTGTAGTTTTTCCTCAGATTAGCAAAGGGATGCTTTGCTCAATCCATCATTGGAAGTAAATTGTGCAAAGCCAATACACATATTCATAGGAAAAGGCCTCAGCTTTGCTTCATTGGCAGATCTTAGAAACCAAAGTTTCACAGAGCAGATTTGTGCTGGGCACATGTCCTGCTGGACATGCACCTCAAACACACAAGTCTGGCTATCACCATCACACAATCAAGCAGTGGGCACAGAAGCATGCTAAGCACCTCACTACCTAACCTAGCCTCAGACCAGCATCATAGGCTTATACAAAATGGGCAAGTTTCACCATTAGCAGACCACAGAGAATTGTTGCTGGGCACAGGACCAGAAGGTCATGCACCTCAACACAACTAGCACCTTAACTGACAGTCAGGTCAGTAAACATCAATAAAATCATTTTCCTAGTAATATAAAACTAGGAATTATACTTTGCTTAAGCAAATTCACCACTGAATCTCTGCAACCTTGCAAGAGTCATCATCACATAGTTGTCATGGTTAAGCCAGTGACAGAAGCAATAACAGCAGAGTATCCAGCAAATGACCAGGCATAGATGTTAACTGAATCTAGAAATTCAGTTAGACACCATCAACATTTTGATATCATGAATCACAGGAGGGGAACCTAGCACACCAAGATGCTGATGTTAACTGAAAGCTTGCAACAGGGCAAGTTTCAGAACAACATTTCTGTCAAAGAAATACACTGACAGAATTTTGGACAAAGCAAGATCATCAAAGATCAAGCTTTATAGCACTGAATAGAAACCACTAAATCAAGCTAGCAACAGCTAACAGCATCACAAAACAAAGTCTGTGAGCTTGGCTCACTAACCTTGACCAAATGGCCGGAGACCGTGGCCAGAGAAGAAGGAGAAGAATAGAGAGGAGGAGAAGTCATGCTCACCATCGCCTGGGTGCTCGTCTGGACGGCATGGCAGGGCAGTGCCTGCGCAGCCGGCCAGAGGCTGCCCAGGGTAGTTTTCACCACAGCACACCAGGAGCGCCGCAGCACGGCGACCACACACACACTTCACAACTGTGGGGACCCCGGATTACCCATCCGGAATACCCGATATGCATACAATTCACGATCCCATGATCAGTGTGTCGTGAATCCACATATCCGAGTTGATAACAGAATTACATCATCCATTACAGTAACGAATAATAACTTACAACTGGTCACATGACCAGGCTCGATGATGCAACGCAGGGCAAGTTCAGATATAAGCAGCGGATACCACACAACATTGATGACCCACGTCATGCCTACTACCCTACAGGCAACTGATTGGGAGACGTTCCTAGTTCGCATCAACGTCGTCGTTCCCTCCAACATCTTCCTCATAGCCTTCTTCATAGTCTGACCAAGTTAATAGCCAGGGACAAAGCCGTGAGTACATTTGAATTGTACTCGCAAACCATCTAAGGGAGAGAGTTTGATATGCAGTATGGCTGTAGCAAGGATAGGCTCTAGTCTAATTTGCTTTCTTCAAAAACACGGTTTTCTCGTGTCGATATAGCATGTCCAGAACCATGTTCTACGACATCTCTATATCCTTATTAAAAACATTTATAAAATAATTTTAGTAAAATCTCTAGGAAGGGGGAAACCCTTTTTATTTCAAAACCCAGGTCAATCAAACATGACCATCTCCATTCATAAAACCAGGTCAATCACAAATGACCATCCCCATTTCCTTGGCAGTACCCTACAAGTACTCTGAACCATACCCGTGCCATGGCAGTACCCTCCGAGTACTCCGTCCGACACCTTTCTCCATTTTTCTAAAAACACTATAAAACCGAAACCGACACAGGTTAAGTATGGCCATTCCATCCGTCCATGACCGAGGACTCGGCTATTCGAATAGTTTTACACTCTGCAGAGGTTGTACACTTTACCCACAATCATCCGGATACTCATCGTGTGGGCATCTTCCCCGCATAACATCATATGCCATGACAAGCACCCAATCAAAGTCTTTCGCTTATCTACCTTAGTATGGGGATCTACCCTATGGAGTATGTACCTCCCCGGCACACCCTGGCAGTCTACCTCCACGTTCGAGCGTAACTCCAGTGCCACGTCAGGAGACCCATAGTGTCTTCCGGCGGCTCGGGATATGCCGTGATATGTGTTCCCTCCTTCCTAAGGACAACCCAGATTCTGGGGTACCGCGTACCCTTATATAGTTATGAGACTCCCGTACTAAAATAAACAAACTACGAGCTAAGCCCCGTCCCATACCAGGGTAATCGTGGTTGCACGGGTTAATTGGTCTGGCGAACACTTATACACAATGCCCTCTTTCATAAATCCTCCTCCTCCTTTTCTCCATTTTCCAGAACACATTTTCCTGAAAACACTTCAGTGGAATAGAGCACTATTCCAAGGTTTTCGAAATCATTTTTCAAAGTCCCATTTGAGTGTTCCCAACCTAGAGTTTTTGCTCCACCACAAGGTTTTCCAAAGGCTATGATGCTAACCATCACACCACTAATTTTGGGGAATAAGTAGGTGTCAAGATAGGGGTCATCCATGAGGATGATATCATCTGACTTGCAGAGACAAGTCGCCAACAATTGCTATTTAGGGCAATAGCAACATAAAACAATGCATTCTCATAAACAGTAATAAATCATGCAATAAGTAAAACTGGGATCAGATATGCAACAAGTTTAGATGGCTTGCCTTGATTAGCTTGTCCCTGGTCTTCTCTTTGATAATCAAATACTTCCCCTTCCTCGGTACTCTTGGTGTCGTTCGAATCTAGCGCCGGTAAATAATAACAAACAATGAGCAAGAAATCACATACATGGCAACCATCATAACAGCAAGCAACCACAAAATTTGAGTATCAGAAACAAACAAGTTTAGATTCTGAACAATATTCACACTTTTATTGGTATAGCTATTTATTATAAAAAAGGATTTCCATTAGCAAGAAACTCTATGTGTACCCCAAGCAACTTGCAGTTATGAAATCTTAGTAAAAACTCACAACAAGCATAACTACTGAAAGGTAACAAGTTCTGGAAGTCAACAGAATTGGATTCATTCCAAAATAAGTTGGGGTTAATTTCCTATGATTTTTATAGTGCCAACAATGACTAGAAAAGCGATTTAACTCGCAGATATTCCATGAACCTCAGAAAATTCTACCAGAGGGTGTTTTAGAAAGCTAATGCAATACAAGGCACCGAGAAAATGGAATCATGCCAAAATCATGTATAGATTTGTCTTAATAATTTAGACAAGCTAGAATATCCTAAGTAGCACATTAATTACCACTAAAGATGTGCACATCATAAAGCATTTATTCCAAAGCGACAAACAAACTAGCAGATCAGAGCATCACTGAAAATTGGAATCACCCCCATTTGAAACTATAGAGCCACATATTTAGATTTTTGAGTAAAAGGGGGCTAGATTCACAAGTTTATACATAGATACATCTGTATAAATTATTTTGCTAAGGGACCAGTGCCATTGGGTAGATATTTGAATAAGGAACCCGCAAAAATTTGAATCACGTCATTTGAATCTACAGATAATTAACTATGAATTTTTGAAACTCACATATTAGATCTAGTGATAAGATTAACTGATTCTCTAAAAAAACACAAACGGGCCGAATCTGGGAAGGTCCAGTCAGATTCATAGGAGACCGGCCCAACAGCTAATCTCGGGCGCTCGGGGAAAAAAATTGACGAACGAAGCTAGTCGCCCATGCCCAGAGCGAGTGGCGCTCGTGCCCTGGACGGCGGAGGAGTACAGAGAGCTCACCGTGCTTTGGTCGGAGATGAACGAGAGGATGCAGAGAGAGTGCATCGCGCTGGAGCGGCTCAGCACCATGTCACGTCCATGCAGGGGCAGTTCTGGGCGTCGGCTTGGACGGAGGAGCATGACGGCGACCTGAGGCGGCGGACAGAGATGAGCACAACTCGATGCTCCAATGGTCCTAGGAAAAAAATAGAGAGAGGGTTAAGTTTTAGGAGGTAGAGGAGAGTCTTAAGGAAGAGAGAGGTGTGAGAACGGGGTCTGCATCGTCCTCACAACGTCGGGCCACCCGCGGCGGCAGTCGGTCGAACTCGAGGAAGAAAGGGACAAGAGCGCTGAGGCTCAGTCTGGTTCTTACTGAGAGAGAGTGGTTCCTTCATTCTGGGTCGAGTGGGAAGGAGTGAGGGCTTGGGAGGGAGTTAACTAAGGGTGCGGTATGGGCACGGCCAGACGCGTCACTCGTCGACTGGCGGAGGCGTGCGGCGAGAGCGTCCAGGCGAAAAGGACAAGCCTTGATCTGGGGTGGAGACAGTGTGTCCTGGGTCACGGGGCGAGGTCTGCGGTGAGAGGGAAGGCCAGGAGGAGGTCGGTAGGCTTTGAGAGAGACCGACGAGTCTACGCCCGCCAGGTGTTCGACACAACGTCGGCTCCCAGGGCAAGGTCGATAGAGGACGGAGGGAAGAGGACAAGGACAAGGGCGTGCTAGGGTTTGACTATGGGCGGAGAGGGGAGGCTAGTGGCGCGATTACAGGGGCTAGATCGCTCTTCTCCTTCCTGTCCAAGCCATCTTTGTGGCACAAGAGCGTGAGTGAAGAGGGAGAGCTGGGAGGGACCTAGCTCGAGCCACTGGGCGTGGGGTCGTGGTGCTGAGCTGGAGTAGCATGCCGAAGTGATTGGGGGTCGATTGTGACAGAGTAGAGTGAGAGGGAGGGAGTGCAAGCTCTTTGCAATACTTACTTCGGTTATTCTCCTCCTCCAAGAGCACAAGGACAAAGTAGGTACTATAGCATGGTTGGCTGTCCAGATAGAGAGGGAGAGATAGGTGCAGGGGATGTTAGTGTGTTAGTTTGATGGAGTTTGAAATGGAACTAAGTGTTTAGAGTTGGATACGGTGATGAATGCACGCAAAGGTCAAGTGGATTTGTAAGTTTAAGGTGTAAATATTTCTAAGCACTCACATGTGATGATGGGTCAGAGAGGTGATGAGGTTGATGTAGAGATGATGCCATTCAAACAAGAATTTATTTGGCACCTGCTTAGATTTCTATATGTGAGATGCTCCAAATTTGATCGAAATCCATTTGAGTTAACCTTTGAAAAATTCAAAAAAAAAACAAGATGAGGTTTTTAGGTTCTACTTGCATACTCATGCCTAGTAGATTTTCTCTGATTGGAAAGATGCAAGAAAATCAAGAAATGGCGTAGCTACCATTTCCATGCATTTTGGTTAATAAGAAAACATAAAAAGGAAAATAGTTTTATACAAACTATTCCGATGAAAAAGGGGTGATAAAATTTATGAATGACAATGTGTTTTCGGAAGAGTTGCATTTGGGAGAGAATTGATGGTGAGTGCTAAGAAATGATCTAGAATTCATAAAGAAATAAAAAGGAGGGAATAGTTTTGACTAGAGCTCAAAACTAACCCATAATATTTAAAGCAAACCCCCAAAATGGGCTTGCAAGTGTATGGAGGGGTCGAGTAGGTCAGGAAGAAGATAAATAGAGCATAAGAGAGTCCCTACGTAATGTATTTCGAATTTTAAAGGTATGGTGAAAAGGAAATCAGATGAAGGTCAAATGGTCACTGATTTGGTTAAGGTCAGAAACAGGGTCAGAACAAATAGCAGGGTCTCAATTGATCAAGTGTTAATGGATAGAATGGGATATCAGATGAAAAATATGAGTTCTAGGTAGGTGAATCGTCCTAGATATAAGGTATGAGCTTAAGACAAGTGCCTGAGAATTGAATTCTTTAACAGAAGTGAAGATAGGGCCAAAGTAGAAACTTGGACGATTTAGAAATTTCACTTGCCTCTGTG
Organism: Dactylis glomerata; assembly: GCA_007115705.1. Taxonomy (NCBI): domain Eukaryota; kingdom Viridiplantae; phylum Streptophyta; class Magnoliopsida; order Poales; family Poaceae; genus Dactylis; species Dactylis glomerata. The sequence goes on from QXEO01000382.1 coordinate 3,813,252, forward strand.
ATATTTCTTGGCTTCACTTAGATGCTATCAAGCATTAATAAGCTTTTAGGAGTAACAACTAGGAGTGAAGGAATTTCTCCAAGCAAAACAATCATGCACACAAGAGGAGGTCAAACAAAGTCACACATTCAATCGTAGTAAAACTCATGCACAAACATCATGAGAGCAATGGTCTGAGCAAGTGCTCCATGGGGGTCATACCTTTGAGATTGCTGAGAAGGGTTGTAAATAAGGAAGTAAAGTTTTGGTAAATAGTTTTAGAAGTTAGTGGAGACACAAACATCTCCTTTATATAGTTTTCTCAAAGGGGGTTTTGAAAGACCACTTATCAAAAAGGTTTTAAAACAAAAGTAATTTATAAAATAGTGGGATCACAACACTATATCCCTTTAGTATTATAAGTACATAGTCTTGTAAAGCTTTTGTTTTAAAATAGGTCTTGGCCTCTGTTTTGGAAAATAAAACATTTTGAAAGTAAGGGAGGTGCCAAGTTAATTTGTTTGGAGAAAAAGCTAGAAATACAAGTGAGCGCATAATCACAAGAACACTAGGATTGTGTTGGTCCACACACTTATTCAACAATCCATACCTTGCAAACAAGATTTTTCACAACAATCTAGGCAAATATGCAGGAAACACCATTTTACTTATTTAGTTGCAAAAAGTTTTTGTTGGCCCTCATTTTTGCATTACAAAACTCTGCTTAAACAGGGTTACCAAGGTTGGGGTGTTACAACAACCACCAGGGGTTGCACAGCAAGCACAGGAGAGGGCTCGGCGAGGCATCAAGTCGGAGGTGACCGGCGACGGCGGAAACCCAGGGGAACCCACCCACAGATCTCCTCGGAGAGGAAGCTCCCATCGATCCCAACTGGAGGAGGTGGTAGAGGGAGTTGGGGCGACAGTTTTGCCCCAAGCATCGGCGACGGAGGCCATCAGAGTTGGCCGGATTGGTCGGGCGATGGCGGAGGCGATTTAGGGTTCGCCAGAGCTCACGAGGAAGAGAGAGGGAGAGTGAGGGGGCTGGGCTAGGTCGGTTAACCGACCCAGACCCGAGCTGGTCTGGTTCAACCGAGCCAGGTGGGCTGGTTGGGCCTAATGGGCCAAAGCCCATTTGTTCAAATCAAATTTCAAATTTCAAATTTTAAATGTTGTTTTCTTTTGAATTAATTCAAATCCAAAACTAAAATAACACTGTTTCATTTAACCCTATAAAATAACTTTATATTCTTTAATGACTTGAATATTTGAAAAAAATCATATTTCTTATTCACTCCTCAAATCAAAATTTTGAAATCTTTTAATTTCCATTTTCCAAAAATCCCAATTGTTATTAATTATAATAAAAATTAAGTCTTTTCTTAAATAAATTAATCCTTTTCTTTTCAAATAACTTCAACAGAAGTTTTATAACTTAAACATTGATTTCAAACATTAATTAATTGTTTTAATACATATTAGGGTAAAACACACAACAGTACTTTGTGTTATATTAAAACACTTTAACCATATCAAGTCTTGGGTAAAACACACAAATAAGAAAACAAAGACTAAGAATCACATTGCATTGCATATCATTGCACATAGCATTCATTTGCTTCTTTAAACATTGTCCTTACCGGACAATGATTGAATTCTTGTAGAACAAGGAGATCAGGAGTATCGCCAAGTATCCGACTCCACTACCTTTCAGTCACAAGGCAAGTTTATCTTGCTCATATCTCTTGATTGCACTGGTTTTGAAAGTTCTTGCAAAGTGTTGACTTCAAACTCTAACATTTCAAAAGGGATGGAAAACCTATTTTTATATGTAATATGACTAGAGGTTATCGACCAGTGGTGATAACCTAGGATGGCTGGCAGGTGGAACCACGGTAAGATTGTGGTGGTGGAGGTTCCACTTGCACGGGAAAGTAAACCTAGGATTAACTACCAATGCCACAGTTATTCTTGTGCCGTAAAAACTGTGTCGTCCAAGAGACTTGGAATGGGATGGGAAAGTCATCTGTATCTTCTCTCGTTCGCATGTCAATGGACACTCAGCTACCGTTCGACGTATGTCTTGCGAGAATACGTGCACTTGGGTGGGACCCCTTAGTGCCCACGGCCACTGGTGTATATGATGGTCCGCAAGGGACGCCTAGGTACTTCATCGTTGGGGGTGAATATCAGGGGCACAACCTTCTTGAATGAATTGGGTGGGCATGCGTTGTGCGGAGAAGGCAGTGAATGGCTTGGATCAATGACTGGGCCCCACACCATGGAAGTGTGGACGGGAATGTACGCCCGGTTGTGCAGCAAAGCTTTGATCTCTTTTGGAAGGACACACCTCTGCAGAGTGTAAAAAGATATGACATGTTACCCCTTATTCCGGGAAGGAGCTGCGAACGCGGCAGGAAAGGTGCTCTCAAGGCACTAATACCCTGTGTTGGCTGTTGGGCATAGTTTTCTAAAGTAAAAGCAGTCTTTCAAGAAACCTTTGATAAAACCTTGCATTGGCATGTGACTCTTTTGGGTCCATGGCTGTAGATAGTGCGTATCACACAACTTCTTTCTAAAGAAACTTGCTGGGTAACGCTCGTTACTCACCCCAATCTCTTAAACCCTTGCTAGACTGTGAAGAGCTTGATGAGGCAACTCTGAACGCCATCGGAGGCCAGCAGGACATCTTCTACGAGGAGCCAGATATTTCTCGCAGAGTCGAAGGCGTGGATTACTTCATACACTACGGAGCGTCTTCCGATGAGGACTCAGAGTGAAGAAGTACTAACTAGTAGAATAGTATCGTAGTCGAGGAACCGAGCAACTGTAGAATAGGAATAAGTTGTTGAGTTCTTCACATGTTTAAATATTTGAAGCTTTTCAGTTGATGTAAACACTAAGCACCTGAGATGTTCTCTTTTAGGGAGCATTTCGTTATCATCACGCTTTGGTTTGTAATAATATGAAGTTCAATTTGTATTTGGGCCCGCAATGTTTCTGCTGTACCATTCTGAGGGATGTAATATTTGTAGAGGCTTGTTCCGCAAGTGTTATATCAATGACTTGCATACTACAGCATGCAGTGGTATGCTGGGTCACCGCAGCTGGTATCAGAGCAATTGCTTTGACCTTAGGTTTGAAACCTAGTAAAGGGATAGAACCTGTAGGAGTCTAGTAGCAACGGTAAAGAGTTCTCTAAATCTATGATGGTTATTCACCTGGGAATAACTTAGTCATATTTTTAGTGTTATAATTCTTTATTATGATGCATCATACTAATTCTATATCCTTTTCTTGTAACAGCTATTATGGCATCGAGAATTCCAGCACGCACCGTTTGGTCACAGAGGAAGACTCTGGAAGACTATGAGGGAACCTTGACTGAGCAGTTAGGATCACTATTACGGGCTTTTGGACTCAGCACCGACATTCCTGTTAAGACCTATACTTACAAGGATGACGGGACTGCGGTCAAGTACTGTGTCGTGATCATGCTACCAGATGGATTAGCACCTAGTCCAGTTCAGCCTTCCGGAGAAGGAAGAGGAGAGACTGCAGCTTATCACGAGGCAGTAGTGCGAGCTATTGCGACTATCAGGGAGTATAGAGCGGTGGAGTGATCACTTTACGATTTATATAATATTTTGAACCTCACAACCTTGAACTTTGCCTGTTTCACTCCATTTCATCCAATGTTGTACCAACTTTTATAGCACTTGATCTTTTGATGCAGTTCAGTGTGCCAAGGCACTTAAATCTACAAGTCAAAGCAATTCAAACAATAGTCCAAGCCACCAGGAAAGGAGGAGTCCAACGTGAGGAGCAAGAAAAGCAAGCACGGCAGAAAGTGGTTGGCACGGCACATAAAGACAGAAAAAACGGCAAAAGCAGAAAAGCCGCTGCCGCCACCAACTTCCCTCTACTCCTCTACGCCGCAGCAAGAATGCCACCAAAAGTCTATAAAATGAGAGGTCCAGGTTCACTCCCACCATCTCAACACACATCCACTGCCACTCCATCCCATACACCTCTCCACCGGAACTTTTCTCCTCCACAGTCCAACACCCAACTTTTCCACCTTTTTCCCTCTACTCCTCTGTTGCAACAAGATCAAATCTGAACTGAACGAAGAACTCCATCAAGAACTCCACCATGAACACCAAGAACTCCCTCAGGAACCTCAAGAACACAAGATGAACATGGCTCCAAGGATCTGAAGGCCAAACTCTCCCTCAACCTCTGCATCCTCTGCCGCGACAGCAACTCCTCTACTTCCTCTGCCATGGCAAGCCTTCGGTGACCAACAGCAAATCTCTCCCCCTATCCCTATTCTCTGTGCTATGTTGTGATCTTGCGTTGTATAACAGCTTAAACATCTGTCTTCGATTTTGCTCTGGTTTGAGTGACACACTCCATTGTAAACTCTAAGATTTCTGTGAGATCTGTGTTGCAACTGCTTGATCTGTGAGGTGTAAGACTAGTCTCTGCACCTAGTCCCAAAAACACATCCCTCGCTAATTTTGCTTGTGTGTTCACTGCTTTCTTGCCTGACAAACAAGAAATCCTTGAACTTGTTATGTTAAAACTTCCCTGCTCAAAACTTCCTGTTACTTTTTTCTGTTTACAACACCAAAAACCCCACTTTTCTGCTTAGCTTCTGGAAATTAGGAAATAGTCTCATTTGTGTTGATCCCTGTGGAGACGACTAGAAAAACCCCCCTATAATCTCAACAGATCAAAATTGGCGCCGTTGCCGGGGATCAACTTTTGATTGTTTCCTTAGATTACAGTAGACTAAGCTGTGTAAATACTTGTTCCAATTGCAACTTTTGATTGTCTGTCCCATCAACATGTCTGTGATCAAAGCTTAGAACTTTTATTAGGGGATTTAGTTCACTAACCCTTGATTAAGTTCTTGTTTGTGATTGTGTATAGAAGAACAATGATTTCATCCATTTTCTGTGGAAATTCAGTTGATGCAGTTCTCTGAAGATTCACCTCTAGCTCCATTTGATCCTGAGCCAGAGAGGACTTTGTTTGCAAGAAAGAGAGCAGCCTCTGAAGCTTCTGTTGAAGACTTGAAAACCTCTGTCTCAGATTTGGAATCCTCATCCTCAGATTTCAGCATGGGTGACAAGAAATTAAGAGACTTGTGGATTCCCAAGGACCAGATCAACAATGCAGATGTGATTATGCCTGCAATACAAGCAAACAACTGGGAAATCAAGCCAGCTCTGATCAATATGGTGCAACATAATCCCTTCAAAGGTTCTGCTTTGGAGAGCCCCCATGAGCATATCAGAAACTTTCTGGAGTACTGCAACACTTTGAAGCACAATGGTGTTCCTCCTGAAGCCATCAGGATGCAATTGTTCCCCTTCTCACTGTCTGGACTTGCAAAAGTTTGGTTCCACTCTCTTCCTGTTCACTGCAGAGACACATGGGAACATGTTCTTCAAGCCTTCTTTGAGAGATATTTCCCTCCAACCAAAGCAGCTGAATGCAGGGACAAGATAACAAGATTTGTGCAATATGATGGAGAAAGCCTGTATGATACTTGGCAGAGATACCAAGGCCTCATCAGGATGTGTCCCAACCATGGCCAGGAGCAATGGCTCATCTTGCAAACCTTCTACAAGGGTTTGACAGAGCAAACCAGATCATTTGTTGACTCAGCTGCTGGAGGTGGAATCATGAACAAGACCCTTGATGAAGCTACTGAGTTGATTGAGAGCATGGCATCACACAACTTCTCATGGACAAATGAAAGAGCTGTCCACCCCAACAATCAGCTGCAGATTCAGTCAAGTGGCCAGAATGCTTTGGAAGCTAAGTTGGAGAGTTTAACAACTCAGCTTGCCCAGCTCATGACAGAAAGAAACAGCCAAGCATTGGTGCCTGTTAACCAAGTCTCATCTGCTTGTGCAATTTGTGGAAAAGAAGGTCATTCACTCATGGAATGCACCTTGTCTGCACCTCCTGAAGCCATGATATCAGAGGTGAACTATGCCCAGAACCAAGGCCCTTATTCCCAAAGTTACAACCCCTCTTGGAGAAATCACCCCAACCTGTCTTACAAGAATGCCAACCAGCAAAGTTACCCACCATCAAATCAGCAGAACCTTGCTCAAGCATCCCAGCAGAGCTACCACCAGCAAGGACAACAGAATTTCAGACCCCAAGGTCAAATGCAACACCCACAACAGCACCATCCAGTGAATCAGCAAACTGCCTCTTCCAGCAGCAGCAGCCAATCTGAGTTTGGTGAAATGATGAAGCTACAAAAGGAAATGTTCAGTGGAATGCAAGAAACTATGAAAATGCAATCTGAACTTTTCTACAAGACTATGCAGCAACTCACTGCTGGAATCCAGATCAACAACACTGGAAACCAAGCTGAAGGAAAATTGCCAGCTCAAGCAGAGAAGAACCCAAAACAATGTGGTGCCCTTTCCACTACTGAAGTTGTAGATGCAGTCACCACTAGGAGTGGGGTGAACACTGAACCCTTACTCAAAACCCCACCAAATGTCACTTATGTTGCCCCACAGAGAAGACCCACCGTGCAGCAACAAACACCTCCAGAAATTGTTCTGCCAAGGCAGGAAAAATCAACAGGACATCCTGCCCAGACAGAAAACCCTGCCAAGGCACAGATCTCTGCCACAGAACCAATAGAGAAGCCTTTGTTGATGAAAGTGCCATTTCCAGAGAGATTGGATAAGACCAAGGAGGAGAAGAATACTCCAAATTCCTTGAGACCATGAAGGAAGTGCAAATCACCATCCCCATCTTGGATGCTGTGTTGCACATTCCCCTATATGCAAAGTTTTTCAAAGATCTGATCACAAGGAAGAGGAGTTTGGACAGCCCTGAGTTAGTAGCATTGACAGAAGATTGCAGTGCTGTGATCTTGAACAACATGCCCACGAAGTTACAAGACCCTGGAAGCTTCAGCATTCCCTGTGTAGTGGGAAGAAAAACCTTTACTGCCCTTTGTGACTTAGGCTCCTCTGTGAGTGTGTTACCCTCTGCTGCAAGCCAGATTCTACAGTTGGGAACATTGAAGCCTACTCCCATGACGCTTCAACTTGCTGATAGAACCTTTAGAAAACCAGTGGGAATCCTTGAAGATGTGCCAGTCCAAGTTGGCAACTTTGCATATCCTGTGGACTTTGTTGTGCTAGAGATGGAAGACAATGCTGAATCAATGATTCTAGGCAGGCCATTCTTGGCAACTGCTGGTGCCATCATTGATGTGAAAGGTGGAACCCTCAAGTTACAATTTGGTTCAGAGCAAGCTGAGTTCAGCATGAAACATGCCACTCACTTACCCAATATTCCTGAACATTGCCATTCCATTGATGTTGTTGAGAGAAGTGTGTTGGAAACTTTGCCACAATCTGAGCCACAAGAGCCTGATGCTCAAGTCTTTGTTATAGCTGAAAACAGTGATGTACTGCAGCTCTGTGAAGTAAAAACTTGTGAAAGTATACCTGAGTCAAGTGCAAGAAAATTACCAGCTCAACAAGCTCATCATTCTATTGTTGAGCTAAAGAAACTACCACCCCATCTGAAGTACTCATTCTTGGAGAAGGAGAAGATACACCCTGTGATTATCAGTTCTGCCCTCACCTCTGAGCAAGAAGAAAGCCTTCTGTCCATTTTGAAATTGTACAAAAATGTCATTGGATATTCCATTGATGACATCATTGGAATTAGTGAGAAAGTGTGCTCTCACAGGATCCACTTGGAAGAAGGCAGCAGGCCAACAAGAGAGGGACAGAGAAGATTAAACCCTGCTATGCAAGATGTTGTCAAGAAAGAAGTTCTGAAGTTGCTTAAGGCTGGAATGATCTACCCCATCTCTAACAGTGAGTGGGTAAGTCCTATCCACATTGTGCCCAAGAAAGGTGGCTACACTGTTGTTGAAAATGAAGAAGGAAGGCTTATGACCACAAGACCTGTTACAGGATGGAGGATGGTGAATGACTTCAGAAAATTAAACAAAGCAACCAGGAAAGATCATTTCCCTCTGCCATTCATGGACCAGATGCTAGAGAGACTTGCTGGCCAGAAGTACTACTGCTACCTTGATGGTTACTCTGGATTTCTGCAGATACCAATTCACCCTTCTGATCAAGACAAGACCACATTCACCTGCCTATATGGTACATTTGCATACAAAAGGCTACCCTTTGGCCTTTGCAATGCACCAGGCACCTTCCAGAGATGCATGATGTCAATATTTTCTGATCACATTGAGAAGATTATGGAGGTCTTCATGGATGACTTCACTGTGTATGGAAAAGATTTTGAAACTTGCTTGAAAAACCTGACCTTAGTCCTGCACAGATGCTCTGAGCAAAACTTGATTCTGAACTGGGAAAAATGTCACTTCCTTGTCTCTGAAGGCATTGTGCTGGGCCACCTTGTGTCTGCTAGAGGAATTGAGGTGGACAAGGCAAAGGTAGATGTGATTGCCAAGCTCCCTCCACCAGAAAATGTGAAGGGAATCCAAAGTTTCTTGGGCCATGCTGGCTTCTACAGAAGGTTTATCAAGAACTTCTCCCATATTGCCAAGCCACTCACCAATCTCCTGAATCATGAAGTAAAGTTTGTGTTTGATGACTCCTGCTTGCAAGCATTCAACCAGTTGAAAGATGCTCTCATCACAGCCCCTGTTGTTCAACCTCCTGACTGGACACTACCATTTGAATTGATGTGTGATGCAAGTGACTTTGCTGTTGGAGCAGTTCTTGGACAGAGGAAGGACAAAGCAGTACATGTTATCCATTATGCTAGCAAGACTTTGGATGATGCTCAGATCAACTACACCACCACAGAGAAGGAACTGCTTGCAGTAGTGTTCTCCTTTGATAAATTTAGACCATACCTTGTTGGACATAAGTGCATTGTCTACACTGACCATGCAGCAATCAGATACTTGGTGAGCAAAAAGGATGCCAAACCAAGGCTCATCAGATGGATCCTTCTGCTCCAAGAGTTTGACATAGAAATTAGAGACAAGAAAGGATCAGAGAATTCAGTTGCAGACCACTTATCCAGGATCAACTTTGATGAAAACAGAGAGATTCATGATCAGATACCTGGAGAACAGCTCATGGCAGTCAGTGCCAATTCCCCTTGGTATGCTGACTTTGTGAATTTCCTAGCTTGTGATATTGTGCCAGCTGACCTCTCCTACCAGCAAAAGAAAAAGTTCCTCCATGATGTCAAGAATTACTATTGGGATGAGCCTTTTCTGTACAAACATTGTGCTGATGGCATTGTGAGGAGGTGTGTTCCCTCTGATGAAAAGAATGATGTGATGTTCCAATGCCATGCTGGCATGTATGGAGGCCATGCTGGAGTATTCAAGACACAAGCAAAGATTTTGCAAGCTGGCTTCTTTTGGCCAAGTTTGTTCAGAGATGTTCATGACTACATAATGAAGTGTGATCCTTGCCAAAGAACAGGAAAGATTTCTAGGAGAAATGAGATGCCCCAAAAAGGAATCCTGGAAGTGGAATTGTTTGATGTTTGGGGAGTTGATTTTGTTGGACCTTTGCCATCTTCTCAAGGCTACAAGCATATTTTAGTTGCTGTTGACTATGTGTCAAAATGGGTTGAAGCCATTCCCACTGTTAATGCTGATGCCAAGGCAGTTTGTAGAATGTTCAAGACTGTCATTTTCCCAAGATTTGGAGTGCCAAGAGTTGTAATCAGTGATGGTGGTGCCCACTTCAACAATGAGCAATTTGAGAAGCTTCTGACCAAGTATGGAGTGAAGAATCATAGGGTGACAACTCCTTATCATCCGCAGGCCAATGGCCAAGTGGAGTTGTCAAACAGAGAAATCAAGCAAATCTTGGAGAAAGTTGTGTCCAAGACCAGAGGAGATTGGTCAATGAAATTGCCTGACACTTTGTGGGCTTACAGGACAGCATACAAGACACCCATAGGCATGTCTCCTTTCAGAATTGTCTATGGCAAGGCATGCCATCTGCCAGTTGAATTGGAGCACAGAGCTCAATGGGCAATTAGGAAGCTGAACATGGATTTAGGGAAGGCAGGATGCTTGAGAAAACTGCAGATGTGTGAGCTTGAAGAGCTAAGGAATGATGCCTATGAAAGTGCAAAGATTTACAAGGAGAAGACCAAGAAATGGCATGACTCTCACATTCTGAGAAGAGAATTCACTGTTGGGCAGTCAGTGCTGGTCTATGACTCCAAGTTACATCTGTTCTCTGGAAAGTTCAAGTCCAGATGGTTTGGCCCTTGTGTTATCAAGAAAGATCTAGGCCATGGTGCCTTTGAGGTGCAAAGCTCAGCTGAAGGAACCTTCAAGGTAAATGGCCAGAGGCTCAAGCACTACAGGATTGGAGATATGATTGAAAACCAAGTTGATGAAGATGATGAACCAGAGGATGGCCCCAATGCATCCTCTGCCCCTGCAAACCAGTGATGAGAAGCTATAGTCAAGCTAGTGACTTTAAACAAGCACTCTTCCAGGAGGTAACCTGGTATCACCTTGTAAATACATTTCCCTTTCACTTTTTATGTTTTTGCCTTGTGTGTTTCTTTCTTTCTGTTGTTTCAGTGAGAATTTGGATGAGGAGATGGCTAGCTGAGGATTGGCAAGGCAAGGAAGCAGGAAAACCACCAGGTGAACACTTTCCAATTCCATACATTTTTTGAAATCTGAATCAGAATATACTCCACTGTTGTTTGATATTGTGTGAAAGTGCTCTGTTAAGAAATGAATCAAATTTTGTTGCTTGAACCTGAAAATATCACTTTGCATGCTATGAAGAACTTTGCTTTGAATCTGCTTATAACTCTTGCAAATGCCTATTTTGAGAGCCAAGTTTCAAATCAGAACCTTTGTATATCTCTACTCAAAGAACCTGTGAAACATCAGTATATTTGTTAATTGCCCTGAGAATGAAGTTCATGATCCATTTCTTAGCCCCTAACCAATTGCATCTGTTGCATTTTCTGCATTAGCAAACATGATCTCTGGATTGTGATTTGTGAAGCACTAACACACTAACACACTAACAGTAAGGAAAAAGTTTGGCATTAGCAACCATGATCTCTGGATTGTGGTGTGTGAAGCACTAATCTGAAAATGCTAAGTAAAACCTGTTGTAAATGCCCAAAGCACTAGCATCTATGATCTTGGGATTGTAGTTGTGAAGCACTAACTAAGTTGACCCATCAAAGAAGCTAAGTTACTAACTGACTAACTTGTCTATGCATCAGCCTATTATGTTCCTGGGAACTGTAATAGGTGAAGCACTAACTTTGCATTCATAGTTTGTTCCTGGCTATCTGCTGGATCTTGAGTTTTCAATTTCAGAAATAATTGCATTATACTTTTGAGTCCTTGTTGTTTGATCTAGACATACCCAATTTCTACTTGTGGAACTTGTTTTTGAATTGGCACTTGCAAGACCTATCTGCATGAGACAGTAATGTATCTTATCATGCTCTGTTGCATTTTGTTTGGTACAATGCACACTTCTTTACTTGAGGACAAGCAAAGGTTTTGGTCTGGGGGTTTTGATCACTTTAAGATTTATATAATATTTTGAACCTCACAACCTTGAACTTTGCCTGTTTCACTCCATTTCATCCAACGTTGTACCAACTTTTATAGCACTTGATCTTTTGATGCAGTTCAGTGCGCCAAGGCACTTAAATCTACAAGTCAAAGCAATTCAAACAATAGTCCAAGCCACCAGGAAAGGAGGAGTCCAACGTGAGGAGCAAGAAAAGCAAGCACGGCAGAAAGTGGTTGGCACGGCACATAAAGACAGAAAAAACGGCAAAAGCAGAAAAGCCGCTGCCGCCACCAACTTTCCTCTACTCCTCTACGCCGCAGCAAGAATGCCACCAAAAGTCTATAAAAGGAGAGGTCCAGGTTCACTCCCACCATCTCAACACACATCCACTGCCACTCCATCCCATACACCTCTCCACCGGAACTTTTCTCCTCCACAGTCCAACACCCAACTTTTCCACCTTTTTCCCTCTACTCCTCTGTTGCAACAAGATCAAATCTGAACTGAACGAAGAACTCCATCAAGAACTCCACCATGAACACCAAGAACTCCCTCAGGAACCTCAAGAACACAAGATGAACATGGCTCCAAGGATCTGAAGGCCAAACTCTCCCTCAACCTCTGCATCCTCTGCCGCGACAGCAACTCCTCTACTTCCTCTGCCACGGCAAGCCTTCGGTGACCAACAGCAAATCTCTCCCCCTATCCCTATTCTCTGTGCTATGTTGTGATCTTGCGTTGTATAACAGCTTAAACATCTGTCTTCGATTTTGCTCTGGTTTGAGTGACACACTCCATTGTAAACTCTAAGATTTCTGTGAGATCTGTGTTGCAACTGCTTGATCTGTGAGGTGTAAGACTAGTCTCTGCACCTAGTCCCAAAAACACATCCCTCGCTAATTTTGCTTGTGTGTTCACTGCTTTCTTGCCTGACAAACAAGAAATCCTTGAACTTGTTATGTTAAAACTTCCCTGCTCAAAACTTCCTGTTACTTTTTTCTGTTTACAACACCAAAAACCCCACTTTTCTGCTTAGCTTCTGGAAATTAGGAAATAGTCTCATTTGTGTTGATCCCTGTGGAGACGACTAGAAAAACCCCCCTATAATCTCAACAGATCATGGAGTTAGCAAGTACCACTTTTACCGCTATTCCTCATGACTCGCTGATGGATGAGCCGGGAATGGATCACGATGTTCTGGTAAAGAAGAAGCCGAAGTTGGCAGCCAGACTTCTTGATAGGTATAGGAAGATGGTGGGATCACTGTATAACACCCACCAGGTCATTGTGGAGGACAAGGCGGAGATGCCTGATGCCCTCACTAACACTACTAGGAGGCAGGAGCGAGCACAGATGACTAGGCAGGAGTCGGAGGGATCACACTTCTCACCGGTTGTGGGAACTCACAGTTACCCGACACAGCCTGGACCTTCCAGGTATTCACCCACTCCAGAGCCTATACATTATCCAGTTATCACTTCTAGTATGGAGGCGCAGCAGGGTCTCAAGGGGGTCTCAGAGTCCGAGCTTCCCATTGAGAACTCTGATGGGTGGAGGTTTGACTGGCTGGGAGATGGTCAGCAGTATACTAGCTCGTATGGAGGGACAGCTCATGCGGCAGGAGGAGGAGATGCCATAGTCACTCCAGTTGTTTCTGTTGAGGAGGAGGATCCTATGGAGGTTCAGTTTGAGAGTCAGGAGCCGGTTGAGACACCTATGGAGCAGGATACACCATTTGACAACACCTACTACACCGAGAGTGTGTGTTATGGAGAGGCGGAGCCTTTCCCGACTATGACTGCTCACGAGACCAGGGTGTACTTTGAGAGCTACCTTGGACTGAATGGACTCATGTTGAGTGATACCTCTACTATGGACATGTCTGACTCGGACTATGTTCCGGGCGGTAGGCCGTTCGTTCCAGAGACAGTGCGCCGGACTACACGCCAGCACGGGTGGACTCCGGGCATGTACTATGAGCCGTGAGACCAGGACTGGATGTCAAGATCAAGTCAGAAGCTTAGTTGTATCTGTGAATGCAGCTAGTGCTAGTAGTATGTTGTAATAATAAGAGAGACGGGAGAAATTTCCAGTCTCGATCCATGAGTGTACTCCACCTGTGAGAGTACGTGTTGTAATAATGACTATGTATCAGTTTGTATGTGTTGTATAATATGTACCTTGTATTTGGTTTTCTTGCGATCTTCCATTTGGAGTTGGATTTCTGTTTTCCATTGTGTGACTAGTTCTGGGCATGAAGTGAAGCTCAGAAAGCATGGGCATGGTGTAATCATGAGATCTTCGCTTAATGTTACAGGACTAGAGGGGCTATGGATACGGGTGTAGCTGCCGAAGCCGAAGATCAACGCTTGGCACAAGAAGCTCAAATGAAGGCAATGAATGACCAGCAGGCAGAAAGGAAGGCCAATGCTAAGGCGGATCAAGAAGCTCAAGATCATTTACCACCACCACCATTCATGCCTTTGGCGGAGCAAAGCTTTATGCAATATATGCAGTTCATGCAAGAAACGCAGAACAAGTTTATGCAAGAGTTCATGGGGCATGTTGGAGCCGGAAGGGTTCAGGAAGCAAGAGGGGTAAGTCTTTCGGACTTCCTCAATGCAAAACCACTTCCTTTTGCTTCCGCGGTAGAACCTATGGATGCGGAAAACTGGCTTATGGACACGGAGAGAAAGTTAAAGGCTGTGGGAGCCAATGACGAGGAGAAGGTTCGTTATGCTGTACACCTTCTATCTGGACCAGCCGCAGCATGGTGGGATAATGAAGTGACACTTCAACATCCGGAGAAGGTATTCTCTTGGGAAGAGTTTAAGAAAAAAATTCGTACCTTCCATGTACCAGAAAGTGTGGTTGAGCTCAAGAGGAGGGAATTTGAAGACCTCAAGCAGGGGAGTGCAACAATGATGGCTTATATTAAGGAGTTCATGAGACTCTCTCGTTATGCAAGTGACGAGGTGAGTACTGACAGCAAGAGGATGAAAAGGTTCCTTAGGGGACTGGATCCATACGCGGTAATGCAGATGAAGTTGACTAAGCCGCGTAACTTCCAAGAATTGATAGATACAGCCATCACATGGGAGAATGATTACAAGTTGGTTCAGATGAGCCGAATAAAGAGGGCCAAGACTGAGGCCAAGAGAGTTCAGCCAACTCGAAGTACTCCAAATCTGAGTTTCAAACCTAGGGTCGGGACAGGAAGAGTTCCACCCAATCGGAAGACGTTCACACCAAAAGGTCAGATCATCTGTCATAACTGTGGACTTCCAGGACATTTCAAGAGTGAATGTATGAAGCCAAGGATTATATGCCACGCTTGTGGAAAAGAGGGGCACATTTGGCCTGATTGCCCTAACAAACCAGCCGAAGGTTGGCCAGCTAATAGTGGAGGCAAGACAGGAGGAGGTGGACGACCTGCATCTGGAGGTGGTAGTAGCAGCAAGAATGGAAATGGGAAAAGAGGCCGGACTTTTGGGAAGCTGAATTGCATATCTCTGGAGGAAGCTAACAACTCTGAAATGGCAGTCATAGGTACGCTCAGCATCCTTACTCATCCCGGGAAAGTTCTTTTTGATACCGGTGCCACTACATCATTCATTTCCAAAGATTTTGTCAAAAAATATGGGTTAAGGTGTCAGGCGATAGCTCATCCTATGACTGTGGTGACGGTCGAGGGTAAACTTTTAGTATCCCAATTCAAACCAGACCAGGTCATTACGATCTGTGACTGTCCTTACTTCGCCGATCTCTATGTTCTTCCACTTAAAAACATTGAAGTTGTTCTGGGTATGGATTAGATGTCCGATCATGGAGCACACATTGATTGTGAAGAGAAGACTGTGTCAATCCGAAAGGCTGGAGGTGGAAGGATCACTTATCAAGCAGATAAGCACACCCATGTAGAGATTGGAATTCAACTCAATTCTCTGAAGGAGGCCAAGTTAGAGGATATTCCAGTGGTTAACGAGTCCATGGATGTATTTCCTCAAGAATTACCACGAATGCCACCAAATCGGGAGATAGAATTCACCATAGATCTGAAGCCAGGCACAACACCAATTTCTCAAGCACCCTATAAAATGGGTCCTAAGGAGTTGAAAAAACTGAAGGAGCGGCTAGATGAGCTAGAGAGTAAAGGATTTATCCAAGAAAGTATATCACCTTGGGGTTCGCCAGTTATATTTGTTGATAAAAGAGATGGAGACAGAAGAATGTGTGGGGATTTTAGGAATCTGAACAATGTCACCATCAAAAACAAGTATCCTTTACCAAGGATTCAAGATTTGTTTGATCAAGTTCATGGAGCTGGGGTTTTCTCCAAAATTGACCTGAGATCTGGATATCATCAAATTAAAATCAAGCCAGAAGATGTACCAAAGACTGCATTTGTCTCAAGGTATGGGCATCATGAATACTTAGTTGTTCCTTTTGGTTTGACCAATGCTCCAGCAATTTTCATGAATTTGATGAACAAGATTTTCATGCCATACCTGGACAAGTTTGTGATAGTGTTCATTGATGACATTCTGATATACTCTAAGAATAAAGAGGATCATGCTAAACATCTCAGCATAGCATTGCAAGTGTTAAGGGAACATCAGCTGTATGCTAAATTCAGCAAGTGTGAATTCTGGTTGGATCAAGTGGAATTTCTTGGTCATGTCATTAGCAAGGAGGGGATTGCCGTGAATCCAAGCAAAGTTCAGTCGGTTTTGGATTGGCAAGCACCAACCAATGTGAAGGAAATTAGAGGTTTTCTGGGAATGGTCGGATACTATCGGAGATTCATTGAAGGATTTTTGAAGATAACAGGGCCGATGACTAAGTTGTTAAGGAAAAACACTCCATTTGAGTGGTTTGAAAAGTGTGAAGAGAGCTTTCAAGAGCTAAAAAGGAGACTCACAACAGCACCTATCTTAGCAGTACCAGAAACTGGAAAGGATTACACAGTTTACTGCGATGCATCCAAGAATGGATTGGGTTGTGTATTGATGCAAGACCGAAAGGTAATTGCTTATGGTTCAAGACAACTGAAGCCACATGAAATCAATTACCCAACACATGACCTTGAATTGGCAGCAGTTGTGTTTGCTCTCAAGCAATGGAGGCAATTTCTCTATGGAGCTAAATGTGAGCTATACACCGTTCACAAGAGCCTAAAATACTTCTTTACCCAGAAGGAGTTGAATATGAGGCAGAAAAGATGGCTAGAGTTGATCAAGGATTATGATCTTACCATCAACTATACTCCTGGAAAGGCTAACGTGGTAGCCGATGCATTAAGTCGGAAGAGTACAGAAACCCAGCTAATGGATAGAGAACTTCCGGAGGAATTGCTCAAGGACCTTGAAAGACTGGATATACAATGTCTAGAAGTCAAATCTTTGGGAAGTATATACACTATGAGGGTGATGGAGGAAAGACAAAGCGACTTGAAATACACTATTTTCAGAAGACAAGATGAAGATCCTTTCATCGCTGAAGAAATCCGTAGAATTGAAGAGGGTAGACCATCTGAATTCTGTCTAGGTGAATTCAATTCACTCTGGTTCCAAAACAGAATTTGTGTGCCAGATATACCGGAGATCAAAGGACTAATACTCAAGGAGGCTCATGAGACACCATACTCCATTCATCCGGGAAGTACGAAGATGTACATGGATCTCAAGGAGTTGTTCTGGTGGAATAACATGAAGCGGGATATAGCCAAGTATGTAGCGGAATGCCACACTTGTCAGAGAGTCAAGGCAGAACATCAGAGTCCAGCAGGGTTACTACAACCTTTGGATGTTCTGGAGTGGAAATGGGAGGAAATCGGAATGGACTTTATTACCGGTTTACCTTTAACCATGAGACACAAGGGTATGACATGGGTGATAGTTGATCGACTCACCAAGAGTGCACATTTCTTGGCTGTGAACCAGAAGGATAGTGCAGAAAAGTTGGTAGAGATCTATGTAAGAGAAATCGTCAGCAAGCATGGAGTGCCCAAGAAGATCGTCTCAGAAAGAGGGTCTGTTTTCACATCAACATTTTGGGGAAATCTACATACAGCACTGGGATCACAGTTGGATTTCAGCACTGCTTATCATCCTCAAACTGGAGGGCAAACGGAAAGAACAAATCAAATCTTGGAGGATATGCTACATGCATGTGCTCTAGATTTTGGAGGTTCGTGGGATGAGCACTTACCATTAGCAGAGTTTTCTTACAACAACAGCTATCAAAGCAGCTTGAAAGCAGCACCATTCGAAGTACTCTACGGACGCAAGTGCAGATCTCCAATATGTTGGTTTGAGCCAGGAGGCAATAAAGAATTTGAAACTGATTTCATCAAGGAGAAGAAAGGTATCATTGATATCATCCGTGACCATTTGAAGATAGCCCAGAGTCGACAAAAGAGTTATGCAGATCAAAAGAGGCGGACATGGGAGCCCAAAATAGGGGATATGGTTTATTTGAAGGTTAGTTCTATGAAAGGAATCAAGAGGTTCGGTATTAAAGGAAAGTTAAGCCCAAGATATATTGGACCATTCAAGATTTTGAGTCAGAATCGCAGTGTTGCTTTTGAGTTGGAGCTTCCGGCAAAATTGAAGCAAGTTCACAATGTTTTCCATGTTTTTCAACTTCGGAAGTGTCTGAAAGCACCCGAAGACTCTATTACTCATGATGACCTAGATCTTCAAGCAGACTTGACTTACGAGGAGAAGCCAATAAAGATCTTAGAAGAGAACTGGAAGAGGCTTCGGAATCGTGCAATAAAGTTCTACAAAGTGCAATGGAAACATCATTCTGAATGTGAAGCAACTTGGAAAAAAGAAGAGGATTTGAGACAAGCTTATCCAGAACTCTTCAGGTACACAAAGTTTTTACTTCGGGACGAAGTTCTGATAAGGGGGTAAGACTATAATATCCCAGCATTTAGGATCAAACGAAGGGTAGAAATAGGACTTTTGTGCATTCATGCATCCAAAAACCTGAGTAAATTTTTCGCAAATTCAAAAACTAGAGAGAGCAAAGCTCCTATCTAATCACCTTTAGAGTTAGGGGTTATTAGAATGCTATGGGCTTTGTTATGATCTCATGATGTTGTTGTTTAAGTGAATTAGGAAGTTCATTTTGATTGTTGAATATTCCCAAAATTGAATTAATAATCAATAATAAATAAATAACTCAGTTATTATTTGAGTTGGATAATAGAATTCAAATAATTAAATAAAGTAAGTTGGAATGTTACTTTATCAATATAAAACACTTATACAATATTCTTCACAATATTGTAAATAAAAAACCAAAAGTAGAATAAGAAATAAACTGAAATTACACTTTATTATTTAAACACAACAATACAATGTCTTTACATATATTTGTCTAAGCAAATGAATTACAAGAAGGTCAAATAACAGAAAACTAATCCTAGACTAAGTCTTGAGAAACTTCATCTTCTAAGTCTTCTTAATCTACAACCTGCAAATCAAATCAAACAAAGGAAAGTAGAGTTAGGGTTAGAATAATTTTACTCTCAGACTTTGGCAAATATTTTGCCATTTGCATCATTGAGTTTTTATGACCAAGTGAAGTATCTGTTCTTTTAATTACTGAGGGTACAAAGCACTAGGGTGCATAGCAGTTCCACAACACAGCCAGCTGAGGATGAGATTGAGCTAAGTGAGGAAGCAGCACACAAGCAGCTCAGTCACTGAACTGAGAAGCAGCTGCTGGCAGCACCACAGCAACACAGCTGAGCCAGCAGCTGGTGAAGATAGGCTCGGCCAGAGCAAGGAGCTCACAACCGAGCAGCACAAGGCCAGCATTGGATCATCACAAGAACTTCACAAGTTCTTCCACAACACCAGAATTCCATTAGAATCACACCCAGCAAAACCATGGAGTACTGAAGCTCAAGACCATTCCAGGAGGATAAGGTCAAGCAAACTGCAGCAGTTCCAGGAGGTGCAGGACAAGAAGTCATCCAGGAGAAGAAGGGCAAGCTACCAGCAGCTGAACTAGGAGGAGAAGGGCAAGCCAGGAGCAAGCCTCAACTCACCAAATAGAAGCAGCAGACCAGCCACAAGACCACACCACCAAAGATATCCATCAAAGGTTGGTATTCTGCACTGAATACCAGCAGTTGTTTGTTAAACAACCAACTGCATGTATGGTTGGGGTCCTTGTAGTTTTTCCTCAGATTAGCAAAGGGATGCTTTGCTCAATCCATCATTGGAAGTAAATTGTGCAAAGCCAAAACACATATTCATAGGAAAAGGCCTCAACTTTGCTTCATTGGCAGATCTTAGAAACCAAAGTTTCACAGAGCAGATTTGTGCTGGGCACATGTCCTGCTGGACATGCACCTCTGATACGTCTCCAACGTATCTATAATTTTTGATGCTCCATGCTTTTTTTACACCATTTGCCTATTGTTTTGTTACACTTCGTGGCACTTTTATGCATTTTCCGGAACTAACCTATTAACGAGTTGCCACAGTGCTAGTTCCCTGTTTTCTGCTATTTTTGTATTTCAGAGTGATACACAGGAAATATTCTATGAATTGGACGAAACAAGTTCATGAAGTCTTATTTTACCCGGAAGCTTCCAGAGATCCGAAGGAGACTAGGAGGGGGGCCACCATGGCCCCACACACCAGGCTCGCGCGGCCAGGGGCCTGGCCGCGCCGCCATAGGGTGAGGGCCCCTGGCCCTACTCCTGACATCACCCCTTTGCCTATAAAGACCCCCCGACGGAAAAAACCTAAGTACCCGATCACTTTTCCAGAACACATCGCGATCCACCGCCGCCATCGACCCGAAGATCGGGAGGGTCCAGAAGCTCTTCCCGGCACCCCGCCGGAGAGGGGAATCGCCACCGGAGGTCTTCTTCATCGCCATGCTTGCCTCCGGAGCGATGAGTGAGTAGTCTACCTTGGACTATGGGTCCATAGCTGACGAGGGGTTAACTCGACAAATGTCCTAAATGAAGGACTTAGGATCGGGGAGATAGGGCGTCGGATGAACTCGAAGGTAAAGTTAGTCGAAATAGGTGAGTGTCGAAAGTAAACTTGGGTGTTCAACCTGGCTTGCTTTCAATCTGGCCTACACCGTCCCCTCCTGGCCCCTTTAAATAGGTGATAGTGCGGGTACCTCTGTTTTGTTGGAGATAACACTTCACTGATGAAATATACCGGCCTCTGGACGCCATGAGCTTTTCCTTCTTCGCTTCTTTCGACTACTAATACTATACTCACCACCTGATGGGTTGCGGCGATGTACAATAGTAGTGGTTCTTTTTCTTTTGGTGCGACCAGCACCGGTGGCGTGGAAAGCACTTTTTTCAACTGTGCAAACGCTGTGTCTGCCTCTTCTGTCCATTCAAATTTATCGTCTGACTTCTTCATAAGTGCATAAAAAGGAAGCGCCTTCTCCCCCAGTCGAGCAACGAAGTGACTTAGTGCCGCGACGCGTCCTGCGAGTTTCTGTACGTCGTGTAGTTTCGTGGGTTTCCCCATTGTTAAGATTGCTTGAATCTTCTCTGGGTTTGCCTCTATTCCTCGTGCTGATACCAAGAACCCCAAAAGTTGTCATGCTGATACGCCGAAGGAACACTTTGTCGTGTTAAGCTTAAGCTTGTACCTGCTCAGGTTATCGAAGGTTTCTGCCAAGTCGCTGATTAAAGATTTCTCTTCTCTTGTGGTGATGACTACATCATCAATGTAGACTTGGATATTGCGTCCTATTTGGCTTCCGAGGCAATTTTGCATCATCCGTTGATAAGTTGCTCCTGCATTTTTTTGGCCGAACGGCATTACTTGGTAGCAAAACACTCTGTATGGTGTGATGAAGGCCATTTTTTCTTCGTCTTCTTTCTTCAATTTGATCTGATTGTAACCAGAATATGCGTCCAAAAATGAAAGCCTCGCGCATCCCGCTGTGGAATCGATTATCTGATCGATGCGGGGTAGAGGGAAGGGATCCTTTGGACAATGCTTATTGAGAGATGTGTAGTTGACACATACTCTTTGTACGTCTGTGTTCTTCTTGGGTACTATGACTGGGTTCGATACCCAACTCGAAGTTTTGATTTCTCTGATAAATCCGGCATTTTCTAGCCTGTGCAATTCTGATGCTATCGCCTTCCTTTTAGGTTCATCAAATCGTCTCAATGGTTGCTTGACTGGTTTTGCCTTGGGATCTACATTTAGTGCGTGCTCGACGAGTTCCCTAGGAACCCCTGGCATGTCTGAAGGACACCAGACGAAGATTTCCCAGTGCTCACGGAGGAACCCAACGAGCGCGCTTTCCTATGCGGGATCCAAGTTCACCGCAATTGATGTCGTCTTGCTTGGATCTATAGGGTGGACCTGGATTTTCTTCGAGTCCTGCGTTGTGTCGAAAGCCTGATCTGGCAGGGATCGTCCCACGTCGGGTAGCACATTATGATCCGTTTCTCCTTTTAACCTCTCATATTCTGCTGTCATGCCGAAGGTTTGCGCCATCCTGTTGAATTCTCTGTCGCATGTGTTGGCTACTTCAAAGCTCCCTTGTACTGTAATTGTTTGATATGGGCACGAAGGAGGAGGTGAAGCCCAATTTCAGGACTCCACCAAGATGAGGGAAGCTCATTGCAGATTGGCACGCCAGGACGACCTACGATATGAGATAATTTAGTCTAAGGTTGTGTCAGCAATTTATATACCTGTTTATGTTATTTCGTGTGTCAGGTCATGTTATGGGCCACTTAGTTTTATTTGTGTTTTGGGTTTGGGCCTATCCAAGCCCAACAGTTTTCTGGCCATCTATATAAGGAGGCCAGCCGGTTAGGGTTTAGGGAGTTCAGTTGTTTAGTTTACAAACCCACGCAATTGGAATTGGTGCATTCGTTCCGCAACTCCACGCAATTTTCAAATTTCTCTGTCACGGTGTGCTTTGGTGCTGAAGTTGTGCAGATATGGTGGCCGGTGTTATGGAGACAGTTCAGACGAACATATCGGATTTTTATCAAGCTCGTTGGCTGGGCAAAGCGGATGAAGCACCCCTAATTTACCCTGATGCTATTGCTGCAACTAAGGCATTGGGAGGTTTGCGAAGGCTTTGGTTGAAGATTGATGCTACGCCACAGGAATACCTAGCATGGGAAGAGGTAATGGACCGTTGGTTATTGCCGCGTTCTCGAGATTATGGAGAAATTACTTGTTACACTTCAGCTCTTGATCGCTTTGATCAAACAACTACAGCTTGGTGGAAGCGTTTACGGTATGATATGCGTATAAAGGGCCAGAGTCCTCCAAACACTTGGGGAGAAATGAAGCGCCTTGCGAGGCATCGTTTTGTGCCAGCGGGGTGTTTTGTAGAGCAGGTCAGTCCGGCTACAACAACAATTGTACCTTATGCAGATACGAAGGCTGATGTTGTCCAGGATGTTTTGGAAGCGGCTGAACCGTTAAATGGGTTGAATATGCAACTAAAGAGAGTCTATGATGATGCTTGTATGACAGTGGAAAGAGGTCAGCGTTGGAGTCTATTTCAGACGCAGTGTATGATCAAGGGCAAAGCATGCAAGCTCATGGTGGATGGTGGTAGCTACTGTAATGGCATCAGTAAAGCTGTGGTGTCGACTTTGGGTTTGTCGACATGGCGTATTCCTGAACCTAAGCATGTTGCATGGTTAAATAGTTGCGGTATGCTGAAAGTTACTCATAAGGTACGTGTGCCATTTACAGTTGGTGATTATGTTGATGAGGTCGAGTGCGATGTGTTGCCATTGGAGGTGTGTGGACTGTTACTTGGACGTCCATGGCAGTATGATCGCAATGTTACTCATGTTGGGAGAGCAAATACATATTCTTTTGTGCATGATGGCAAACAGCGGACTTTGAAACCTATGCAGGATGATCAAATAAAGTTTGATGTTGAACTGGTGGTACACAAGGCGAAGTTGCGCAAGGCTAAGCCAAAATCTGGGCTAGCTACGCCGCAGCATGAGGAGCATGATGCGAAGAGCGTCAGTGGTGATATTGTTTCAGCCCAGCCTGTAGATGACAAGCCAGTTGTCCTTGTTAGTGACAAGCCAATTGAAGTCAAACCTCTTATAGATGGAGGGACGGATATGTCACCATGCATTCCATGTATTCCACTTCCAGTTCGTGTTGACATGGGTGTTCAGACCGATGACGGTGGTGCTGATCGTGTTCCGGTGCATATGGTGCCGCGGGTAGTCAGCCACAGTTTTGTTAGAACACCTCGGAGACGTTTTGTTGGAGCAGCAGTGCGTGTGCATACAGGCAAAGATGGACGTGTTCGTCAGTTGTGTGGCCCAGGCATTACTACTTTGCAGGGTCGTGCTAAGCAGGTTCATGTTCAGCAACACAAGGTTCCAGCAAGGTTTGAGAAGAAGAAGGTGGAGGCGCCTAAGCACAAGTTTATTTGGCGAAGAAAAGAGGTGCAACCACCTAGGGCTGTATCAAGTCGAGCAGGCCAAGAGGGAGGATGTGGTGAGGAAGGCAAGCAAGACTTGAAGACGGCGAATATGTGTGGTGCTATTATTGATATTCCGCCACCCTTTCGAGCAGACCCTCACGCATTGGGGACAATGCTTTTTGAAGGGGGGGAGGATGATATGGGCACGAAGGAGGAGGTGAAGCCCAATTTCAGGACTCCACCAAGATGAGGGAAGCTCATTGCAGATTGGCACGCCAGGACGACCTACGATATGAGATAATTTAGTCTAAGGTTGTGTCAGCAATTTATATACCTGTTTATGTTATTTCGTGTGTCAGGTCATGTTATGGGCCACTTAGTTTTATTTGTGTTTTGGGTTTGGGCCTGTCCAAGCCCAATAGTTTTCTGGCCATCTATATAAGGAGGCCAGCCGGTTAGGGTTTAGGGAGTTCAGTTGTTTAGTTTACAAACTATCGCGTTGTGTTTCTTGGTGAAGCATCCCTCCGGGGACGGCGATGCCGTTTATCGAATAAAGTTGTTGCGGAGGTTCTTGTGTTCATCAAGGATTGTCGTGCTTTGGTTTGAGGCGTGGTGTTCATCATCACGTTGCTTGCTGGATTCGTCCTCGTCTTCAGGTGACGTTCTTTGCGTTATTGGAAGATTACTATCCGGTAGACTCGCTGTGAAAGATCGGGACAAAACTCCAAGGATCACCGGCTTGATCCTTATCATTGTTCCTTTAGGCCCTGGAATTTTTAATGTAAGATACGCGTAGTGTGGTACTGCCATGAATTTTGCAAATGCTGGGCGCCCCAGGATTGCATGATATTGTGACGGCCAGTCCATAACTTCGAATTCCAGCTTCTCTTTTCGGTAGTTGCCGCTACTGCCAAAGCAGACATCGAGTTCTATTCTTCCCAAAGGGTAGTTTGTGGCTCCTGGTACTATTCCGTGGAAGGAGCAATCTATTGGCTTCAGACTCGTCAGCGAGATGCACATTGCCTTTAGGGTTCTAGCATATATTAAGTTTATGCCACTCCCTGCATCCATGAACACTCTTCCGATGTCGTACCCTCCTATTTGCGCCTTTAAAACCATAGGCGAGTGGCCTGGCCTGGGAACTTTCCTCGGGTGGTCTGCTCTACTGAACTTAACTGGTTGTTCTGACCACCGTAGGTACTCTGTGGTAGCTGGTGGTGATGATATTGCTAGGTTTACTTGCCTGGAAATGCTCTTTCGCTCTTTCTTTGACTTGGGCACCGGTTGAATCATGGCTGATATGTAAACTTTTGACTCTAAGTGCCTTGCTAGCCTTTGCATTTGATATCCCTGACTTCTGTGTTTTTCTCCTTGACTTGAGCCCATGGCGCTTTGCAGTCTTAGGAATGTTCTACAATCCTTCATCTGATGATTTGAGACTCTTTTCCCGTCGAGATATGCATAGTGGATTCGACAAGGTCCGTATAGCATATCCTCGGCTGACGTACCGGAGTATCTTTATTTTTCTACTCCTTTTGCTTGAAACCTCCTATTTTCATATCCTTCCTCTTCTTCTACTGCGTAGCCCGCGGCTACCTGACTTCGCCTTTCTTGGTTACCCCTGCTGCGGTATCGTCTCCTCTGTCTGCTTATTCTGTCGGCTTCTGGTGAACGTCCTCTTTTATTATTGTATGCGTCTTCTCCATCAGCGAATTTGTTGACTTGTTCCATTAACTCGGCTACTGTCGTAGGTTTTGTTCTTCCTATTTCTTCCACGAGATCTGAGCGACGAAGTCCGGCCGTAAAGGCGTCTATTGCTCGTTCGTCGGAGACGTCCTCTGCTGAGTTTTTGATTATACTCCAGCGTTGTATATACGAATGTAGAGTTTTGCCTTTCCTCTGCACGCACGCCTTGACTTCCTCCAGTGATGCTGGGCGCTTATATGTTGAACGAAAATTTCATGCGAATTGACTTTCGAGTTCCCCCCAACTTCCGATGGATTCGTTGGGTAGGATATTCAACCAGGACCGTGCTGCGTCGGTGAGGTGTAGCTGCAAACTTTGCATTGCAGTCGCCTTTGTTCCCCCCAATATCTGTACTGCATGCAGATAGTCTGATAACCATAGGGTAGGTTCTTGTGACCCGTCATACTTATGCTGGTCGTGTGGCAGTTTGAATCCTTTGGGTACCCGTGTTTTGCGAACCCTGCGGGTAAAGCATAACGCCCCCATCTCTTTATCGTCGTCTTCATAATTTTCTTCCCTCCAAGCATGATGCGATTTATTTACTCGAGCTTGCGCTATTATATTTCTTGCGTCCTCTTTCCTCCTCTGACACCTTTCCTCTTCTGATGACTCGCTGTACTCGTTATCTGCGAAGTTGTATTTGAACTCCTCTTTTTGATTTTCCTTGCAGCTTGTCGACTTTGTCTCTGGGCCTTTTTCCCTGATCCTGTTTCCCACTATTCCAAGGCTTCGTATCGCGGCTCGGTGCATATCTTCTCATGGGTCCCCATGTTCTCGCCTTGTAGTTAGTAAATACGCTTGTGCTGCTACCAATGCTGCTTCTGGCGTTTCTTGTATGAAGTCGTTTTCCTCCTCTTCTAGCTGTGGGGTAGGGCTCCTTGAGTACCTTTCTTCTCTGCTGCGCGCCGTCACCCCTCTATTGTGCTTTGGGTCTCCGTCCCTTTCTCTGTTGTACTCTGAATCTTCACTATAGTCTTCCCAGTACTCCTCCCTTGATATATTGTTATTGTCTTGAAAAACCCTGTCTCTTTCCTCCCTTAGTTTCTTCCTGTGCTGGTACAATGCGTACTGATAGCCCATTAGAACTTCTCTTCTCGCTCCTTTGGGTACTTCTGTACCATGATTGATAGCTAATTTTATCATTCTCCATTCGCCAGCCGAAACGTGGACTTTCTCTTTTTCCTTTTTGTTGTGTTCTTTCATTTTGTTGACTTGCCTGTCGACCTTTTTACTTCCTTCGTTGTTGTTTTCTTCTTCTGCTTCGGTGATAATAACGCATAACTGATGTACTTTGGAGACGCCGCTGCTTCCCACGGCGAAGTCCTTTGCGTTGTTGTGCGTCTGGCACACTCTTTCTTCTGAGTCGAAATTTTCCCGAATTTTGTCGCCTTCTGCGATTGGTGCTTTGTCGAAGCTGACCGGCGAGTTTACCTCGCTGGAAGAGTCTTCTGATGATTCCAACGTTTCCTCTGTTTCGGGCTTGTTTGCCGACGGATCTGATTTCGTCGAATCCGAGAGGCGGGATGAACCCGATGGCCCTATAATGATGCTCAAACTTCCAATGGTTAACTCCATCTCTTGATTTCCGTCGAGTTCTGAACTGCTGTTGGCTAAAAGCGAAAAAGCCACCGAATTCATGATTCCAACGCCCAGTTCCCCACGGTCGGCGCCAATTGACGAGGGGTTAACTCGACAAATGTCCTAAATGAAGGACTTAGGATCGGGGAGATAGGGCGTCGGATGAACTCGAAGGTAAAGTTAGTCGAAATAGGTGAGTGTCGAAAGTAAACTTGGGTGTTCAACCTGGCTTGCTTTCAATCTGGCCTACACCGTCCCCTCCTGGCCCCTTTATATAGGTGGCCAGGTCTCGAGGACCGGGTAGGGTCTGATACAGATTACAATATCGACATACGGTTGGAACTCGTATTCGACTATCATTACAATTGGGCCTAGCTATACGGGCCTTAGGGGTACTCAACTAACGGGCTCTATTAACTATACCCTTGTCAATAGCAGTAGCTAGATGGTTGTCTTCTCCACCATGTGCTTCATGTTTAGATCTCATGAGCTGCCCTACATGATTGAGATCACCGTTATGTAATTCTACATGTTTGGTTTGTTGGGATCCAATGAATATTGGTGTTATGATTGAGTTGTTGTACTGAAATATATCTTATGTTATCTCTATGTTGTTTATGATCTTGCATGCTCTCCGTTGTTAGTAGCTATCTTGGCCGAGTAGTTGCTAGTGACTCCAAGAGGGGGTATTTATGCTCGATAGTGGGTTCATGCCTCTATTTAACCTGGGGGAGTGACAGAAACCTCTAAGGTTGTAGATGTGCTGTTGCTACTAGGGAGAAAACAACATTCATATGCTCAAGGGCATATGCTTTGTTTACATTACACACTTTGCTTAATGCAATTATCTGTTGTTCGCAACTTAATACTTGTGGAGTTCTCGGATTGATTCGCCACAAGTGGATTATTAGTCATAGATGCAGTTGGATGGCGGTCTATGTATTTTGTTGTAATGCCCAGAGTAAATCTCATAGTGATCTTCTTGACATATCACGTTTATCTTTATTCTATCAATTGCCCAACTATAATTTGTTTACCCAGCATGTGTTATTTATCTTATGGAGAGACACCACTAGTGAACTGTGGACCCCGGTCCTATTTCCATCATATTGCTATCACCTGTTTACTTTACTCGCACTGTTTACTTTACTCGCATACTCCTACTGTTTTCCACTCGATACGCTCATAACCTTTGTTTCAAGCAAACCGGTGAGATTGACAACCTCATCGCAAGTTGGGAACAAAGTACTTGGTTGTGTTGTGTGCAGGTTCCGCGTTGCAGCTAGCAAAGCAAAGCTTGGACGAGGTGCCATATATAAATTGTCCGAAGCTGTCGCTAAGCCAGTCCGCATCACCTTCAGTCGTTATTGTCTGCTCTTCTCCTGATCGACAAACCTTGGTTTCTTACCGAGGGAAAAACTTGCTGCTATATTCATCAAAACCTTCTCTTGGGGTTTTCCAACTGGCCGGTCATTTAATTTCATACACCATCGACTTGGCCCCATCAAGCTTTTTCTGGCGCCGTTGCCGGGGAAGAGTGGAAGACTTCTGCGAGGGGAGTTTTTCGCACGCACATCCTTTACTTTGTGTTATTGTTTTGCTTTACTTTATTTATATTACCTGCATCGTTTTATATCAAAACCCCAAAAAAAAGAATCCTTGATAGTTGTTTTTACTTGTCTTGCTTTATCATGCTTTCTATCAATGGTTGGTTTCTTTGAAACTAAATCTTTTTGGCAAGGTGGGTTCACGGAAGAGCAGCAAAATTATTATGAGGAACACCGCTTGTCACAAAAAGGGAAACACTTATGGGAACAAATCAATAGATTATATATCATTGCTAGAAATGTGTGCTCTATTTATAATGTTACTTATTGCTTTGATAGATCTTGTTGCTGTAGGAGGTATAAACACCTCCCTTTTCAATGTGAGTATAATGATGATGTTACCATATCTTCTTATATTAATGGAAATTATGACTTTTATGATGTGGAACAAATTGAAGAATTTATTGCTTGGAAGGGTGCATTCGAACTTGCTTATTTTCTTGAAAATACTGATGATGCACCTTATAAATATGAGGTTTATGATATACTTACATTTTGCTTTGATAATTACAAGGAACAAAATGGCTATATTCTTAAATATCTTAATAGATGCTCTCCAACGGAAGAGACTAATGCCTTGAAGGAGCCTATGGAAGAAGAAATTGCTGAAATTAGAAGCTCATTGGATGAAAAAGAGGAGGAGAGTGATAACCAAGAGGAGCAAAAATGGAGCTACCCATGTCTACCTCCCATTAAGAGTAACTCTCTAACTAATACCTTATTTGATCGCCCTCCATGCTTAACAAAAGAGGGTGAGTGTGATATTTATATTGTTGAGTTTGTTCATGATGCTACTAAAAATTATTATGAGAGAGGAAAATATGGTTGTTGGAATTCTCATGTTACTAAAACACCTCTCTTTATATTGAAAGTTCCAAAGTTGCTCTTGTTTTATCTACCCATACTTGTGACTATTTGCTTCTTTGATTTATTTTATTACAAGATTCCTATGCATAGGAAGTGGGTTAGACTTAAATGTGTTTTATATTTGCTCCTTGATGTTCCCTTTTGCTTCAATTTGTATTTCTTATGTGAGCATCTTCTCAAATTACTGAGCCTAGCTCAAAGGCGTTAAAGAAAAGCACTCTTGGGAGATAACCCAATATTTTATTTTCAGTACTTTTTCTTTTATTTGAGTCTTGGAAGTCATTACTACTGTAATGACCGCTCCTTATCTTGTTTATTTTGTTTTTGTGCCAAGAGAAGCCTCTAATTCGAGTGAGGTAAAGATTTGGGGATGTTGCTGTCCTAAAACTGTTTTCGGTGCTGCACCGTAAAAATTCGTATAAATTCTCTGTATATCTTTTGGACCTGAGATTTCTTGTGCATATGCCCCAGGTTATATCCAAACTTTCGTTAGTTGAACACTTTTTTATTTGAGCAACAGAAAACCTCTCAAAAATTCGGCCTTTGTCAGCTGTTCTGTTTTGACAGATTTCTGCCAATATTTGTGTTTGCCACTTTATCGCTTTCTTTTGAGTTCTTTTGATCATAGAACTTTTTAGGAGGTTGCTACAGTAGTATGTGCTATATATGTGGTGGTTTTGAGTTAAAACCTGAAGCAAAAAGAGGTTGATTATATGTTATGCCTACACTAATGTTGCTAATAGATTTGTGTTTAGTTTTGTATGAAGGAAGTTTTCAAGTGTAGGGATTGGAGAATGATGAGATGAGTTGAAGAATGGACAAAAGCTCAAGCTTGGGGATGCCCATGCATCACCCCAAGAAATATCCAAGAAGTACAAGCGTCAAAGCTTGGGGATGCCCCCGAGGCACCCCTTCTTCATCGGCAAAAATCAGGTCACCTTTCAAAACACTATATTTTTATTGCTTCATGCACTATGTGTTTTTCTTGGAGCGTCAGTTGTTTTAGTTTTCTTAGTTAGTTAGTTTTGTTTGCTGCAATAAATGGTTGGACCCCAACAAATTTCCTTTGGAGGATATGTACTCGTTTTCAATTGCCAAGAACACTCCGTTTTTCATTCTTACAATTTCACCGGGTGTTCTTCTTTTTCTGCTACTACTTTTGGTTTTCGTTTTCACCTTGATTTGCGTTCAGACCTTGTCATATCTTTTCATCAAGGTGTATTTTTGCCTCTGATCTTTATTGGTTTTCATCAAAAGAGGTGTTCATAAAAATTTCAAATGGTGTTGGAAAAGAGAAAAAGCTTTGTGCAAAAAAAAGTGGTACAAGAAGGAGCTTGTGTAGACTGCGGCTTAGGCTTTTTCATGTCATGCTTGATGTCTTTTTGGATAGTATGCTTAGTGGTTTTGCTGTAGCATGACTTGTCTCAAATAGCTGAGATTGCTTAATGAGCCTTTGAAAAAAATCATGCGTTGTTTTTATTGTATGGAAGCATTATTTTGGTTTTCTCCTTGATGCTTTATTTGGGTTGACTTGGCGCATGCTCACACATGTTAGACTCTTACAAAGTCGCCAATAGCCTCTATGATCATTTTGTTTTTGAATTTTGATGCCATCTTATGCTTCTTTTAATGTCGCTTTGTCGCTTTGCATGATTATGGCCATTATTGCTCTCTTAGTTGGTCGCTCCCAGTCTTTTGCTAGCCCTCGCCTTGTACTGAGTATCAGCTCTACTCGTGCATCCAACTCCTAAAAGCCAAAGTTTTCCAAAGTGTCCACCATACATACCTACTAGCAATTTGCTATTCCAAGTAAATTTGAATTGCTTTTATTTTCTCTTCAAATTAAACTCTTACCAGTGTTATGCGAAATTCGGTCAGTAAAGCTCTCACGAACCGGAAGGCACACTTTACTTTTTCCTGTTCTTAAAAATTTGACATTGTGGTCTCTTATGTTGAGTTGTTATGCTTGCAAGTTGTAAGTTGGATTCTAGCCCAGCCATGCTGTCATGGGCAAGCTTTCAACATTGCACTTCTATTTGAGTTGATATCGTGATCTTTTGTTTATGGATGCCCGCGGTGTGAAATGAATTGGGAATCTTGTGGGGATCATGGAGTTTGTATATGTGTTAGGGAAACGCCGGGCCGCCAATCTAAGCCATGCATAATTCATGGTGGAAATTTGCAGCATACCCATGGTGAACATACGACGACGCATCTCACAATAAAAAGCTAAACAAAAGGCAAATAAAAGAGATGTAGAGGTGTTCATTGTCTGCTTGTCCTGTCATTTTGGTGTGGGCTTGTTCCATGTCATCGGGCACGGAGGTACCCCATTGGCGGTTCTCAATGATATGCATATACTTACAATGACAAGAGCCTTGCTTGGGACTCTAAGCAAAGTAGCATGAGGTTTGGGTACTCGTATTCATGGGGCACGAGGTTTTCAACTTATGATTTGTCAAGCATATGCATCATAATTGTTCTCGCATTAACTTTAACCATTCAAGATGCTTATGATGGGGGCAATGAGAGCTCAAAGCCGGTAAGTACCATAATTTTTGAAGGTTATAAAACTTGCAATCACTGCTTCCCTCTGC
Organism: Dactylis glomerata; assembly: GCA_007115705.1. Taxonomy (NCBI): domain Eukaryota; kingdom Viridiplantae; phylum Streptophyta; class Magnoliopsida; order Poales; family Poaceae; genus Dactylis; species Dactylis glomerata. The sequence goes on from QXEO01000382.1 coordinate 3,845,631, forward strand.
GAAGGGCCTTTCTTCTACTTTTATGTTGAGTCACCACCTTCTTTCTTTATGCACCATTAAGAGAGCATAGTTGTCATTCTTAGTATAATATGCATTGTTCCAAAGTTCATTGATTGATTCATATTGTTGGTTTCACTTGTTCTCAAATTATTTGTATCTAGTCGCCCTCTTAAACTTGAAGGTGTCTTATGCATTTATGTTTTGCTCTCTTTGAAGGACAAGCTGAAAACCATTTGTATGTTTTTCCTTATGATTTGAGCACACGTTTGACTTTCATTGTTTCATTTTCATGATCTTTTGTTTGTGTTCATTTGCATCTTTACAACATGGTTGCTAAGTTCTTATTGTTAAGATTATATCTTCATGCCCATGTTTTAAGTTCTAATGATCCCAGCTCACAAATGCTTACATATATGATCAAGATTGTGTAGGTGCATGTCACCTCAAAAATTATTCTTTTGTTATCACTTACCTACTCGAGGCCGAGCAGGAGTTAAGCTTGGGGATGCTTGATACGTCTCCAACGTATCTATAATTTTTGATGCTCCATGCTTGTTTTTACACCATTTGCCTATTGTTTCGTTACACTTCGTGGCACTTTTATGCATTTTCTGGAACTAACCTATTAACGAGTTGCCACAGTGCCAGTTCCCTGTTTTCTGCTGTTTTTGTGTTTCAGAGTGATACACAGGAAATATTCTCGGAATTGGACGAAACAAGTTCCTGAAGTCTTATTTTACCCGGAAGCTTCCAGAGATCTGAAGGAGAGTAGGAGGGGGGCCACCAGGGCCCCACACACCAGGCTCGCGTGGCCAGGGGCCTAGCCGCGCCGCCATAGGGTGAGGGCCCTTGGCCCCACTCCTGACATCGCCCCTTCGCCTATAAAGACCCCCCGACGGAAAAAACCTAAGTACCCGATCACTTTTCCAGAACACATCGCGATCCACCGCCGCCATCGACCCAAAGATCGGGAGGGTCCAGAAGCTCTTCCCGGCACCCCGCCGGAGAGGGGAATCGCCACCGGAGGTCTTCTTCATTGCCATGCTTGCCTCCAAAGCGATGAGTGAGTAGTCTACCTTGGACTATGGGTCCATAGCAGTAGCTAGATGGTTGTCTTCTCCACCAGGTGCTTCATGTTTAGATCTCATGAGCTGCCCTACATGATTGAGATCACCGTTATGTAATTCTACATGTTTGGTTTGTTGGGATCCGATGAATATTGGTGTTATGATTGAGTTGTTGTACTGAAATATATCTTATGTTATCTCTATGTTGTTTATGATCTTGCATACTCTCCGTTGTTAGTAGCTATCTTGGCCGAGTAGTTGCTAGTGACTCCAAGAGGGGGTATTTATGCTTGATAGTGGGTTCATGCCTCTATTTAACCTGGGGGAGTGACAGAAACCTCTAAGGTTGTAGATGTGCTGTTGCTACTAGGGAGAAAACAACATTCATATGCTCAAGGGCATATGCTTTGTTTACATTACACACTTTGCTTAATGCAATTATCTGTTGTTCGCAACTTAATACTTGTGGAGTTCTCGGATTGATTCGCCACAAGTGGATTATTAGTCATAGATGCAGTTGGATGGCGGTCTATGTATTTTGTTGTAATGCCCAGAGTAAATCTCATAGTGATCTTCTTGACATATCACGTTTATCTTTATTCTATCAATTGCCCAACTATAATTTGTTTACCCAGCATGTGTTATTTATCTTATGGAGAGACACCACTAGTGAACTGTGGACCCCGGTCCTATTTCCATCATATTGCTATCACCTGTTTACTTTACTCGCACTGTTTACTTTACTCGCATACTCCTACTGTTTTCCACTTCAATACGGTCATAACCTTTGTTTCAAGCAAACCGGTGAGATTGACAACCTCATCGCAAGTTGGGAACAAAGTACTTGGTTGTGTTGTGTGCAGGTTCCGCGTTGCAGCTAGCAAAGCAAAGCTTGAAACCTGAAGCAAAAAGAGGTTGATTATATGTTATGCTACACTAATGTTGCTAATAGATTTGTGTTTAGTTTTGTATGAAGGAAGTTTTCAAGTGTAGGGATTGGAGAATGATGAGATGAGTTGAAGAATGGACAAAATCTCAAGCTTGGGGATGCCCATGAGTAACCCCAAGAAATATCCAAGAAGTACAAGCGTCAAAGCTTGGGGATGCCCCCGAGGCACCCCTTCTTCATCGGCAAAAATCAGGTCACCTTTCAAGACACTATATTTTTATTGCTTCATGCACTATGTGTTTTTCTTGGAGCGTCAGTTGTTTTAGTTTTCTTAGTTAGTTTAGTTTTGTTTGCTGCAATAAATGGTTAGATCACATCATGTTTCTTTTGGAGGAGATGAACTCGCTTTTCATTTGCCAAGAACACTCTAGTTTTCACTCTTATCGTTCAACGAGTGTTCTCTTTTTCTGCTACTGCTTTTGGTTTTCGTTTTCGCCTTGATTTGCATTCAGATCTTCTTATATTTATTTATCAAGGTGTATTTTTGCCTCTGCACCATGTTGGTTTTCCTCAAAAGAGTTGGATTAAAAAAGGTTCAAATGGTGTTGGAAAAGAGAAAAAGCTTTATGCAAAATAGTGGTACAAGAAGGAGCTTGTGTAGACTGCGGCTTAGGCTTTTTCATGTCATGCTTGATGTCCTTTTGATAGTATGCTTAGTGGTTTTGCTGTAGCATGACTTGTCTCAAATAACTGAGATTGCTTAATGAGCCTTTGAAAAAAATCATGCGTTGTTTTTATTTTATGGAAGCATTATTTTGGTTTTCTCCTTGATGCTTTATTTGGGTTGACTTGGCGCATGCTCACACATGTTAGACTCATACAAAGTCGCCAATAGCCTCTATGATCATTTAGTTTTTGACTTTTGATGCCATCTTATGCTTCTTTTAATGTCGCTTTGTCGCTTTGCATGATTATGGCCATTATTGCTCTCTTAGTTGGTCGCTCCCAGTCTTTTGCTAGCCCTCGCCTTGTACTGAGTATGAGCTCTACTCGTGCATCCAACTCCCAAAAACCAAGTTTGCCATTGTGTCCACTATAAATTCCTATGCATGGTATTTGTAAGCCATTCCAAGTAAATTTTCATGTGCTACCTTTCAAAAACCTTCAAAACACTTCTCGTTTTGTGACACTGTTTTCAGCTCATGGGGACGTAGTGGTCGGATTTGCTATCTTCCATATTGCTTATTCCAAAAAAAAAAGAAGAAGAAAAAGGCACTCCTCCATGGAATGTGAATGTTGGTGGGCACCCGATGGAATCGGTTAGCCATGGTTTGTGAAAGGAAAAAAAGGTGGGGAGGAGTGCCAAGCTTTATAAAAGAGCACAAAAGTGCCAATCTCTCTCTCAAAAACTTGCTTCATTTTTGTATGGAAGATAGTAAGAACCCCATTGCCAGTCGTTGACAAAGACAACCATGTCTCAAAACCAATTTTTATCTCTCTGTTTTACAAATGAAAAGCTCTAGCACATGTTAAATCACTGCTTCCCTCCGCGAAGGGCCTTTCTTTTACTTTTATGTTGAGTCACCACCTTCCATCTTTATGCACCATTAAGAGAGCATAGTTGTCATTCTGAGTATAATGTGCATTGTCCCAAAGTTTTCATTGATTGATTCATGATCATGGTTTCACTTGTTCTTAAATTATTTGTATCCAGTCGCCCTCTTAAACTTGAAGGTGTCCTACGCATTTATGTTTTGCTCTCTTTGAAGGACAAGCTGAAAACCATTTGTATGTTTTTCCTTATGATTTGAACACACGTTTGACTTTCATTGTTTCATTTTCATGATCTTTTGTTTGTGTTCATTTTCATGTTTATAACATGGTTGCTAAGTTCTTATTTTCAAGATTATATCTTTCATGCCCATGTTTTAAGTTCTTATGATCCCAGCTCACAAATGCTTACCTATATGATCAAGATTGTGATGGTGCATGTCACCTCAAAAATTATTTCTTTTGTTATCACTTACCTACTCGAGGATGAGCAGGAGTTAAGCTTGGGGATGCTAATACGTCTCCAACGTATCTATAATTTTTGATGCTCCATGCTTGTTTTTACACCATTTGCCTATTGTTTCGTTACACTTCGTGGCACTTTTATGCATTTTCCGGAACTAACCTATTAACAAGTCGCCACAGTGCCAGTTTCCAGTTTTCTGCTGTTTTTGTGTTTCAGAAGTGATACACAGGAAATATTCTCAGAATTGGACGAAACAAGTTCCTGAAGTCTTATTTTACCCGGAAGCTTCCAGAGATCCGAAGGAGAGTAGGAGAGGGGCCACCAGGCCCCCTCACACGTGGCTCGCGTGGCCAGGGGCCTGGCCGCGCCGCCATAGGGTGAGGAGCCCTGGCCCCACTTTTGACGATGCCCCTTCGCCTATATAAAGCCTCGGGACGGAAAACCCTAAAAGATTCGGCAATTTTCCAGAAAGAGTTCCGCAGTTCCGCCGCCGCCACCGACGAATTTCGGGGGACAGAAGTCTCCGTTCCGGCACCCTGCCGGGACGGGGAAGTGCCCCCAGAGCCATCTCCATCGATCTCCATCGCCGTCTTCGCCGTCTCCATCGACCTCACCGCCATCTCCATCAACCTTGCTGTCTCCTATGATGAGGAGGGAGTAGTTCACCCCCGGGGCTGAGGGCTCTACCGGTAGCTATGTGGTTCACCTCTCTCTCCCATGATGTGATCTTTATGTGATCGTGAGCTTTGTATCATGTTGAACAAGTAGATGTTATTATTCAGATATTATGTGTACTCTAGTGGTATTATTAAAGTAATCTATTCCTCCTGCCATGGTGTAACGGTGACAGTGCGTGCATCATGGTGGTACTTGGTTTAGGCTATGATTGTGATCTCTTGTGGATTATGAGAATAATTATTACTATGATAGTATTAAAGTGATCTATTCCTCCTTTCATGGTGTAATGTTGACAGTGTGTGCACCGTGTTAGTACTTGGTCTAAGTTGCAATAATATCTATCTTGAGTTGTGCTTTGATTTGGATATCTCTATGAGTGGTGTTTGTCAAGTACTTGATGAACTTTAAGGGGTGCTTCTGTAGCCACTACACAATGATTAGTGTTATTCAATAGGAGAGTAATTCAGAGTACCATAGTGGAGAGAAGTTATTTATTTGTTCATTCATGTTATATTGTTGGGAGTGTGTCCACTAGTGAAAGTATGATCCCTAGGCCTTGTTTCCAAGCTTTGCACACCGTTTACTTGCTGTTTTGTTACATGTTTGCTCGCAGCGATATTTACTTCAAGTCACATTTGCTACTTATAATCATCACTACCGCTTGTATTTCACTATCTCTTCGTCGAACTAGTGCACCTATACATCTGACAAGTGTATTGGGTGTGTTGGGGACACAAGAGACTTTCTGTATCGTAATTGCAGGGTTGCTTGAGAGGGATAGCTTTGACCTCTTCCTCCCTGAGTTCGATAAACCTTGGGTGATCCACTTAAGGGAAACTTGCTGCTGTTCTACAAACCTCTGCACTTGGAGGCCCAACAAGTGTCTACAAGAATAGAAGTGCGTAGACATCAAGCTCTTTTCTGGCGCCGTTGCCGGGGAGTTAAGGTAAAAGGTACTCGCATCCTCCTGTGTGAGTGCTCGGAGTTATTTCCTTTAGATTCTGCAATTACATCATTTTGTTTCTTGTTTTTATTTTCACTAGTTAGGCTTAAATGGAAAACAATGAGTTCTTTAGTCTTTTTCCTGAGTTTAGATATGAAGTGTTTGAAGAGAAAATTGAAAAACCTTTGGAGCTTAATTTGCATGCTAATAGTATTGTTAGTATGAATGCTTTGAACACCGTTATTGCTAATGCTATAGAAAAGTCTAAGCTTGGGGAAGCTGGTTTTGTTAAGCATGATATTTTTAGTTCCCCAGCTTTAGTGGAGAAAATTTGCTCTGATGATATTTTATCTCCCATATGTGATGTTCCTTCTTATGATGATATGTTTGAAGAATATGCTTTGCGAAATAGCTGTTCTTTAGCTTGTGATGATACTAAGCCTCTAGTTTATGATGATGAGTATAATGTTTTCAATTCACCTACTTTGAGGAGAAAAATAGTTATGATTACAATATGCCTCCTGTCTTTGATGATTATGGTGATGAGAATAATTATTCTGTTGAATCTGCTCCTACTACTATTGTTCATGTGAGGAGTATTAATCCTTTTATGCATGAGGCTCATGATAGGGATGCTTTATGTGATAGTTATATTGTTAATACTATTCATGATGCTACTGAAAGTTATTATGAGAGAGGGAAACATGGTTTGATGGATCTCAACAATATAGAGTTTCCCCTCTTTATGTTGCAATCTTTGAAGTTGTACTTGTTTTGCCTTCCTATGCTTTTTGCTTTGCGCTTTTATGACTTGTCTCTTTACAAGACTATTTTTCATAGGAAGTGGTTTAGATTTAAATGTGTTTCACATTTGCTTTTTGATGCTCTCTATTGCTTTAAGTTCCTATATGGCGCCTTTGCCTCAAGCTCTTATATGGCGCCCACATGAGCATCTTTGCAAATTACTGCGCCTAGCTCAAAGGCGTTAAAGAAAAGCACTCTTGGGAGATAACCCAATGTTTTATTTTCAGTACTTTTTCTTTTATTTGAGTCTTGGAAGTTATTACTACTGTAATAACCACTCCTTATCTTTTTTATTTCGATTTTGTGCCAAGAGAAGCCTCTAATTTGAGTGAGGTAAGATTTGGGGATGTTGCTGTCCTGAAACAGTTTTCGGTGCTGCACCGTAAAAATTCGTGAAAATTCTATGTATATATTTTGGACCTGCGATTTCTTGTGCATATGACCCAGGTTATATCCAAACTTTTGTTAGTTGAACACTTTTTAATTTGAGCAACAGAAAACCCCTCAAAAATTCGACCTTTGTCAGCTGTTCTGTTTTGACAGATTTCTGCCAATGTTTGTGTTTGTGTTTGCCGCTTTATCGCTTTCTTTTTGGGTTCTTTTGATCATGGAACTTTTGGGGAAGTTGCTACAGTAGTATATACTTTATATGTGGTGGTTTTGGGTTTAAACCTGAAGCAAAAAGAGGTTGATTATATGTTATGCTACACTAATGTTGCTAATAGATTTGTGTTTAGTTTTGTATGAAGGAAGTTTTCAAGTGTAGGGATTGGAGAATGATGAGATGAGTTGAAGAATGGACAAAATCTCAAGCTTGGGGATGCCCACGAATAACCCCAAGAAATATCCAAGAAGTACAAGCGTCAAAGCTTGGGGATGCCCCCGAGGCACCCCTTCTTCATCGGCAAAAATCAGGTCACCTTTCAAGACACTATATTTTTATTGCTTCATGCACTATGTGTTTTTCTTGGAGCGTCAGTTGTTTTAGTTTTATTAGTTAGTTTAGTTTTGTTTGCTGCAATAAATGGTTAGATCACATCATGTTTCTTTTGGAGGAGATGAACTCGCTTTTCATTTGCCAAGAACACTCTAGTTTTCACTCTTATCGTTCAACGAGTGTTCTCTTTTTCTGCTACTGCTTTTGGTTTTCGTTTTCGCCTTGATTTGCATTCAGATCTTCTTATATTTATTTATCAAGGTGTATTTTTGCCTCTGCACCATGTTGGTTTTCCTCAAAAGAGTTGGATTAAAAAAGGTTCAAATGGTGTTGGAAAAGAGAAAAAGCTTTATGCAAAATAGTGGTACAAGAAGGAGCTTGTGTAGACTGCGGCTTAGGCTTTTTCATGTCATGCTTGATGTCCTTTTGATAGTATGCTTAGTGGTTTTGCTGTAGCATGACTTGTCTCAAATAACTCAGATTGCTTAATGAGCCTTTGAAAAAAATCATGCGTTGTTTTTATTTTATGGAAGCATTATTTTGGTTTTCTCCTTGATGCTTTATTTGGGTTGACTTGGCGCATGCTCACACATGTTAGACTCATACAAAGTCGCCAATAGCCTCTATGATCATTTAGTTTTTGACTTTTGATGCCATCTTATGCTTCTTTTAATGTCGCTTTGTCGCTTTGCATGATTATGGCCATTATTGCTCTCTTAGTTGGTCGCTCCCAGTCTTTTGCTAGCCCTCGCCTTGTACTGAGTATGAGCTCTACTCGTGCATCCAACTCCCAAAAACCAAGTTTGCCATTGTGTCCACTATAAATTCCCATGCATGGTATTTGTAAGCCATTCCAAGTAAATTTTCATGTGCTACCTTTCAAAAACCTTCAAAACACTTCTCGTTTTGTGACACTGTTTTCAGCTCATGGGGACGTAGTGGTCGGATTTGCTATCTTCCATATTGCTTATTCCAAAAAGAAAAAAAAGAGAAAAAAGAAAGAAAAAAAGGCACTCCTCCATGGAATGTGAATGTTGGTGGGCACCCGATGGAATCGGTTAGCCATGGTTTGTGAAAGGAAAAAAAGGTGGGGAGGAGTGCCAAGCTTTATAAAAGAGCACAAAAGTGCCAATCTCTCTCTCAAAAACTTGCTTCATTTTTGTATGGAAGATAGTAAGAACCCCATTGCCAGTCGTTGACAAAGACAACCACGTCTCAAAACCAATTTTTATCTCTCTGTTTTACAAATGAAAAGCTCTAGCACATGTTAAATCACTGCTTCCCTCCGCGAAGGGCCTTTCTTTTACTTTTATGTTGAGTCACCACCTTCCATCTTTATGCACCATTAAGAGAGCATAGTTGTCATTCTGAGTATAATGTGCATTGTCCCAAAGTTTTCATTGATTGATTCATGATCATGGTTTCACTTGTTCTTAAATTATTTGTATCCAGTCGCCCTCTTAAACTTGAAGGTGTCCTACGCATTTATGTTTTGCTCTCTTTGAAGGACAAGCTGAAAACCATTTGTATGTTTTTCCTTATGATTTGAACACACGTTTGACTTTTATTGTTTCATTTTCATGATCTTTTGTTTGTGTTCGTTTTCATGTTTATAACATGGTTGCTAAGTTCTTATTTTCAAGATTATATCTTTCATGCCCATGTTTTAAGTTCTTATGATCCCAGCTCACAAATGCTTACCTATATGATCAAGATTGTGATGGTGCATGTCACCTCAAAAATTATTTCTTTTGTTATCACTTACCTACTCGAGGACGAGCAGGAGTTAAGCTTGGGGATGCTGATGCGTCTCCAACGTATCTATAATTTTTGATGCTCCATGCTTGTTTTTACACCATTTGCCTATTGTTTCGTTACACTTCGTGGCACTTTTATGCATTTTCCGGAACTAACCTATTAACAAGTCGCCACTGTGCCAGTTTCCTGTTTTCTACTGTTTTTGTGTTTCAGAAGTGATACACAGGAAATATTCTCGGAATTGGACGAAACAAGTTCCTGAAGTCTTATTTTACCCGGAAGCTTCCAGAGATCCGAAGGAGAGTAGGAGAGGGGCCACCAGGCCCCCTCACACGTGGCTCGCGCGGCCAGGGGCCTGGCCGCGCCGCCATAGGGTGAGGGGCCTGGCCCCACTTCTGACGATGCCCCTTCGCCTATATAAAGCCTCGGGACGGAAAACCCTAAAAGATTCGGCAATTTTCCAGAAAGAGTTCCGCAGTTCCGCCGCCGCCACCAACGAATTTCGGGGGACAGAAGTCTCTGTTCCGGCACCCTGTCGGGACGGGGAAGTGCCCCCCGGAGCCATCTCCATCGATCTCCATTGCTGTCTTCGCCGTCTCCATCGACCTCACCGCCATCTCCATCAACCTTGCTGTCTCCTATGATGAGGAGGGAGTAGTTCACCCCCGGGGCTGAGGGCTCTACCGGTAGCTATGTGGTTCACCTCTCTCTCCCATGATGTGATCTTTATGTGATCGTGAGCTTTGTATCATGTTGAACAAGTAGATGTTATTATTCAGATATTATGTGTACTCTAGTGGTATTATTAAAGTAATCTATTCCTCCTGCCATGGTGTAACGGTGACAGTGCGTGCATCATGGTGGTACTTGGTTTAGGCTATGATTGTGATTTCTTGTGGATTATGAAAATAATTATTACTATGATAGTATTAAAGTGATCTATTCCTCCTTTCATGGTGTAATGTTGATAGTGTGTGCACCGTGTTAGTACTTGGTCTAAGTTGCAATAATATCTATCTTGAGTTGTGCTTTGATTTGGATATCTCTATGAGTGGTGTTTGTCAAGTACTTGATGAACTTTAAGGGGTGCTTCTGTAGCCACTACACAATGATTAGTGTTATTCAATAGGAGAGTAATTCAGAGTACCATAGTGGAGAGAAGTTATTTATTTGTTCATTCATGTTATATTGTTGGGAGTGTGTCCACTAGTGAAAGTATGATCCCTAGGCCTTGTTTCCAAGCTTTGCACACCGTTTACTTGCTGTTTTGTTACATGTTTGCTCGCAGCGATATTTACTTCAAGTCACATTTGCTACTTATAATCATCACTACCGCTTGTATTTCACTATCTCTTCGCCAACTAGTGCACCTATACATCTGACAAGTGTATTGGGTGTGTTGGGGACACAAGAGACTTTCTGTATCGTAATTGCAGGGTTGCTTGAGAGGGATAGCTTTGACCTCTTCCTCCCTGAGTTCGATAAACCTTGGGTGATCCACTTAAGGGAAACTTGCTGATGTTCTACAAACCTCTGCACTTGGAGGCCCAACAAGTGTCTACAAGAATAGAAGTGCGTAGACATCAAGGCGCCATATATAAATTGTCCGAAGCTGTCGCTAAGCCAGTCCGCATCACCTTCAGTCGTTATTGTCTGCTCTTCTCCTGATCGACAAACCTTGGTTTCTTACTGAGGGAAAAACTTGCTGCTATATTCATCAAAACCTTCTCTTGGGGTTTTCCAACTGGCCGGTCATTTAATTTCATACACCATCAACTTGGCCCCATCAACCTCAAACACACAAGTCTGGCTATCACCATCACACAATCAAGCAGTGGGCACAGAAGCATGCTAAGCACCTCACTACCTAACCTAGCCTCAGACCAGCATCATAGCACTACTAGGAAAACAGCTATAGATAGCAGTGTTACCCGTAGCGCATTTTAAAAACGGTGCGCTGCGGGTATATACCCGTAGCGCACCAAACGCTGTGCGCTGTGGATATTTAGTTACCCGTAGCGCATGCCTATTTCCAATGCGCTACGGGTAATATGGGCTCCGGTGGGCAGGACTCCCTCAACTTACTCGTAGCGCACGATTGAAGCATGCGCTACGGGTAGTATAATTACCCGTAGCGCATGCCCCTCTCGTGCGCTATGGGTAAGTTGGGCGGGAATAATATTCAAATATTTTAGATTTACCCGTAGCGCACCACCAAATGCGCTACGGGTACAGAAAATGGTGCGCCATAGGTAAGTTTCCCGCCAAAAATTTCAAATCGGCGGCAAAAAAATCAAAATTTGAAAACTTACCTGTAGCGCATTGGCACTGTGGTGCGCTGCGGGTATTTTTTTTGCAATTTTGCCCCGCCACACCCCCCCCCCCCCCCCCCCGTGGAACGCCTTTCTAGTCTTCTGAAAAATAAAAGAAAATGATAAAATCTTTGGAATTTTTTTTTAAAATAAGATTTAGTTATGTTATGTGATCTAGTAAGTAGGAAAAATGATAAACATGAATTTTGATGTTTTTTGCAAAAAAACTTTATGTCTCGCTAAAATGGCCATAACTTTTGCATACGAAGTCGGATTAAAAAGTTTTTTATATGAAAAAGTATCAGAATGAAAAGTTACATCCGAATTCAACGACCTATGGTCGTTTTGAAAAATTTTAGAATCTCAAAATTCGAAAGGGAAGATGGACTTTTTTTACGTTCTAGTTTTGGGGGGGGGGGATTATGAAATTCGAATCACTTACCCGTAGCGCATGGGTGAAGTGGTGCGCTGCGGGTAAGTGAGAATCTACTCACACATCCAATGGCTCACAACGTTTCCAAACAAACACACATCCGTGGCATCTTCAATAGAGGCTTGTGATTGGTCGAGAGGGAGTCACTCGGATCTCTCTCTCTCTTTGTCCTTATCTCTTCTCTCTCCTTCCTTCTTCTCTCACCCACCTCCTATCTCTTCTACATCCCTCCCTCTATCTCTCACACACACACATGAGCATGAGAAAGCTCCTCTCTCCGGCGAGCTCCGGCCAAGCTCCACCTCTCCGGCGAGCTCTCGGCCAAGCTCCTCCTCTCCGGCAAGCTCCTCTTCGGCGAGCTCCCGGCCAAGCTCCTCCTCTCCGGCGAGCTACTCTCCAACGAACTCCTCTCTGGTGAGCTTCTTTCCAAATACCTCCTCTCCGGCGAGCTTCTTTCCAAAGACCTCCTCTCCGGCAAGCTCCTCACCAACGACGGGCTCTCCGGCGAGCTCCTCTCCGGCGAGCTTCTTTCCAAACACCTCCTCTCCGGCGAGCTCCTCACCAACGACGGGCTCTCCGGCGAGCTTCTCTCGAACGACCTCCTCTCTAACAACCTCCACTCCGGCGAGCTCCCCTCCAACGACCTCCTCTCCGGTGAGCTCCCCTCCAACGACCTCCTCTCCGGCGGCCGGCGGCGCCTTTTTTTTTAAATTTCTAAAAAATACCCGTAGCGCATCGGCCCTAGTGCGCCACGAGTACGTAAGAAATTATGATTTTTTTGAATTTCGAAAAAAACACCCGTAGCGCACGAAACATGTTACCCGCAGCCTATGGGTTGGTGCGCTACGGGTAAGTAAATTACCCGTAGCGCACCAGGCCATGCGCTGCGGGTAATTAATTACCAGTGGCGTGGTACCCGCAGCGCCGAGCCATGCGCTACGGGTAACTAAAATAGGTGCGCTGCGGGTAGCCTTTTTCCTAGTAGTGTAGGCTTATACAAAATGGGCAAGTTTCACCATTAGCAGACCACAGAGAATTGTTGCTGGGAACAGGACCAGAAGGTCATGCACCTCAACACAACTAGCACCTTAACTAACAGTCAGGTCAGTAAACATCAATAAAATCATTTTCCTAGTAATATAAAACTAGGAATCATACTTTGCTTAAGTAAATTCACCACTGAATCTCTGCAACCTTGCAAGAGTCATCATCACATAGTTGTCATGGTTAAGCCAGTGACAGAAGCAATAACATCAGAGTATCCAGCAAATGACCAGGCATAGATGTTAACTGAATCTAGAAATTCAGTTAGACACCATCAACATTTTGATATCATGAATCACAGGAGGGGAACCTAGCACACCAAGATGCTGATGTTAACTGAAAGCTTGCAACAGGGCAAGTTTCAGAACAACATTTCTGTCAAAGAAATACACTGACATAATTTTGGACAAAGCAAGATCATCAAAGATCAAGCTTTATAGCACTGAATAGAAACCACTAAATCAAGCTAGCAACAGCTAACAGCATCACATAACAAACTCTATGAGCTTGGCTCACTAACCTTGACCAGATGGCCGGAGACCGTGGCCAGAGAAGAAGGAGAAGAATAGAGAGGAGGAGAAGTCACGCTCACCATCGCCTGGGTGCTCGTCTAGACGGCATGGCAGGGCAGTGCCTGCGCGGCCGGCCAGAGGCTGCCCAGGGTAATTTTCACCACAGCACACCAGGAGCGCCGCAGCACGATGACCACACACACACTTCACAACCACCAGGGGTTGCACAGTAAGCACAGGAGAGGAATCGGCGAGGCATCAAGTCGGAGGTGACCGGCGATGGCGGAAACCGAGGGGAAACCACCCACAGATCTCCCCGGAGAGGAAGCTCCCGTCGATTCCAACTGGAGGAGGTGGTAGAGGGAGTTGGGGCGACGGTTTTGCCCCAAGCATCGGCAGCGGAGGCCACCGGAGTTGGCCGGATTGGTCGGGCGACGGCGGAGGCAATTTAGGGTTTGCCAGAGCTCACGAGGAAGAGAGGGGGAGAGTGAGGGGGCTAGGCTGGGTCGGTTAACCGACCCAGACCCGAGCTGGTCTGGTTCAACCGAGCCAGGTGGGCTGGTTGGGCCTAATGGGCCAAAGCCCATTTGTTCAAATCAAAATTCAAATTTCAAATTTTAAATGCTGTTTTCTTTTGAATTAATTCAAATCCAAAACTAAAATAACACTGTTTCATTTAACCCTATAAAATAACTTTCTATTCTTTAATGACTTGAATATTTGAAAAAAAATCATATTTCTTATTCACTCCTCAAATCAAAATTTTGAAATCTTTTAATTTCCATTTTCCAAAAATCCTAATTGTTATTAATTATAATAAAAATTATGTCTTTTCTTTAATAAATTAATCCTTTTCTTTTCAAATAACTTCAACAGAAGTTTTATAACTTAAAAATTGATTTCAAACATTAATTAATTGTTTTAATACATATTAGGGTAAAACACACCAATAGTACTTTGTGTTATATTAAAACACTTTAACCATATCAAGTCTTGGGTAAAACACACAAATAAGAAAACAAAGACTAAGAATCACATTGCATTGCATATCATTGCACATAGCATCCATTTGCTTCTTTAAACATTGTCCTTACCGGACAATGATTGAATTCTTGTAGAACAAGGAGATCAGGAGTATCGCCAAGTATCCGACTCCACTACCTTTCAGTCACAAGGCAAGTTTATCTTGCTCATATCTCTTGATTGCACTGGTTTTGAAACTTCTTGCAAAGTGTTGACTTCAAACTCTAACATTTCAAAAGGGATGGAAAACCTATTTTTATAAGTAATATGACTAGAGGTTATTGACCAGTGGTGATAACCTAGGATGGCTGGCAGGTGGAACCACGGTAAGATTGTGGTGGTGGAGGTTCCACTTGCATGGGAAAGTAAACCTAGGATTAACTACCAATGCCACAATTATTCTTGTGCCGTAAAAACTGTGTCGTCCAAGAGACTTGGAGTGGGACAGGAAAGTCATCTGTATCTTCTCTCGTTCGCATGTCAACGGACACTCAGCTACCGATCGCCATATGTCTTGCGAGAATACGTGCACATGGGTGGGACCCCTTAGTGCCCACGACCACTGGTGTCTATGATGGTCCGCAAGGGACGCCTAGGTACTTCATCGTTGGGGGTGAATATCAGGGGCACAACCTGCTTGCATGAATTGGGTGGGCATGCGTTGTGCGGAGAAGGCAGTGAATGGCTTGGATCAATGACTAGGCCCCACACCATGGAAGTGTGGACGGGAATGTACGCCCGGTTGTGCAGCAAGGCTTTGATCTCTTTTGGAAGGACACACCTCTGCAGAGTGTAAAAAGATGTGACATGTTACCCCTTGTTCCGGGAAGGAGCTGCGAACGCGGCAGGAAAGGTGCTCTCAAGGCACTAATACCCTGTGTTGGTTGTTGGGCATAGTTTTCTAAAGTAAAAGCAGTCTTTCAAGAAACCTTTGATAAAACCTTGCATTGGCCTGTGACTCTTTTGGGTCCATGGCTGTAGATAGTGCATATCACACAACTTCTTTCTAAAGAAACTTGCTGGGTAACGCTCGTTACTCACCCCAATCTCTTAAACCCTTGCTAGACTGTGAAGAGCTTGATGAGGCAACTCTGAACGCCATCGAAGGCCAGCAGGACATCTTCTACGAGGAGCCAGATCTTTCTCGCGGAGTCGAAGGGGTGGATTACTTCATACGCTACGGAGCGTCTTCCGACGAGGACTCAGAGTGAAGAAGTACTAACTAGTAGAATAGTATCGTAGTCGAGGAACCGAGCATCTGTAGAATAGGAATAAGTTGTTGAGTTCTTCACATGTTTAAATATTTGAAGCTTTTTAGTTGATGTAAACACTAAGCACCTGAGGTGTTCTCTTTTAGGGAGCATTTCGTTATCATCACGCTTTGGTTTGTAATAATATGAAGTCCAGTTTGTATTTGGGCCCGCAATGTTTCTGTTGTACCATTCTGAGGGATGTAATATTTGTGGAGGCTTGTTCCGCAAGTGTTATATCAACGACTTGCATACTACAACATGCAGTGGTATGCTGGGTCACCGCAGTTGGGAAGAGGGGAGTGAAGAAGGGTGATTGGGGAGGGGAGCAGGAAATGCCGGGGAGGAGCAGTGGGGAAAACCGTGTCACTGCCTGGCAGCTCAAGCGGGGGTGGGTGGGGTGATGCAGGAAAAAAGAGAAAGCGGTGCGCCAGTGTAGGAAGCTCGCTAGCCTAACGCCGATAAAAATATCGACAATAGGAAATATCCTATAGGCTGATCCAATGGATGGGTGCCTATGCACAGTTATCACCCTAGGTAGCCCACTATTTTGCATATACTGATATTCGGAACCAATCTTGACGTTAGAAAGGAGGTCAAAGATTTGATATCTTGTTATTTCAATATGAAGGATCTAGGAGTAGTTGATGTGATCTTGAACATCAAGCTCCTGAGAGATGACGATGGGGGCATAACATTGTTTCAGTCTCACCATGTGGAAAATATCTTGAATTGTTTTGGGTATAATGGTTGTAATTCTTATCCTACGCCACATGATCCTAGATAGTGTGCTGATTTGAAAGAATCAGGGGAATGCTAGAGATTAGCTAAAATATTCTCAGGTTATTAGCTCGCTCATATATTTAGACAGAGATAGCTATGTGGACTGACATCTCTTTTGTTGTAAGCAAACTGAGTCGATTTGTGTCAAATCCTGGAGATGCTCTTGAAAGAGTTGTGTGCTATTTTAAAGGTCACGAGTTGCAGTATTCACTATACTAGGTATCCAAAGGGGTACTTGAGGGTTATAGTGGCTCAAATTGGATTTTAGATGCTCATGATATTAAGGCCATGAGTGCTTATGTGTTTACACTTGATAGTGCTATTGTTCTTTGGAAGTCTTGCAAACAGACCATCCTAACGAGGTCAACTATTGAAGCAGAACTCACAACATTAGACTCAGCTAGTGTTGAAGCAGAGTGGCTTCATGAGCTCTTGGTGGACTTGCATGTGGTTAAAAAACTAATACCCGCAATTCATGTGAACTGTGATCATCAAAGTTAATAGTTCTAAGGATAATATGAAGTTATTAAGACATGTGACAAGGAGATTAAAATTTGTCAAAAAAAAAGAAACTGTAGAGTTATTGCATTGGATTATTTCCAAACATCTAAAAATCTGACAGATCCCTTCATAAAGGGTTTATCATGTAATGTGGTTAATAATGCATCTAGGGAGACGGATTTGAGACCCATACTATGAGTTGCCCAAAGTGGTAACCCACTCTAGATGATCGAAGATCCCGTGAAGTATAATTGGGAGACAACTATTGATCATCTAAGAGGGGAGTATCCTTATATTTCATTTTCCACTCCACGCAGATGCAATACTCTTCTAATCTACATGATAGGTTGATATTTACCTTACTGTGTTTTAAGTTGCTTATTTAAAGCAGAGATGTTGTCATGCAGCAGCATCTTTAGAAGAACAGACCTATTTAAAGCAGAGATGGTGTTCTCCCCCATTCCATCTTCCCGCGTACACCAAAGGACGGATAGTAGGCCTCTGGATCCCCACCTCTCGTGAACCTATACGGGTGGGGGCAATCAGGTTTTTTGGGAGAGCTTTGGCACGACTACTGACGGTATCACGTTGACCGAGGACTCCTTCCCCGATGAGGACTTCTTCCTGAATATCGGCAGCCTCTACATCGACAACATGGGTGACAAAGCCAGCGCCAACGCGAACGGTTACACTGTATGTGATCTTGTCATCTCTTTCAGATCTTGCTGGAGTTTCTTATTCTAGCAATTGGTTTAGATGTGATCAATGTAATATATTTAGATGTGATCTATGTAATATGTTTAGATGCAATTTGTTCATTCTTGTTACTCTCTCCGACCCACTCTTCGCTAATGCAGATGTATCTACCACTAAAATATGTCTAGATACATCTATATTAGCGAAGAGTATTATAGGTCGGAGGGAGTACTAGTTTGCATGACTTGTTTATTCTCTCTTTTCAAAACATGTTTTATCTACTATTTATTCATTCATATTAA
Organism: Dactylis glomerata; assembly: GCA_007115705.1. Lineage (NCBI taxonomy): Eukaryota > Viridiplantae > Streptophyta > Magnoliopsida > Poales > Poaceae > Dactylis > Dactylis glomerata. Next base: position 3,863,580 of record QXEO01000382.1, read on the forward strand.
ATCATATGGTAATTTACTCATATTTTCAACATATGTTAAGTTACTTAGTACAATTTTGTGGCACCAGTTTGTCCGTTCTCTCATGTACTCTAGAACTCTACCTCTCTATGTGCCAAGCCCTCCATTTGAACTTTTTGTTGCGAAGAGGTTGCGTGAGTGGAAGGAAAAAGTTGCGTACATTTCATTTTGTTCTTTGTTTCACACTTTTGCTGCATATTTTCTATTTTCCCCAAATAGGTTCTTACGAATGTTATGATACTTGAACAATATGTCATTTTAATCTAGAATTTCTGTTGCATTAGGTGCTTTGCTGTCTTAATGTTTTTTTCTTGTTTCAGAAAAGGAGGAATCTAAGAAATCGTTTTTGAGCTGGTCAAGGACTAAACAGATACTGCTGAATTGCAATACATTCCGCTCATCTAATTCCTGACACCGCGACGGCAGCAAGTATACAACATATATATCACTGACAGCAGAACCAGGTCAGCTCAGCTATGTCCTTCCCTCAGTCATCCTCGCATCCATTTATTCAGAAGATGAGCTCAGCTATGTCCTTCCCTCTCAGTCATCCTCGCATCCATTTATTCAGAAGATGACACACGTATGTTGTCTCAAAACATGCTCGGTCAATGGGAGTAATGTTTACAAACATCACACAAAGCCCTCTCGAGCCACACGGATCTGTGGTGGTGGGCTGCTGGCTGCTGGCTGCTTCAATCATACCTCCTGGACTTGCAATCTACCTCGCAGCTGAAGCTCGTTGAGCATGAGCAGTGCAGCAGAATCCATCGCGCTCTTCTTATCACACAAAGCCCTCTCGAGCCACACGGATCTGTGGTGGTGGGCTGCTGGCTGCTGGCTGCTTCAATCATACCTCCTGGACTTGCAATCTACCTCGCAGCTGAAGCTCGTTGAGCATGAGCAGTGCAGCAGAATCCATCGCGCTCTTCTTATCCGCGAAACTGTCTCCGGTGAGGCTGATCACATCATTATTAGGAATTTGCAATGTTATGGTTGAAGCGAAGGAGAACCCTTGAGGCATAGATTTCACACATCTATTGAGGGGGAAAAAATAGGGAAGATTGGCTGGTTAGTTAACAGTTTGACACAAGTTACCCGAGAGGACAAGCAAAAGACCAGTTTGAGGCAAAAGTACCTTGGTTTTACTTTCAGAGACTCAAAAGAAGGCACTGGCCATTGTAATTTTTTGCATGACTCATACAGTGCTGCGCGAGGTCCTCCTTTACTTGTTTTCACCGTCACGTGCACTGCATAGGTGATACATTAGACATGGTTCTCTTGAGTTGATACAGTGGATATTCATAGATGAGGTATAGACATGGACGGAGAACTCATACTTGGATAACGAAGGAAACAAAGCTGCTGAGAATTGAAAGCATACCTGGTTTATCAAGGCTAGCAACTTTCTTTGAACCAGCTGATTTCTTTCCGCTCGTTGGTGTTGGAAGCTGTGTATCCATTGCATCAAACAAGTTGTTACACCCATTTGCAGTAACACCTTGCTTCTGTAACTGTTGCATCCTGCTTGCATTCTTGGGGAATAGAATTCCTTCTTTCTGCAGAAGAATTGAACATCTAGAGGTTGAACTGATGGACCTTAAATAATCACCCATAAACCAATGTGAAAAGTAGTGAAGCATAAAAAAAGGAAAGGATACCTCAAGGTCCTTGAGTAACATGGAAGCTGCATGTGCTTTAGCATCCTTTTTACTCTTACCGCAACTACGCCTGGCAAGGAGCTTCTCCTTGAGTTGCACATTCAGAGCAGCCTCTATTTTCTCTCCAACTGTACACTTAATTTCTACAAAGTACCCATTTTTGCTGCAGCATTCAAGAAGCTCTCTGAAAGGAGGTAACTCTAGGTTCTCAGGCGTGACAATAGGGGAAAGAAGAGGCTTGAAAACACCCCAAACTATATCCAAATCAAGTTTCGTATCTATAAGAACTGCACCCGCAATACTTTCTACAATATCACCAAGAACCTGCATGGCAAAGACAGTAAACATGACATATTCATATACATAGGTGGCAATATACTGGTGCATGGCGATTCTGGAAATGAAACAAAAAGCGGGAACCCAGTGGTAATACCAATAAAATAAAAAATATGACTGATAATTATCTAGGTCATCATGAGTTAAATCACATTCATCGAAGGCAAAGGAACAGAAACATACTTTAGGCCCTCTTAATGCCGCATTTGATAGAAGGTTGACTTCGTCCAAGGAAGAATTTTCCAAACTATTTGCATATTCAGTAATCTCGTCTGGTAAAATCGCAGAAGAATGCTGGAGAAACTGATGGAACTTATGCTTGACTGCGACTTGTGCAAAATTTTCATTGTTTACTGAAGCACACCGCAAATCTGTCAACTCCCCCTCATCGGTGTCTTTATGACTATTGAAAAGATGTCGTGTTAACAGGATATCCAAGACAGCGTCACCAAGGAACTCCAGACGCTGTAACAAAGAACATTTAGTGTTTTCCGGTAGAGAAATTGCATAATAAAAGATTAAAAGACACCCAGTATGAATAAGCAAGTAGCATCAACTAATACCTGGTAGGAGTATCTTTCTGGCCATTCCTGATGTGATGGGTGGGTAAGAGCTTCTAGCAGAAGACCTTTCACCGAAAATGCATAGCCTAGTTTCTCTTCAAGCATTTTAATTACATCAACTTTCGGAATATAAGTCCTCATAGATGCACTCAAGATGGTCTGAATAATCAATTCTTCCCCGACTTCAACATCAACACCCAGCCATTTAAGAACAGCCAGAGCTGCTCTAAAGCCACCTCCTACATAATATGCGCCAATTACGGCTTCAACACAATCAGAAATTGTTTTGGAACACATCCATCTGTGTCCCTTATCACACATCTGGCCTATTTTTACAATAGGTTTGTCATCAACGGCATCGATATCCTGAGTTACAACCTCGGAATCTAGTGAGCAATTACAAGGAACAGGGTGAATCGAGAGCTGTCCCGGTGCAAGCCATCGGCGAGGATCAAATGCAGCATCACGTATGTAACCCTATGAATCACATGCAACCAATTATGAGATTAGTCTGTCATAATGTTAAATATCAACTTAACAAATGCAGCAGTTGTATAGCTTGCCCAGGATGAGATACAATTTACCTGTATTTTGTGCTCAATTCCAAGCCCATAAAGTGCAGCATTAGATATGATATCTGTCCTACTGGATGTTAACTCCCCCTCATCCTTATCAGGAAATTTCAGGAAAAGGTGACAACTCACGGCATACTTGAGCACAGAGTCTCCCAATAATTCTAGACGCTCCATGGAGAAGTCTTCAGAGCATCGTAATGATGTAATAGCTTCTAGAATCTAAAGAGCATATGAAAATTGATTATGTCCATTTAAAATAAATAACAAATGTATCATATGTATGCATAGAAGTGACAAATAATACTGATGTTGATTTCTCACCAGAAAGCTTGATATACTTGAATCGTCATACGAAATTTCACTTTTTAGTTGACTGGCTAGCAATAACGTCTCTATACGATGCATCAAAGAGGGGAACAAATAAAATGCTCTTAAAATGTCCTCAGATAAATTAAGGGGAATCAGCAACTCTGGGGGCATGTGAACACAGTTGTTTGCCTTATTTATGCCACCATTTTTCTTCTCACGATTACCTAGAAAAAGCAACAAGCAAACATGAATAATTGGAACAGGCTCCTAGAAAATTAACAAACAAGCATGAACAAGGATAGGCTATATAACGAATGCTCCTAGAAAGATGCTTTATGGGACAATTCTTCAAAGAACTGCAAAGTGACTGAAACAGGCTACAGAAGGAAAGACAAGGACCTTCGTCTCTGAACTTCGATGAAAGAAGGTTGTGAGGTTTATGGGTGGGTTTCAGCACTAGTAATGGCTGTTGGGGATGACGGAGAACTATGTCGTACCTGCACATGAAATATATGAATCCAAACTGAGTTGAACACATCTACAATTGAGCAAGCACATAATTATACACAGTAACAAACATACTTATTTTTGAAATATTCTGTAAAGGTATTGAACTCTGTTTCTTTCTTATCTGATACACCATCAAATGTGCTATTGGCAGATAAATCAGCAACATGAAGAGCAGTATATATCTTCCCTGTGTGAACTGCCAGCACTGCCACATTTCTGAGGACATGAGCCTCACATGACATGTTAGCTAAATGAATTAGATCTGTATCATTTTGGTCGAAATCAACAATTCCTGGTATGTTCATTTTGTCTTCAGAATAAATCTTTCTCAAAAGTTTGACAGATGTAGCAGCATCATCGATCACTCTCCAGTTAATGCAAGAAATGTCATGAGACTCCAGGGCAGAATTCATAGGTAAAATCAGATACATATTTGCATTATTCCAGATAAATGCATCACTTCTATTAAGAATAAACTCCCTCGGATCGCCGGACAATTTTGATCCAGTGAACAACTTTCCGAACAAGCCATTGAACATAAGTGCTTGAAATAGCTTTGCTTGCTCCATCTAAGCGAGAAAAACAGAAGTAATCTTTCGAATTAGACAAAAGCAAAGAAGGATAAACAAATGTGGCAAGACCATAAGGCAAACTTGAGCAGACCTGTTGAACACTCAACTCAAGAAGGCCGTTAGGAGAGACTGAAGCTTTTACCATCTTGTCATGTAGATACAGATCAATATACAAATTAGCAGCTTCATTTGCTATAGTTGTATCAATTAACAAAACAAAATCAGAGTATGTCTTGCCAACTTGATCACAAGAAAATTTCAACTTATAGCTTTGAAGCTTAACAACAGTTTTCTCAGATGTCCATGTACCAGACAAGGCACGGACTCCAGTTGTACCATGTAGCTCCTTTCGTTTTGTCGTACCTTCAGGAAGGCAATAAAACATTACCATCAGAAATATTGTGTACTATATTGGTTATAATTTTAGAAATCAATATCGTGAAAATCAGCTCTACTACACATGACATGTTTTGAGAGCTTAGTTATCACGTACCTACACCATCACTAGATGAGTCAGCACATGGACAAAGGAAGTCATCAAGTACTCCCCATCGATGCAGTTGCTTACATGCATCAAGACAAACAAGTTGTTTTGCCTTCTGCTTGCTTCTTGCTTTTGGACCCACCAAAGGTGGCAACACATTGCAAGATGGTAGTGTTAATTTACACACAAAACCATCACCGTGATCCATGAACTCAAATGAAGGTTTTGTGGTGCTGTACCTGTGAGATAAGTGAAAGTGTAAGAACGTGAAATCTGAGTCCTCCACACAAAAATAAAAACAAAATGGTACAACAGATTTACAGGTATAAATATGCGTAGACAAAAATAAACAAAACTGACACGTGATCACCATACTTGTCCTTTGGAAGCTTGTTACAGTATTGGATGATAACACCAATACTAGAATCAGCAGTTGCTTTTGCGCCTGTTGTGCCTACAAGGTATTCATTTGTTTCTTGAACGGCAAAGAAAGCAGGGAGTAGATCGTCAGGTTCTCTGTTTAAAGCAGTCTCAACCATCGAGGTGTTGCTTCTCAAAATGGCAGATACCAAATTATTTTGTTTCGCATTTCCCCTGCAAAAAACATAGAAATTATGGCAGCATGTTTTGTCCTTTTACTGCTCATTTTCACAACCATTTTATCACCGTAAGCATAAAGTTTAGAATGGATGGCCAAGTGAAACTTTACCGTTCAATCATTACTATGTACTGAGAGTCCTTCTGGCGTGCTCGCCCACGTGACTGAACATAGCTACGGGTGGTTGTCGGTAAGTCAAATTTTATTACACATGAACAGTCTGGGAGATCGATACCCTCTTCCGCAACATCTGTACTAAATAGTAAGTTCACCTACATTTCAGTTCAAAATGGGCAGACAAAAAAGTGTTAAGATCACAAGGGCTATGTTTCTGTTTCTCCAAATATCGACAGATTTTAATAACCTTTCCAGAACGAAATGAATCCAGTGTGTCCTTTTGCATTTTAGGGGTCAGAGCATCCACTGAAGAACTCCCTCCAGTAAGAAAAGAAACTGTAAAATGTGAGAGGTGTGCAAATTTCTTCATTGCCCGTTCAATGACTCTAGCAGTGATTTTTCGGTCGACAAAAATGAGGCATCGGAAATGATCGAAGTTACTGTTATGAACAGAAGAATGTCTTGTCAGTGCAAAGCTGCAGAATAATGTCATGCCAGGTAATAATAGCATTTTACCTGAAAGAGTGGAAGATCTGGATGAGTTCAAAAAGCTTTGGTGAAACATAGCCCATCTTTGTTGCTTCTACACATACACTCTCAGAATTTAGAAGCACGTCACTACCTGAAATAACAGGAAATCATCAAACAGACGATATCTCATACTTCAGCTAGTGTTCTACAATACTGCATCTGTATAGGTCCTTCAGCAAACAGCTTTGCATGCAAACCTTTCTGGAGGTGTTTGTCAAGTATACGTGACACGTCCTCAAAGAACTTCATATGTAGTGCTGAAATTTCTGTACACAGCAACGAGCTATTTGTATCACTTTGAATACTTGTGGCATCAGCAACTTTCTTCAGCCAACCTTTTCTCTGACCCCTTTCAATGCAGATTTTGGTGGCCTGGGAGGAAGAAAAATTAGTTAACAATAGAATGAAGCTCTAAAGGTCAAATGGTGATACGAATATCAAAGATAAAAACTGCATTTAACATTTCAAGCCCACAAGAACGAAGGTTATCATACATGAGATATCATACACATGAAACTATGAGATACCTCACTAGCACAAAGAAGACCAAGAGCATCAAGGCAATACAAGATCTTTTCTGAAGAATCCGATAGATGCTTCCGTGATTGTTTTGCTATTTCATCAGCTTCTTTTTTCTGGTAGTTTGGCTTATTCTGTAATTTTGTTATTAATGCATCATACTGCACAAACAAGACAAGAAATTTTGAGTCCGGGAACTGTAGTAACATACTTTGAACAGTAAAGCGGGAAAACAAACTGATGTGAAACCTCGGAACGCAGAAGTGTCAACTCATCACTCAAATAGTTGAAACAAACTGTTTTTGGGTCATAGTATCTGTTCACATATTTTGCAGTAGGGGAGCAAAGCTCTATCTCTTCTCTATCAGCAACTGTGTAGATCTGTTCAAGGCAAAACACAAACATGGCTATATGTTCAGACCACAATTATGGCTATATGTTGCAGTTAAATAGACATAGGAATGCAAGTGGGTCACCATTAGGGTACCCTCTACCCTCGTTAGTTCAAAAAACTGAACTTTTCAAATGACATCATTGTTTTGGAGAAGTTAGTTCATTCTTTTGAACTAGAGAGGGTAGAGGGTACCCTAATAGTGACCCACTTGCATCTCTAAATAGACAGAACTAAAAAGTTGCAATATTCATAACTAAAGTATTCTGCATAATTTCACTGAGCTTGTGTGTCCAGGAAAGTAGGATCTACCTTAGCATTTAAAAGCTTTTCCAGTTCAGAGAACTGAACTTCACAATCCAAATCAGAAGAGACAGCTGAAAATATGACAGATAAAAATTAAAAATCATTAGAGAAGATTTATGGGGTGTAGAGAGCAAATCAAATCTACCGTGGAAACTAGAAAGCAAGTGAAGTGTTAAATGAAGTCCGTGGGAAACACAAATATAACTGAAGATTATCCCTTCAGGAGTTACTTCTCTGGATTCATGTTTCTTTCACCTGACCATCCCAGGTCCAGTTCTAGTAATTTAGTTCATGATCTTTTTTGGAGGAAAACGGTAGGATAAACTGACAGTATAAATAGGTATTTGCGCCAATGAGGGTTTCTCATTTTCCATTCACTTGGCCATCACATGTCAAGTTAGTAGTTTGCCTCGTGACCTTTTTTAGAAGACAACAGTAGGGAAAACCCTGACAGTATAAACAGGAATATTTGGTAGAACCATGGAGCTGCTGCTCTGGTCACAGATACCGTTAATTTCCCCCCTTGATGTAGGAGCCATGCTCAGGAGTGTCAGAAACAGTGCTGTGATTATTGTTTACATACTGGAAAATACTGCAAAGTGACATAAACTTATTACTTGTATAGTTTACCAATCGCAAAGTGACCAGTCCAGCACAGATCTCCACAATGCTTATTTGGAAACGGATGACATCCAGGAGTGGAGCAGTGGCTCCATGGAGCTAAAAAAAAGTCTCTCCAGTATAAATAGTTTGTGCCATGAGGGCTTGAATCCAAGTAGCAGAACTGTAACTCCACTCCTCTAAACAAATGAGGTAGGCTCACTTCCTTATAGTTCACAATCTAAATTCTATTGTTAATAGGATTGGGCCAGTAACAGCTTCAATTAATGTTTTGTCAACCGTCTTATTGAATTGATGGGTACTGAGAGTTCACCAGCCACCAATTCGGCAGCTTTCATCATAGTCTCCAATCAGGTTCACCCATGTCATCATACTTACCATTTACTCCTAGCAATCATTTGTTTAACTTAAACTATGTATGTGACATTAGGCTCATCAGTTTGTTTAGTACCTGATATATAAATAGAAAAACAATACAATGTAGCTAAACATAAGAGTAATTTATATTTTTGTGAATGCTTGCCTTTTTTTATAACAGGTGATGCTGTCATACCAAACACGTTTGGCTTGTGTTCAGATTGGTGATAGAACTCCTGCTCAAAACATAAGGATGACAAACAAAACAATTTCAGAAGGATTATAAAAAGGAAATGTTGAGCATAGAAAGGCGATATGGTGTCTCACAATACCTTCATTATTCTAGAATACGGATGATTGCCAGTTGCACGATGGCATTCATCAAATACCATAAGACTAACCATGTCTAAAGTCAAGAAAGCTTTACATAAAGCGTCTAGCAACACCATTGGCGTCATCACCATGACCTGCAATTTTTTAGTGGTGCTGCAAAAGTAAGTGCTGAAAGCATCTACATATAAACGAAAAAAGTATAGTGCTTGATAAAATACAAGGACAGTCTATGAAACAGGAGCTATGAACCAGTACAATATATCAATAGAGTGGTAAAGTAAGATGTACTGTTAGCCCGGATGAATTGACATACGTTATCATGGATGAAGCATCCAGCAGTGATATATTAAAATAATGTGAGGGGAGGGGAGCAAAATGATAAAAACTACGTTATACATAAATTAATTAATTTATGGATCAAATTTACACAGAACATGACATAATAAAGCATGAATATGCTTGCAGGTCTACATCATTGATACAATGGTACATATCGGGACCTTTTTGAACAAGCATTGTTCACAAGTCACAACTGATACATCTAGGCATACCTCCCGCTACGTCAATTCCTACTATTGTCCTCTTCACTAATCTAGGAACCCTCAAGGATGAGGAAGTTTATGTTGCTTCTTCCCCGATAAAAGTAAAATATATACACATGTTCCTAATATCTGAGGCTATGTTCATGTTGAATTGGAGCAATGTGTGTGTTTTGGCTGGAGCCCATTGTCGAGTTTAGAGAAATCTTGTAGACTATCTCTAGTGTCATTGTTACTTACTGATACGGTCCTTATCTGTAAAGGTTAAGTTCGCTCGGAAATTAGGTCCCTCTTGTTACTTAGTGATTCGCCTTTGATCTTGGATATTGGTTCTGGAGTCAGTGTATTTTTGTGTACGTGATGCTGGACTAAGTTAATTTTGTTTGAGGGGTGCTGGACTAAGTTACTTATCAAGGTGGAACTTGCAGTGAAAGACCAGGCCACAACAATGGATCTTCCCGGTTGATCCACAGCAGGTATAGGCGTGGATGTCGAGCTAGCTCGACTCATTAACTTAACGAACGATCACTACAGTTCGATCAACATTCAACACACCCATCATAGACATGGTGTAAAAGCTGGAGCTAACAGACGATGACACTTGAACCAAGACCCTATTCGCTGAGAAGGTGCAACTACAAGCTCAACGTCACCCACCAAACTTGTACGATTTTTGGTCAGCAAATTGCCTTGCAACATTTTGTATGATGTGTTACCAGTACTAATAGTTTCGTGTCACTTGCTTCTTGGAGAGCTGTGGGACAAGGAGAACGGTGCTATGTATGACTACATCGCTAACAGATACCCATCAGGAGGGGTAGTATAAGTGTGTCGTGCACATGGAAAACGTTAGGAAAAAGAATTGACTCTGGTAGGGGTTCATTATATATTGATTTTCTTATCTTGGTTCTTTTTGTCATGTACCTTCGTGTATGTGTGCTGTTAAACTATACTTCTCAAGGTGGAAGGTTCAGTGAAAGAACAATATATCTTCCCTCAGCTTGAGGCTTGGTACTTTTCAACTGATAACTTGGATAAAATGCTCCTTCAGGACAAACAAGTAACTAAGTAACTGATGATCTCTGGATCAGCACTTACCTGATATTTCGACACTTCTTTTTTCCATCTAGGAGCCGTCCATTCATCAACCCCCTTGGCACCATGATAGAGTTCCACCTCAAAATCTGTGTGGGTCTTAATCACCTCGCATTGCTGTGACAAGAAATGTCAGAACAAACTAGTTAAGCATACTTAAGTGAATGCACAATGACCATCCAACATACAGTAGCTAGTACAACCTGCGTGACGAGCTGAACTGTCGGTGCAAGGAAGACGATGATCTTCCAGCCGTTCTTCGACTTGTCGATCCTGATCCCAAAATGTTTCATGAGCATCACAGCAATCATCGTCTTCCCAGCTCCCGTGTCGAGCATCGCGATCGTGTTGCGCGCCTTGGCGACCTCGTAGACATCGAGCTGGTATCTGACAGATTTCAACACCACGAAGCACTGTCAGGGAAACAGCACCTCTGTTTTTCAGAACATGCAAGGGTAGCAGTACCCTTGAAAACAGGAGGAAAACAGTTCGTGCCGAACCTTCTCGGAGTGAAGTCCTGGCACACTGTCTTCTGCCGTTTCTGCCTGTCTGCATCGTCTTCCTGGGCAGATGACTCTGACGGCCTCTTCAGAGGGTTCATGTTAACTGCAAATCGAACATAAGTTTAGCAAGAGTTGTGAATCCAATCTACCGTTAGAAACTCTCTCAACAATTCGAACCGAATCAGTAACTCTGACAACTGGAATGCTAATCTGTTGGGTCGCTTAACCCCCAAAAAAAAGAGCAGAAACCCCTGAAGTAGACCACGCCCGAAACCAATGGCGCCCGAATGTTCTAGAAGCTACTGGAACCCCCCGCATGCCCCTGATTCAGCGCCTCAGCTCCGAAAACAGAATCGCGGCAGGCTCCAATCCGCCCCCACATGAAACGCGAATGAGTCGGCAATCGACGGGATCGAACGCGCATTGCCCGAACCTCGCCCGCTCTGATCACGCCCCTAATCAGCGCGAACACCGCGCAGCCGCGAAACCCAAATACGAGAACAAACAGAAAAAACCCCAATACGGGGAAACCACGCGCAAGCGGTTGGTTACCGTCGGGGACGGGGGCGGCCTCCGCCGCCGCCGCCGCCGCCGCCGGGGGCCCGGCGGCGTCCATCGCGTCCTCGCCTCCCCCTCCGACCGCCGCCGCCGCTCCCGCTTCCGCATCCGCCATGAGGGAATCGCCGCCGCCCGAATTAATTAATTGATTACTCGTACGAGGCAAGCTTCTTCGCAAAGCGAGGACGCCGAGGAGTACGCCAGTACTACTCGCCTCACTACTTGTTGGACGCCGCGGTGGGGGGACACTGACACGCGCGGCCCACCACGAACACGGCTGCGGTAGTATACGTCACGGCGGGTAGAGATTTCTGTATCCGGAAACGGGCGCTGACGCGGGCTCGGGGATTCACCGCTTTCCTTACCCAACAGAGGGGCTATCTCCTCCGCAGAGGGAAACTGGCCCAAGCGTCATCGGCAGCGGCCTGTTTTGGTACGCTTTGATGGGGACCGTCGCCTCGGTGTGCGAGGGCGTCAGAGAGACTCAGAGGGGATTCCGCTTGTGTGCTACCGCGACGCGCGGGGCTGGAGCCTGGAGACTGACTCTGGGAACCCACTACGTTTGCTGGTCTGCGGGACCCCATGCTCAGTGGCTGGGGATGGTGCTTTGGTGGTTTTTTTACCCGCAGGCTGCGGTGGGTGGGTGGCGACGTTTGCTCGTTTTGGGGTTTGGAATTTGATGACGGACGTGCACTAGCTTGTCTCGGGTCCCCCCGTTTCCTTCGGGGTGCCTACTGCTACTGTTGTGTGGCACGGTAATTTAGGCGTACGGCCACGAGAAAGGGAAACGCACCACGGTCGGTTTTTTTACAAATATACACCTCTGCCGAATCTTATTGTCGAAAATAACCCCCGCCGAAAAATATGTGGCCTGGCGGGAGCGCCTAAAGGCGACACGTGGCTCTCTCCGCCACTGGCATTGGCGGAAAGAAAAACCCGCCACCGGGACTGGCGGACACCGTGGTCCCGCCATCGGGACTGGTGGGAAGTGGAGCTGGCGTCATTCCGCCATTGCAGCTGGCGGGAAGTGGCGGTAAGGAGCTGGGATGCATACTTAATTTTCATCGATCCATACTAGCAGCAGTGGATCCAAGTTATTAATTCCAGCTGCTGATTGCTAGCGATGATCGTACTACTATGTACGTAGTATTACGTCCGGGAGAAAAGAAGAAGAAGGAAAAAAAAAGGAGTAGTAGTACTTTAATCATGAGATGCATGCATGTCAGGAGCTACGACACGATCGCTGAAAAATAAAGAAGGATGAGCTAGTACTACTAGCATAGATCGATGAAAATTAAAGAAGTATGGATCCTTGCTACTAGTATGGATCGATGAAAATTAAGTATGCCTCCCAGCTCCTTACCGCCAGCTGCAATGGCGGTCCCTCCACTTCCCGCCAGCTGCAATGGCGGAATGACGTCAGCTCCACTTTCCGCCGTTGCAGCGCCACTTCCCGCCAGCCATGATGGTGGGACCACGGTGTTTCCGCCAACGCCAATGGCGGATTCAACATTCCGCCAGCCCCGGTGGCGGGTTTTTCTTTCCGCCAATGTCACTGGCGGAAAGAGCCACGTGTCGCCTTTAGGCGCTCCCGCCAGGCCAGAAATGGCAATATTTTTCGGCGGGGGTCATTTTCGACAATAAGATTCGGCAGAGGTGTATATTTGTAAAAAAAAATCACCATGGTCGACCGCCGAAAGCTGCGGCTTTGTGTACCCGTGTCGAGCCAGAACAAATGCTTGCCTCTCGTGCTCTCCAATGACAGATCCTCAAGTGGAACCATACTGAAATGCAAAAAAAAAAATCAAAAATCATATTTGAGCAGGTGTTTTTGTCACTCTTCTTTGGTTGTGATACTACTTAGTAAAATATTTGGTTGGGCTTTTAAAGTTAAAATACACGTTTACACTTTACAACACCATCACAGGTGGTGTACCTACAAAAGAACTGAATGGTGGGCACACTAAAAAAACTCAAGCTAGCTCATCTACAATATAAATTTGACAAAAAAATACTCTTGACCTAAAGAAGAAAAGCTCGCCTGAGTGGGCGGCGCAAGGCCAAAAAAATTCTATCTTTTAAGTCGCTGTGAGAGCTAAGCGAGTCGGCTCCTACAATATGGTGGATATCTCTTCCATGTAACATCGGCTCATGGCTACAAGTGCTATTAAATCACAAAGCCAAATGTTACAATTACCAGGTGATGGAATGATCTCTTGCACACAAACCAAGCAAAAAAAAATGCAAATATACAAACAGAAGAAAACAATCACACTGCAATTGTTTGGCTTATGTACATGGCGCAGAATTGAGTTAAATGGTTTACAAAAGCTAAGCGATGCTCCTACTATCTCTAGGTTTACTCAAAGTTAACCTTTATAATTTTAGCCAAGTATAAAAAAAATATCAACATCCATAGTACTAAATACATCTATAATAACTATAAAGTTGATCCCCACTATATTTCCTTTAATGTTTGCAAGCTGCCCATGCAAGGTATCCACGTCACTGGATTATCCTTGACCCTCAGATTAAATTTTGAACTAATTGCATCCATCGATGTCTGTTCTGTCGAGTTACGTTCAGCTTGATCCTTATCTCCACCCCATCTGTATACTCCAGCCGGCCAAGTTTGCCTCAATGTCTCCCTGAATTTAGTGTGAGCGTTTCCAGTTCTCATTTAATATAGGCACTTAGCTCCCTGGTAACTGAAACTTTGCGATCCGTTTACTCTTCAGCTTCTGTATCTGACAAGTTAGTATAAAGAGACAGGCAGCCAAGATATAGGAGCAGTCGATCTCATCCTTCAAATTGCTATACTAGGCAGAAGGCAAGCACCTGCCATTGGCGCTCCTTACATCTCCAGTGAGCTGCAGTTTGCAGCGCGCTTAGTCCTAATGATCTAATGGAATACATCATAGTGATTCGACGCAAAGAAAATTTTAGGATCTGTTATTTTTTTATGTGGTTGTCATCTGGTCATGTAGGTGCATCCTCGCCCTTACCTTGGTCATCTGGTCAGTATGCACTTCATTATGTATAATCCATGATTATGGGCGATGCATTTAGGCGCTAGAATTTTTTTGATAAGAAAAACAACGACTAGAGTTCATAGTCTGAGCAGTTTGCTGAATAGTGATTTGTTGCTTTTCATCCATGCAATTGGTTCAAAATTTAATCTGAGGGTCAAGGATAATCCAGTGACGTGGATACCTTGCATGGGCAGCTTGCAAACATTAAAGGAAATATAGTGGGGATCAACTTTATAGTTATTATAGATTCAGAGAGGCTGCTGAGATTGTGTAATACAATTAGCTTATGTTACCACATATCATATTTCTGATAGTTAACATATTGGGGAAGAAGCATCCAAATAATCCTTATCAGGAAGAGTAAGCCGCGCATAAAAATTATCAATAACAATATTATTGGGGAGCTCATGAATGGGGCATTTGAGCATTAGTAACTTCAATCTCCCCCACGCTTGGGCAATACTTTCTCCATCATGAGGCCAAAAATTATATATCCGGTGACGAGGGTATGACCCCTCGGTCCTCGATGTTTGCCTACCCGGTTCCCGCCAAGGAAGAAGCCCGCTCGAAGGATACAAGAAGCCCGCAAGGTCCAACACTTCGACTTGGAGTAGAAGGCAAGAAACCCCTTGTAAACCCTAACTGGCTGCATATATAAAGCTACCAAGGGCACCCCCTAGAACGGATCTCACACAATAGATTACATTACACGCATACAAATCCGCCTACGGCGACTCCCTGTAAACACTATGCTCATATACTAGATTGCTAGCAGGATGTAGCGATCCTCCACCGAGGGGACGTGAACCTGGGTAAAATTCGTGTGCCCCTCGTCGTTTATCGACCGCCGTCGAGTTCGCCAGGTCCCCAATACGCTTCCTAGATTGAAAGCCCTTCGACATGGGCATTGCCGGGGATAAACCTCGTCAATTGGCGCCGACCGTGGGGACGACGGGATCTGGATCTACGGACTCGTCGGCTCCTTCATCAACATCGGCGACGGCCGAATCACATCTGATCGGTCAATCTAATTCAGCGGATTTTTTGATCAACAACAAGCAGAAGTATTGTCGGCGGCCAGATCGCATCTACAGATTACGTTGCTGCTTCACGGAATCAATCTGGAGGGAGCTATGCGCGAAATCGGTTTACACCAGCAGCAAGCCCCAAGCAAGGGCAGGGATCAATTATGACCAAACCACGCTGCCGCCAGAGGCAACCCGACGATTTGGTGACGCCCGGCCCGAGCAAGCCGCTCGGCAAGGCATACATACAGACGGCGATAAATCCAACAATCACTACCAGCAATAAAGGGTTCAAGTCCCGAGATGCATCTCAAGTCAGATCGGAAGAGAGCTTACGTGCTCACATCAATCAAAGGGAGCAGTTCAACTTGTCATCAACGCCTTCTATTTCCATCAAAGCTGGGTCGCCGAACCCGCGATCGTCTTCAGTACGAGATCGACACGGTCACAGCGATATGAAGAAAATTTCTGTGGCACCTTTCGATTTCAGCGCGGGACAGCAGGCACACATCGAGTTCACGGTGGCTGACAGCAGTGTCCGGCCACGCCCCGAATTGCACACGCGGATCTGCCCCGGATTTATTTGCACGCGGACAAGCTTAATCAGATCAAGCAGATTCCATAGCATCAATGTATAAGTTCACCAAGGCAATCAAAGAAATCCGAGATCCAAGCGCTGCATCGACCTGATCATCGGCCAGCAGGAGCCAGTTTTGCTGGATCACGAGATCACGGCAGGGATACCTGATGCTTTTTTAGCTCTGATGGGTCCAAGTTTCAAGGACAAAGCGACAAGCAACAATAAAGCAAAAAAAAGAAGAAAAAAGTGAGTTGATACATGCGTAGATCGACCATGTCAATTCTCAAAAGATGATTCATGTGAGCAAAGAGCTGTCTTGAAAGCTGAGCTTCATCTACACTGCGGTTATTTCCCTCGCATCAGATCATTGGAGACAAGAGATCAACACACGTTTTAAAGATATAATTATCAGCATACGTACATCTCGGCGAAGTCGTCAATTATCTTCTGCTCCAGTACTGATCCGCGTATCCACGCTATCGACGGCAGTCTGTTTCCGCACACCGCGTATCAGTTTGATTGACTCCATCGATGCCGCTGCGACTCCGTTCGAGAAACTACGCCTCATCTCGATCCAAGCATGAGGCTCAACTTCAACATTGTTCCAGCTTTCGTCCAGGCTTAAGGACTTGACATCAATATTTGCCCGCAAACTGGCGGCCGGGTTCATCAAAAGCTCAACAGCAAAGGTTAGAGAAAAAGAAAATCCATCGAGCTACAAGCGTACTAGCCTTTATTTGGGCTTTTCGTCCGCGTCTACGACATCCGTGTCAATTATGATCGCGTAGACGTCGCTGCACCTCTGTCCGTGTCGACTACGCCAACTACGCCGACTACGCCCACATCAAGTTAAATCAACACCGATTCAGTCGAGCTGCGTGAAATGCTGACATGGTGAACATCATACTACATCCGCGTCGACTCCGCCGCATCCTGGTCCGCGTAGATTGTGGCTTGCTACGCTCGGGGACTCGCCGTCGCATACTCAGCATCGCTCGGAGGCTCGACATCGCATCGCCTCTGTGCGCGGAAGCTCACGCTCATGAACTTCGAGTCCGTCATCAAGACGTTCGACTCCATCGCCAAGATCTTCGACACCATCGTCATGACCTTTGAATCAAGCATCAAGATCTTCGAGTCCGCCAACATGGTCTTCGACTCCGCCGTCGACATGACCTTCGAATTCGCCATCGTGACCTTCGAGTCCGCCGACATGGTCTTCGACTCCGTCTCCGAAATGAAATTCGACCCTGCATCATGAAGAAATTCGACCCCTGCGTCGTCAAGAAATTAGACCCCTGCGTCTCAAAAAAATTCGACCCCTGCGTCGTCACGATATTCGACCTCGCCGTCATCATGATCTTCGACCCCTTCATCGCCACGATCTTCGACCTCGCCGTCGCCGTGATCTTCGACCCTTATTTGCCACAATCTTCGACCCCGCCATCGTCATGATCTTCGACCACGTCTGCATCAGCCTCGACCACGTCGCTCCCGATAAAGCTAAGTTTTCCTCTACCAAGAGTCAATTAATATTTACTTTTGCCACACCCGATACTCGGGGGCTTCGCCTTAAAAATAATTCGACCCATGCTCGGGGGATTCGGCGAAAGTTTATGGCGGTCGACAGAAAGCACCTAAAATCTTGAGGGCAAGCCCAAGTGCAAGCACTTTGACTCACCCTCGGGGGCTACTGGGAGAGATAACATCAGTCAATCGACAACATCGTTTGCATATTATTGGAGTGCGGGCGCTCTTGTCCCTCGAATCGCTCTTTCGGGCCAGCAGCGCCTTCACATTATTCGAGTGCGGGCTTTGGTCCCTCGAATCGTCTTCTTCGGGCCAGCAGCGCCTCCGAATTATTCGAGTGCGGGCTTCGGTCCCTCGAATCGTCTTCTTCGGGCCAGCAGCGCCTCTGCGTTATTCGAGTGCGGACGCTCTTGTCCCTCGAATCGCTCTTTCGGGCCAGCAGCGCATCCGAATTATTCGAGTGCGGGCTTCGGTCCCTCGAATCGTCTTCTTCGGGCCAGCAGCGCCTCTGAATTATTCGAGTGCGGGCTTCGGTCCCTCGAATCGTCTTCTTCGGGCCAGCAGCGCCTCTGCGTTATTCGAGTGCGGGCGCTCTTGTCCCTCGAATCGCTCTTTCGGGCCAGCAGCGCCTCCGAATTATTCGAGTGCGGGCTTCGGTCCCTCGAATCGTCTTCATCGGGCCAGCTGATACGTCTCCAACGTATCTATAATTTTTGATGCTCCATGCTTGTTTTTACACCATTTACCCGATGTTTCGTTACACTTAGTGGCACTTTTATGCATTTTCCGGAACTAACCTATTAACGAAGTGCCACAGTGCCAGTTCCCTGTTTTCTGCTGTTTTTGTGTTTCAGAGTGATACACAGGAAATATTCTCGGAATTGGACAAAACAAAAGCCAGAAGTCTTATTTTTCCCGGGAGCATCCAAACATCCGAAGAGAGGAAGGAGAGGGGCCACAGGCCTCCCTCACACAGAGCTGGCGCGGCCCAGGCCCTGGCCGCGCTGCCCCTGTGTGAGGAGGCCCTGGCAGCCCTCTGACATCGCCCCTTCGCCTATAAGAAGCCTCGGGACGGAAAACCCTAGAGGAGTCAGCAATTTTCCAGAAACAGTTCCGCAGCTCCGCCGCCGTCGTCGACGAATTTCGGGGGACAGAAGTCTCTGTTCCGGCACCCTGCCGGGACGGGGAAGTGCCCCCGGAGCCATCTCCATCGGTCTCCATCGACGTCTCCGCCGTCTCCATCGACCTCACCGCCATCTCCATCAACCTTGCTGTCTCCTATGATGAGAAGGGAGTAGTTCATCCCCGGGGCTGAGGGCTCTACCGGTAGCTATGTGGTTCACCTCTCTCTCCCATGATGTGATCTTTATGTGATCGTGAGCTTTGTATCATGTTGAACAAGTACATGTTATTATTCAGATATTTTGTGTACTCTAGCAATGTTATTAAAGTAATCTATTCCTCCTGCTATGGTGTAACGGTGACAGTGCGTGCATCATGGTGGTACTTGGTTTAGGCTATGATTGTGATCTCTTGTGGATTATGAGAATAATTATTGCTATGATAGTTTGAGTGATCTATTCCTCCTTTCATGGTGTAATGTTGACAGTGTGTGCACCGTGTTAGTACTTGGTCTAAGTTGCAATGATTTCTATCTTGAATTGTGATTTGATTTGGATATCTCTATGAGTGGTGTTTGTCAAGTACTTGATGAACTTTAAGGGGTGCTTCTGTAGCCACTACACAATGATTAGTGTTATTCAATAGGAGAGTAATTCAGAGTGCCTTAGCAAAGAGAAGTTATTTGTTCAGTCATGTTATATTGTTGGGAGTGTGTCCACTAGTGAAAGTATGATCCCTAGGCCTTGTTTCCAAGCATTGCATACCGTTTACTTGCTATTTTGTTACTTGTTTGCTCGCAGTGATATTTATTTCACATCACGTTTGCTACTTATAATCATCTATACCACTTGTATTTCACTATCTCTTCGCCGAACTAGTGCACCTATACATTTGACAAGTGTATTGGGTGTGTTGGGGACACAAGAGACTTTCTGTATCATAATTGCAGGGTTGCTTGAGAGGGATAGCTTTGACCTCTAACCTCCCTGAGTTCGATAAACCTTGGGTGATCCACTTAAGGGAAACTTGCTGCTGTTCTACAAACCTCTGCACTTGGAGGCCCAACAAGTGTCTACAAGAATAGAAGTGCGTAAACATCAAATTCTTTTCTGGCGCCGTTGCCGGGGAGGTAAGGTAAAAGGTACTCGCATCCTCCTGTGCGAGTGCTCGGAGTTATTTCCTTTAGATTCTGCAATTACATCTTTTTGTTTCTTGTTTTTATTTTCACTAGTTAGGCTTAATGGAAAATAAAGAGTTCTGTAGTATTTTTCCTGAGTTTAGATATGAAGTGTTTGAAGAGAAAATTAAAAAACCTTTGGAGCTTAATTTGCATGCTAATAGTGTTGTTAGTATGAATGCTTTGAACACCATTGTTGCTAATGCTATAGAAGAGTCTAAGCTTGGGGAAGCTGGTTTTGTTAAGCATGATATTTTTTGTTCCCCAGCTTTAGTGGAGAAAATTTGTTCTGATAATATTTTATCTCCCATATGTGATGTTCCTTCTTATGATGATATGTTTGATGAGTATGCTTTGCGACATAGTAGTTCTCTAGCTTGTGATGATGAGTATAATATTTTCAGTTCACCTACTTTTGAGGAGAAAACTAGTTATGATTACAATATGCCTCCTATTTTTGATGATTATGGTGATGAGAATAATTATTCTGTTGAATCTGCTCCTACTACTATTGTTCCTGTGGTGAGTATTAATTCTTTTATGCATGTGGCTCATGATAGGGATGCTTTATGTGATAGTTATATTATTAGTTCTATTCATGATGCTACTGAAAGTTATTATGAGAGAGGGAAACATGGTTTGATGGATCTCAAAAATATTAAGTTTCCCCTCTTTATGTTGCAAATCTTGAAGTGGCACTTGTTTTATCTATCCATGCTTGCTACTATGTGCCTCGTTGATTTATTTTCTTACAAGATTCCTATGCATAGGAAGTGGTTCAGATATAAATGTCTTTCACATTTGCTTTTTGATGCTCTCTATTGCTTTAAGTTCCTATATGGCGCCTTTGCCTCAAGCTTTTATATGGCGCCCACATGAGCATCTTTGCAAATTACTGCGCCTAGCTCAAAGGCGTTAAAAAAAAGCACTCTTGGGAGATAACCCAATGTTTTTACTTTCAGTACTTTTTCTTTTATTTAAGTCTTGGAAGTTATTACTACTGTAATAACCGCTCCTTATCCTTTTTATTTTGTTGTTGTGCCAAGAGAAGCCTCTAATTCGAGTGAGGTAAGATTTGGGGATGTTGCTGTCCTGAAACTGTTTTCGGTGCTGCACCGTAAAAATTCGTGAAAATTCTCTGTATATCTTTTGGACCTGCGATTTCTTGTGCATATGCCCCAGGTTATATCCAAACTTTTCTTAGTTGAACACTTTTTGATTTGAGCAACAAAAAATCCCTCAAAAATTCGACCTTTGTCAGCTGTTCAGTTTTGACAGATTTCTGCCAATATTTGTGTTTGCCACTATATCGCTTTCTTTTGAGTTCTTTTGATCATGGAACTTTTTGGGGAGTTGCTACAGTAGTATTTGCTATATATGTGATGGTTTTGAGTTGAAACCTGAAGCTAAAAGAGGTTGAATATATTTTATGCTTACACTAATGTTGCTAATAGAATTGTGTTTAGTTTTGTATGAAGGAAGTTTTCAAGTGTAGGGATTGGAGAATGATGAGATGAGTTGAAGAATGGACAAAAGCTCAAGCTTGGGGATGCCCATGCATCACCCCAATAAATATCTAAGAAGTACAAGCGTCAAAGCTTGGGGATGCCCCCGAGGCACCCCTTCTTCATCGGCAAAAATCAGGTCACCTTTCAAGACACTATATTTTTATTACTTCATGCACTATGCGTTTTTCTTGGAGCGTCAGTTGTTTTTGTTTTTAGTATTAGTTTAGTTTAGTTTGCTGCAATAAATGGTTAGATCACATCATGTTTCTTTTGGAGGAGATGAACTCGTTTTCATTTGCCAAGAACACTCCGTTTTTCATTCTTACAATTTCACCGGGTGTTCTTCTTTTTCTGCTACTGCTTTTGGTTTTCGTTTTCGCCTTGATTTGCATTCAGATCTTCTTATATTTATTCATCAATGTGTATTTTTGCCTCTGATCTTTATTGGTTTTCATCAAAAGAGGTGTTTGTAAAAAGTTCAAATGGTGTTGGAAAAGAGAAAAAGCTTTGTGCAAAATAGTGGTACAAGAAGGAGCTTGTGTAGACTGCGGCTTAGGCTTTTTCATGTCATGCTTGATGTCTTTTTGATATTATGCTTAGTGGTTTTGCTGTAGCATGACTTGTCTCAAATAACTGAGATTGCTTAATGAGTCTTTGAAAAAATCATGCGTTGTTTTTATTGTATGGAAGCATTATTTTGGTTTTCTCCTTTGATGCTTTATTTGGGTTGACTTGGCGCATGCTTACACCATGTTGACTACAAAAATAAGTCACCAATAGCCTCTATGATCATTTAGTTTTTGACTTTTGATGCCATCTTATGCTTCTTTTAATGTCGCTTTGCATGATTATGGTCGTTGTTGCTCTTTTAGTTGGTCGCTCCCAGTCTTTTGCTAGCCCTCATTTTGTACTGAGTATGAGCTCTACTCGTGCATCCAACTCCCAAAAACCAAGTTTGCCATTGTGTCCACTATAAATTCCTATGCATGGTATTTGTAAGCCATTCCAAGTAAATTTTCATGTGCTACCTTTCAAAAACCTTCAAAATACTTCTCGTTTTGTGACACTGTTTTCAGCTCATGGGGACGTAGTGGCCGGATTTGCTATCTTCCATATTGCTTATTCCAAAAAGAAAAAAAAAGAGAAAAAGAAAGAAAAAAAGGCACTCCTCCATGGTATGTGAATGTTGGTGGGCACCCGATGGAATCGGTTAGCCATGGTTTGAGAAAGGAAAAAAAGGTGGGGAGGAGTGCCAAGCTTTATAAAAGAGCACAAAAGTGCCAATCTCTCTCTCAAAAACTTGCTTCATTTTTGTATGGAAGATAGTAAGAACCCCATTGCCAGTCGTTGACAAAGACAACCACCTCTCAAAACCAACTTTTATCTCTCTGTTTTACAAATGAAAAGCTCTAGCACATGTTTAATCACGGCTTCCCTCTGTGAAGGGCCTTTCTTCTACTTTTATGTTGAGTCTCCACCTTCTACCTTTATGCACCATTAAGAGAGCATAGTTGTCATTCTGAGTATAATGTGCATTGTCCCAAAGTTTTCATTGATTGACTCATATTGTTGGTTTCACTTGTTCTTAAATTATTTGTATCTAGTCGCCCTCTTAAACTTGAAGGTGTCCTATGCATTTATGTTTTGCTCTCTTTGAAGGACAAGCTGAAAACCATTTACTATGTTTTTCCTTATGATTTGAACACACGTTTGACTTTCATTGTTTCATTTTCATGATCTTTTGTTTGTGTTCATTTTCATGTTATAACATGGTTGCTAAGTTCTTATTGTCAAGATTATATCTTTCATGCCCATGTTTTAAGTTCTTATGATCCCAGCTCACAAATGCTTACATATATGATCAAGATTGTGATGGTGCATGTCACCTCAAAAATTATTTCTTTTGTTATCACTTACCTACTCGAGGACGAGCAGGAGTTAAGCTTGGGGATGCTAATACGTCTCCAACGTATCTATAATTTTTGATGCTCCATGCTTGTTTTTACACCATTTACCCGATGTTTCGTTACACTTAGTGGCACTTTTATGCATTTTCCGGAACTAACCTATTAACGAAGTGCCACAGTGCCAGTTCCCTGTTTTCTGCTGTTTTTGTGTTTCAGAGTGATACACAGGAAATATTCTCGGAATTGGACAAAACAAAAGCCAGAAGTCTTATTTTTCCCGGGAGCATCCAAACATCCGAAGAGAGGAAGGAGAGGGGCCACAGGCCTCCCTCACACAGAGCTGGCGCGGCCCAGGCCCTGGCCGCGCTGCCCCTGTGTGAGGAGGCCCTGGCAGCCCTCTGACATCGCCCCTTCGCCTATAAGAAGCCTCGGGACGGAAAACCCTAGAGGAGTCAGCAATTTTCCAGAAACAGTTCCGCAGCTCCGCCGCCGTCGTCGACGAATTTCGGGGGACAGAAGTCTCTGTTCCGGCACCCTGCCGGGACGGGGAAGTGCCCCCGGAGCCATCTCCATCGGTCTCCATCGACGTCTCCGCCGTCTCCATCGACCTCACCGCCATCTCCATCAACCTTGCTGTCTCCTATGATGAGAAGGGAGTAGTTCATCCCCGGGGCTGAGGGCTCTACCGGTAGCTATGTGGTTCACCTCTCTCTCCCATGATGTGATCTTTATGTGATCGTGAGCTTTGTATCATGTTGAACAAGTACATGTTATTATTCAGATATTTTGTATACTCTAGCAATGTTATTAAAGTAATCTATTCCTCCTGCTATGGTGTAACGGTGACAGTGCGTGCATCATGGTGGTACTTGGTTTAGGCTATGATTGTGATCTCTTGTGGATTATGAGAATAATTATTGCTATGATAGTTTGAGTGATCTATTCCTCCTTTCATGGTGTAATGTTGACAGTGTGTGCACCGTGTTAGTACTTGGTCTAAGTTGCAATGATTTCTATCTTGAATTGTGATTTGATTTGGATATCTCTATGAGTGGTGTTTGTCAAGTACTTGATGAACTTTAAGGGGTGCTTCTGTAGCCACTACACAATGATTAGTGTTATTCAATAGGAGAGTAATTCAGAGTGCCTTAGCAAAGAGAAGTTATTTGTTCAGTCATGTTATATTGTTGGGAGTGTGTCCACTAGTGAAAGTATGATCCCTAGGCCTTGTTTCCAAGCATTGCATACCGTTTACTTGCTATTTTGTTACTTGTTTGCTCGCAGTGATATTTATTTCACATCACGTTTGCTACTTATAATCATCTATACCACTTGTATTTCACTATCTCTTCGCCGAACTAGTGCACCTATACATTTGACAAGTGTATTGGGTGTGTTGGGGACACAAGAGACTTTCTGTATCATAATTGCAGGGTTGCTTGAGAGGGATAGCTTTGACCTCTAACCTCCCTGAGTTCGATAAACCTTGGGTGATCCACTTAAGGGAAACTTGCTGCTGTTCTACAAACCTCTGCACTTGGAGGCCCAACAAGTGTCTACAAGAATAGAAGTGCGTAGACATCACCAGCAGCGCCTCTGCGTTATTTGAGTGCGGGCGCTCTTGTCCCTCGAATCGTCTTCTTTGGGCCAGCAGCGCCTTGTTATTATTCGAGTGCGGGCGTTCTTGTCCCTCGAATCGTCTTCTTCGGGCCAGCAGCGCCTTGTTATTATTCGAGTGCGGGCGTTCTTGCCCTTCGAATTGCTTTCTTCGGGCCAGCAGCGCCTTGATATTATTCGAGTGTGGGCGTTCTTGTCCCTCAAATCGCTTTCTTCGGGCCAGCAGTGCCTTCAAGTTATTCGAGGCTGGGCTTCGGCCCCTCGAATTGTCTTTCTCGGCTCAGCAATGCCTTCAAAGTGTCCGAGTTTGAACTACGGATCCTCGAAACACTTCCCTAGACCGCCAGCGTATTCATTCTGTTCGAGAATGGGCTGATGCCTTTTCGAACCTTTCTTTTGAGCTATCAACGCTCCTCATTCAACATGCCCGAATCTTGGTGGCCATATACCTGTTCGGATGCCGTATGTCAAATACGAAGGTAAGTCCACGGTTTGCAACACCAGATGGCCCGGTATTCGTATCAAACGCGCTCTGCTGGAAATTTTCCATACCTACGGTATGAAGTTTGCACCGATGGACGCATCGGGTGCCTCACAATGAACTGGGCTCCGACCTGGTAAGTCCGACGCGGCTCGGGTCGGGGTAGCGCCAGCCCACGCGGGTTCGAGTCGGGGAACTCGAATCTGAGTAAGCTAACCGAATGTTTTTGCGGCTATGCAATTAACTGAGACCCGGCGTGAGTCTCAGGCCGGTTATGCGCATCCCTCTGCAAACCCGACTTAGCACTTTCGAGGCTCGGACTGAGAGCTACTCGAATTGGCATTCCTTCGCCCCGGCGTTGGCAACACGCTCGGGGGCTACGCCTTAAATTTGCATTCCTTCGCCCCTACGTTGGCAACACGCTCGGGGGCTGCGC
Organism: Dactylis glomerata; assembly: GCA_007115705.1. NCBI lineage: Eukaryota > Viridiplantae > Streptophyta > Magnoliopsida > Poales > Poaceae > Dactylis > Dactylis glomerata. Next base: position 3,889,491 of record QXEO01000382.1, read on the forward strand.
CTTACAACCCGATGCTAACAACGCTCGGGGGCTACGCTTAAATGCTAACTTTAGCATCCACTATTTTTGTACCCGGTGTTGGCAACACGCTCGGGGGCTGCGACTCGATTTGACACTCCTTCGCCCCGGCGTTGGCAACACGCTCGGGGGTTGCGTCTCGAATTGGCGTCCATCCGTCTTGGCGTTGGCGACACGCTCGGGGGCTGCGCCTCGCATTGCCTTCTACATCATCGACGGTGCTCTGTCTGCTGCGTCGACTTCGGTTTGACATATTTAGGCTCGACAACAACATCACCTACAACAAGTATTTGACAACGACATCGCCTACAACAAGAATTCGACAACATCATCACGATGATTCAACCACCATGCGACTTCACCGACACGCGACATTCAAGACTACGACGTCAAGGCAAGATTAGAGTCTCTACTCGATTCTACGAATCGACTAGACACTCGGGGGCTACTGACGAGGGTATAACCCCTCGGTCCTCGATGTTTGCCTACCCGTTTCCCGCCAAGGAAGAAGCCCACTCGAAGGATACAAGAAGCCCGCAAGGTCCAACACTTCGACTTGGAGTAGAAGGCAAGAAACCCCTTGTAAACCCTAACTGGCTGCATATATAAAGCTACCAAGGGCACCCCCTAGAACGGATCTCACACAATAGATTACATTACACGCATACAAATCCGCCTACGGCGGCTCCCTGTAAACACTATGCTCATATACTAGATTGCTAGCAGGATGTAGCGATCCTCCACCGAGGGGACGTGAACCTGGGTAAAATTCGTGTGCCCCTCGTCGTTTATCGACCACCGTCGAGTTCGCCAGGTCCCCAATACGCTTCCTAGATCGAAAGCCCTTCGACATGGGCATTGCCGGGGATAAACCTCGTCATCCGGTTACGATCTTTATGGATTTCACTTGGAGGATAACACTTGGAATAAAAGAGAGGCACAATATCCTCCCATGCCATAGATGGACCATCTTGGATTAGTCGATACCACTCTTCAGCTCTGCCTTTCAATGATAAAGAGAATAATTTCTTCTTGACCTAGCTTGGTGAAATACCTGCACATCTGAACAACTCACATAATTCATGTATAAATAATAAGTTATCACCCGGATGGACAGTTCCATCTCCTGAATAGCAGTTATCCATAATACGCCCAACAATCTTCATAGGTATTTTAAAAGGATTAATTTTAGCAAGTGGTGGCGGTGGTGGTTCCTCCGCATGTGCAGCAGTAGTAGAAGTGTTTCCAAATAGGAAACCAAATGGAGAGTTCTCCATAGCAGAGTAAAACAAAAATAAAAGACAAAATAAAAACAATACTCACAGTGACGGTTACCTTTACCAATTACACTCTTCAATAGCGCAACACTCCCCGGCAACGGCGCCAGAAAATAGTCTTGATGACCCACAAGTATAGGGGGTGTATCGTAGTACTTTCGATAAATAAGAGTGTCGAACCCAACGAGGAGCAGAAGGTGTTGATGAGCAGTTTTGATCAAGGAATCACTGTAAATACTAGCAAACAGGTTTTCAAGGGTATTTGGTAATATGAGTAAATAAAAGACAGTAGTAACAATTGCAGCAAGTGGCCCAATCCTTTCTTCAGCAAAGGACAAGCCGGTTGTGTACTTATAATAACTAAACGTTCTCGAGGACACACGGGAGTTTCTGTCAAGAGCTTTCGCTTCATAAAGCCAATAGTCTTTATTGGTTTGATAGGTGTTACGGGGGTGAACCTGTGCTAGCGCACTACCCTTACTAGGATAAATACACACTTGTGATTATACCCCTTGCAAGCATCCGCAAATACAAGAAAGTAATTAAGATAAATCTAACCACAGCCTTAAACTCTAAGATCCAACGCTCCCTGGTGCAATGGTTTCCCAACGGAGGTTTAGGTTTCTGTCACTCCAGCAACCCCACAATCGGTAGCCAAATACACAATGCATCTCACTAGGCCCATAAATGGTGAAGTATCATGTAGTCGACGTTCACATGACACCACTAGTGAAATAGCACCACAACAATATCAAACCATTAAATATTTCTCAACAATAATTCACTACTAACATCTTGACTTCTCCCATGTCCTCAAGAACTAAACGAACTACTCACAAGACATCATATGGATCATGATCAGAGGTGAAATAATGGTAAATAACAATCTGAACATAAACCTTAACTCAACGGTTCCACTCAATAGCATCAACTACAAGAGTAATCAACACCGGGAAAGTTTCCCCTATGAATATAACAAGATCGAACTCAAGATGTTACAACGGGATGGCGTGGTGATGGTGGAGATGGAGGTGCTGGTGATGGAGATGATGATGATGATGATCCCGATGAAGTCCAGTGCGATGGTGATGACGATGGCGACGATCTTCCCTCTTCGGGAAGGAATTTCCCCGGTAGATTTCTCCCTGCCGGAGAGCTTTTCTCTCTCTGGTGTTCTTTGCCCCGCAGAGGCGGCTGTGTCTAACTCTGAGCCCCCCCCTGACTTAGGTTTTCAGGGACGATGAAGTACGCGAAGGGGCGAGACCAGAAGTGGGCCAGGGCGGCCTCACACAGGGCTGGCGCGGCCAGGGGTCAGGCCGCGCCACCCTGGCGTGTGGGCCCCTCCTGGCTCCTCTCGTCTCCTCCTTTTGGCTTCCGGAGTCTTCTGGGAAAATATAATTTCCTGGTATTTTTCTGGAATTTTCCTGATCTTCAAAATATGGTCCCTTGATGGTCCTTTTTCCAGCGGAATACTGACTCCGGCAGCAAATCCTCCGATGATCATCAAACATGTGGAAACAAGGGAAATAACATAAGTATCAACTCTAAATATGAAATATATCAATGAATAACAGTAAATTATGATACAAAATAGTGATGCAAAATGGACGTATCAACCCCCCAAGCTTAGACCTCGCTTGTCCCCAAGCGAAAACTAAACTCGGTAAACATGACCACAGGTTTATGGAGTGAAGTGTCGATAATCAAAATACGGACAAGAAGCATCACATTCACCAAGGCACAAGTTATAATAGACAGCAACTTCCCTTTATAAGATATAGACTTGCAATAGGTAAAAGGGATCACATGTAAAGATGCATAAGGTAAACTATAATTGGCAATGGCAAACCTTAGTTCTTGGTCAAAGGATGAAGAACAAGCTGTTCTTTCTTTTGAACGGAGCCTTTTAAAACAGAGCTAATATAGCAAAGACCATATGCCCAACAAAACAAACTTTTGCATTCATAGAAAGCTTTCAAAGATATATTCCTTCAGACAAAAACATTATACAAAACAAGGAAGATAGTAAACATGATTAAACGGATCAACATATGGATGAGTGAAACATAACAACTCAAATGCTTGCTTGAGATAGAGGGAAATAGGTTGACTCAACATAAAAGTAAAAGATAGGCCCTTCGCAGAGGGAAGCAGGGATTAAACATGTGCTAGAGCTTTTCATTTGCAAAACAGAGGTAAAAAGTTATTTTGTGAGGTGGTTGCTTTTGTCAACGACTAGCAGCAGAGTTCTTGATATCTTCCATACTAAACAAGTGAGAGTGGTTCCGAGATGTTTGATTAATTGGCACTTTGGTGCTCTTTTATAGCTTTGCACTCCTCCCCACCTTTTTCCTTTCTCAAACCATGGCTAACCGATTCCATCGGGTGCCGACCAGCTTTCACATTCCATGGAGGAGTGCTTTTCTTTTTTCTTTTCTTTTTGAGATTGTAATGGTCTAACCAGCTCCCTTGCAAAATTAATGACGAGCAGATGAAGCTGCCTAGTCGAGGGGTACTTAATTTAGTATGGAAGATAACAAACCCATCCACTACGTCCTCATGAGCTAAAAACAGTGGCACAAAATGAGAAGTATTTGAAGGTTTTTGAAAGGTAGCACATGAAAATTTACTTGGAATGGCTTGAAATACCATGCATAGGAATTTATAGTGGACTCTTTGGAAGTGATTTGGCTTTTGGGAATTTGGATGCACGAGAAGTATTTCCTCTCAGTACAGGTTTTTGGCTAGCAAGGCTGGGTAGCAAGCATAAGAATTGCATGAAACAAACAAACACACATATAATAAGAACAATCATGCAAACTCCCTTGAAGGTACAATGATTTTAACTTTGAGAATAACAATTCTTATAAGCCAAACATAAGGAAAACTGAAGTGATGTAACTACAAACATTTCCTTATTCTTTTCTACTCAAACCTCAGGTAAAATTGCTACTGACCAAGCTAGGTTTGCCAAAACCAACTAAATTTACTCATGCTCCCAAAGTGATACCAATACCAATCAACAAGACTAATCGTACAAGAAAGATTGCAAACTAACATAAAGTGTGCGGAAAGTAAACGATAAAACTTCTCATTAATATTTCATTACCGCAACTCACACCAAGGGATACATAGATAACCAACTAAGGAGGATACTTCCAAACTGCAAACTATTCAATAAGATAACTTCTCTATTCATGATATGACACTACTTGAAAAGTAAATGAGCAAAAGGTAATGATGTGATACCGCGGCACTCCCCCAAGCTTGGAACAAGCCAAGGGGATGCCTATACCGATGACGAATTACTCCTTTGGCGGTAGCGGTAGCAGCCTTGGATTAATGAAATATTCATGCATTCTGCGAAGCCTGAGATTCTCTTCTTGAAGCATCTCTACCTCTCTCTTCAAGGCTTGATATTGAGTGCAAAACTCAAAAGTGACCAGCATTCCGTGTTCTATCACGGGCATGGAGCTAAGATCCAAAACATGATACGTTGGTCCCTGCAGATCATGAGAAAAGATACGCCTAGCTTTCGTTGGTCCTTCAAAAGCAGGGTTCTTGGGCCTTGCTCTCCCTGAACCTTGCTCTTCCTTCCACTTTTGGCGCTGGTGATCATCTACCCAGGGTCCTTTGCCCTTGTTGTCACTTGAAGAGGCCATGGCTCCCCCAAGCTTAAGATCAACTCCTGACAGAAACAGCTCGAAACAAAACATGACGAGAAAACGATATACAGACCTCGGGGACTCTGGGGGGTTAAATAGTCGAAAATTATACATCAAAACGAAGTCACAGGAGGAAACCGGGACGGAAACGAGTTCCGAGGTGATCTCACACCTAGGTGGCGCGGCCAGGGGTGGGCCCGTGCCACCTGTGTGTGAGAGGCACACGGACTCTTTTTCCTGCCCATTTTCGTCTCGTGATTTTTAATATTTAGTAAAAACAGCAAAAAATATTAAAGGAAGAGCTTTTCGCGAAACTTCTCTGACTAGAACTGTTACCTATTCGAAAACGAACTCTGCAGGTACCTGCAATTTGTCTTGGATGAATTCTTTCGGAGAAACTGTTTCAATAACATCAACATCTTCATTATAAGAATCTCCAGAAATATAATGCTTGAGTCTTTGCCCATTCACCACTTGTGTAGAGTCATCTTTCAATGAAGCAATCTTAATAGCACCTGAGCGATACACTTCCACTATAACATATGGTCCTTCCCATTTTGAAAGTAATTTTCCTGCAAAAACTCTGAGACGAGACCTATACAATAGAACTTTCTCACCAACATGAAGCTCTCTCTTAAGAATTCTCTTATCATGCCATTGCTTGACTTTCTCTTTAAAAAGTCTGGCATTCTCATACGCTTCGTTTCTCCACTCATCTAGAGAACTCAAATCTAATAACCTTTTCTTACCAGCTAGTTTAAAATCTCTATTAAGCTCTCTCACTGCCCAAAAAGCTTTGTGTTCTAATTCTAAGGGCAAGTGACACGCTTTTCCGTAAACCATCTTATAAGGAGACATACCCATGGGGTTCTTATAAGCAGTTCTATAAGCCCATAAAGCATCGTTTAACTTACTAGCCCAATTTTTCCTAGATCTATTGACAGTCTTCTACAAGATAGACTTGATCTCCCTATTTGAAAGCTCTACCTGTCCACTAGTTTGGGGATGGTAAGCAGAAGCAATTCTATGATTGACATCATATTTAGCAAGAGTTTTTCTAAAACTACCGTGAATAAAATGAGAACCTCCATCAGTCATAAGATATCTAGGCACACCAAACCTAGGAAAAATAACATCCTTAAGCATTTTCAACGAGGTCTCACCATCGACACTCTTTGTAGGTATGGCTTCTACCCATTTAGTAACATAATCAACAGCAACAAGTATATGGGTATAGCCTTTTGAAGGAGGAAAAGGACCCATAAAGTCGAATCCCCAACAATCAAACGGTTCAATAACAAGAGTGTAATTCATAGGCATTTCATTGCGTCTAGAAATATTACCAACTCTTTGACATTCATCACAAGATAAAACATACCTTCTGGCATCTTTAAAGAGGGTCGGCCAATAAAAACCTGATTGTAGAACCTTCTGCGCGGTTCTATCTCCAGCATGATGCCCTCCATAAGCACTACTATGGCATTTTCTTAATATCTCCTGTTGCTCATATTCCAGTACACATCTTCGCATAATACCGTCAACTCCTTCTTTATATAAGTGTGGGTCATCCCAAAAATAATGCCTCAAATCATAAAAGATTTTTCTTCTTTGCTGAGCTGTAAAGGTTGGAGGCAAATACTTGGAAACAATAAAGTTAGCATAATCAGCATACCAAGGAAGGTCTCGCGAAGTTACATTTATTGCAGCCAACTGTTCATTTGGAAAACTATCATTAACAGGAATAGGATCAAAAGAAATGTTTTCCAATCTAGACAAGTTGTCAGCCACAGGGTTTTCAGCACCTTTCCTATCTACGATATGCAAATCAAACTCTTATAAAAGCAACACCCATCTAATAAGCCTAGGCTTAGCATCCTTCTTAGTCATGAGATATCTAATAGCAGCGTGATCAGTATGAATAGTAACTTTAGAATCAACAATATAAGATCTAAACTTATCACATGCAAAAACAACAGCAAGAAACTCTTTCTCAGTAGTAGCATAATTCTTCTGAGCAGCATCAAGAGTCTTATTAGCATAATGAATAACATTCAACTTATTATCTACGCGCTGTCCAAGAACAGCACCAACAGCAAAATCACTAGCATCACACATAATTTCAAAAGGTAAATTCCAATCAGGTGGTTGAACAATAGGAGCAGTAGTTAAAGCCTTCTTAAGAGTTTCAAAAGCTTCCTTACAATCATCATCAAAGACAAATGGTACATCCTTTTGAAGAAGATTAGTAAGAGGCTTTGAAATCTTAGAGAAATCCTTAATAAACCTCCTATAGAAACCAGCATGACCAAGAATACTACGAATACCTTTAACATCTCTGGGACAGGGCATTTTCTCAATTGCCTCCACTTTTGCTCTGTCAACTTCAATACCTCTTTCAGAAATTTTATGTCCAAGGACAATTCCTTCATTTACCATAAAGTGGCATTTCTCCCAATTAAGAACAAGGTTAGTTTCTTCGCACCTCTGCAAAACTTTATCAAGGTTGTGCAAACAATTATCAAAAGAAGTTCCATAGACGGAAAAATCGTCCATGAAGACCTCCACAATTTCTTCACAAAAGCCATGAAAAATAGCAGACATACATCTTTGAAAAGTAGCAGGACCATTGCATAAACCAAACGGCATACGTCTATAAGCATAAGTTCCATAAGGACAAGTAAAAGTGGTTTTCTCTTGATCATCCTTCTTAACAGCAATTTGAGAAAAACCAGAATAACCATCAAGAAAACAAAAATGAGTCTTCTTAGACAACCTTTCTAACATCTAATCTATAAAAGGTAAAGGATAATGATCTTTCTTAGTAACTTTGTTTACCTTCCTATAATCAATGCACATTCTATAACCAACTACTACCCTTTGAGGAATAAGCTCGTTATTCTCATTAGGCACAACAGTCATACCTCCTTTCTTAGGAACACAATGAACATGACTAACCCATCTACTATCAGCAATAGGATAAATAATACCAGCATCAAGGAGTTTTAATACCTCATTTCTTACCACATCCTTCATCTTGGGAATTAGGCGACATTGATGCTCCACGACTAGCTTCGCGTCTTTCTCCATATTAATGGCATGCTGACATAAAGTGGGAGAAATCCCTTTTAAATCATCAAGAGTATATCCCATAGCTCCTCGGTGTTTCCTCAATATCTCCAATAATCTTTCTTCTTCCTTTCATGAAAGTTTAGAACAAATAATAACAGGATATATTTTCTTATCATCTATATAAGCATATTTAAGATTATCAGGCAAAGGCTTTAATTCAAACACGGGATCTTCCTTAGGTGGCAAAGTGGTACCAAGATCCTCCACGGGTAGATTATGCTTGAGTAATGGTGGTTGACGAAGAAGAATATCGTCAATCTCTTCTCTTTCCTTGCTAAAAACATCACTTTCATGATCTTCCATGAATTGCTGCAAGGCATTATTAGGAGCAAGAGCAATAGAAGCAAGCTGTTCAACTCAAAAAATTTCATTAGGCGTGTCATTTTCATAAGAAGTCTTAGCAAACTTGGAAAAATTAAACTCATAAGACTCTCCATTAAATTTAGTAAAAAAAATCTCCTTCTTACAATCTATCACGGCGCCACAGGTGTTCAAAAATGGTCTACCAAAAATAATAGTACAAGTTTTACTAGCCTCCTTACCAAGGACTAGAAAATCAGTAGGGTATTTAGTCTTACCGCAAAGAACTTCCACATCTCGAACAATACCAAGAGGCCAAACAGTCTCTCTGTTAGCAAGCTGAACAACCACATCAATATCTTCAAGTTCACAAGTGCCTATCTCGTGCATAATTTCTTTGTAAAGCTCTAAAGGAATAGCACTTGCACTAGCACCAATATCACATAAACCATAATAGCAATGATCTCCAATCCTGACAGAAATAATAGGAACACTTGTTTTCCTATGCTTTTTAGGATGTGAGGGAATGTTAGAAGCATCTTCACAAAAAATAATATATTCATCCCCTACATCTTTAGTAACAAGATCCTTCAAAATAGCTACAGGAGACTTAATAGTAATTTGCTCATCAGGTTCTGCAGCTTTCTTAGTACTTTTATTAGACACACTTACCAAAGTAGAATACTTCTTTACCTTAGCAGGAAAAGGTGTCTTCTCAAAATAAGGTTCAGGCACAATGCTATCAACAGTACAAACTTCAGTAGCTGCAGCAGGAATATGACTAATAGAATCTTTATAAGGCGCATGATATTTGTTCCAATCTTTCTTTGGAACATCAATATAAGAGGCAAAAGCCTTAAGACAATTAGCAAGTTTTTGTGAATCAAGACCATAAGCAGTGCTAACACTATGAAAGTCATCGGTTCCCATAAAAGATTTAATGCATTCATAATCATAGTTTATACCTGACCTCCTACCTTTGTCGTTTTCCCAACCTTCAGCATTCTCTTGAATACGGTCAAGAAGTTTCCACTTAGCGTCTTCTTTCATATGAGTAAATGATCCAAAGCAAGAAGCATCCAAATAATCCTTATCAGGAAGAGTAAGCCGCACATAAAAATTATCAATAACAATATTATTGGGGAGCTCATGAATGGGGCATTTGAGCATTAGTAACTTCAATCTCCCCCACGCTTGGGCAATACTTTCTCCATCATGAGGCCAAAAATTATATATCCGGTTACGATCTTTATGGATTTCACTTGGAGGATAACACTTGGAATAAAAGAGAGGCACAATATCCTCCCATGCCATAGATGGACCATCTTGGAGTAGTCGATACCACTCTTCAGCTCTGCCTTTCAATGATAAAGAGAATAATTTCTTCTTGACCTGGCTTGGTGAAATACCTGCACATCTGAACAACTCACATAATTCATGTATAAATAATAAGTGATCACCCGGATGGACAGTTCCATCTCCTGAATAGCAGTTATCCATAATACGCCCAACAATCTTCATAGGTATTTTAAAAGGATCAATTTCAGCAAGTGGTGGCGGTGGTGGTTCCTCCGCATGTGCAGCAGTAGTAGAAGTGTTTCCAAATAGGAAACCAAATGGAGAGTTCTCCATAGCAGAGTAAAACAAAAATAAAAGACAAAATAAAAATAATACTCACAGTGACGGTTACCTTTACCAATTCCACTCTTCAATAGCGCTACACTCCCTGGCAACGGCGCCAGAAAATAGTCTTGATGACCCACAAGTATAGGGGGTGTATCGTAGTACTTTCGATAAATAAGAGTGTCGAACCCAACGAGGAGCAGAAGGTGTTGATGAGCAGTTTTGATCAAGGAATCACTGTAAATACTAGCAAACAGGTTTTCAAGGGTATTTGGTAATATGAGTAAATAAAGTGCGAGTAAATAAAAGACAGTAGTAACAATTGCAGCAAGTGGCCCAATCCTTTCTTCAGCAAAGGACAAGCCGGTTGTGTACTTATAATAACCAAACGTTCTCGAGGATACACGGGAGTTTCTGTCAAGAGCTTTCGCTTCATAAAGCCAATAGTCTTTATTGGTTTGATAGGTGCAATGGTTTCCCAACGGAGGTTTAGGTTTCTGTCACTCCAGCAACCCCACAATCGGTAGCCAAATACACAATGCATCTCACTAGGCCCATAAATGGTGAAGTATCATGTAGTCGACGTTCACATGACACCACTAGTGAAATAGCACCACAACAATATCAAACCATTAAATATTTCTCAACAATAATTCACTACTAACATCTTGACTTCTCCCATGTCCTCAAGAATTAAATGAACTACTCACAAGACATCATATGGATCATGATCAGAGGTGAAATAATGGTAAATAACAATCTGAACATAAACCTTAACTCAACGGTTCCACTCAATAGCATCAACTACAAGAGTAATCAACACCGGGAAAGTTTTCCCTATGAATATAACAAGATCCAACTCAAGATGTTACAGCGGGATGGCGTGGTGATGGTGGAGATGGAGGTGCTGGTGATGGAGATGATGATGATGATCCCGATGAAGTCCAGTGCGATGGTGATGACGATGGCGACGATCTCCCCTCTCCGGGAAGGAATTTCCCCGGCAGATTTCTCCCTGCCGGAGAGCTTTTCTCTCTCTGGTGTTCTCCGCCCCGCAGAGGCGGCTGTGTCTAACTCTGAGCCCCCCCTGACTTAGGTTTTCGGGGACGATGAAGTACGCAAAGGGGCGAGACCAGAAGTGGGCCAGGGCGGCCTCACACAGGGCTGGCGCGGCCAGGGGTCAGGCCGCGCCACCTTGGCATGTGGGCCCCTCCTGGCTCCTCTCGTCTCCTCCTTCTGGCTTCCGGAGTCTTCTGGGAAAATATAATTTCCTGGTATTTTTCTGGAATTTTCCTGATCTTCAAAATATGGTCCCTTGATGGTCCTTTTTCCAGCAGAATCCTGACTCCGGCAGCAAATCCTCCGATGATCATCAAACATGTGGAAACAAGGGAAATAACATAAGTATCAACTCTAAATATGAAATATATCAATGAATAACAGTAAATTATGATACAAAATAGTGATGCAAAATGGACGTATCAGTGGCCCATAGTCGTGCTCAGTTTACAATAAGAGTTACATTATTTTTTCAGATGTCCAACTACTACGATATGAAAACTGATTTGCAACAAGAGTCATCCAGTACATGAAGTACCTCAAAATGAAAGTCTCGGTCAGTTTCTAAGTTCCCTCTTCAGTGTGTTAATATAGGAGTTAATCTTGGTATATCTCAAGTCATATAACTTATTGTATGTCAAAATATTTAGCAAAAACTTATCCACAAAAATCACTTCGCTAATTTTTTTGAGGGACCATTGTCATTCTCCTATCAATCTTTTTTAAGAAAACATTCACAGTCCACTATGTTTATAACTATATAGCACGTACCGTGTGTACTACCATATCTTACTTCAGGGTCATATCTACTGTTCAAATAAATATTGCAAATATAAAGATTTATTTGATAGCATGTGACTAAGAATTTTCGCAGCAACGCTCGTGGTATCATCTTGTTTAATATGAAAGTACATGTATGACAATTCTAATGCTATAGATTTTCTATTTAGTTAGATGTTGATATTTTTTTCTATGTATTTGGTTAAAAAAATTGACCTTGAGATAACCGAAAAGGTAGAATACTAATGAAAACATTTAACCTTTCTTGCATTAAAGCCGGTTGAATTATAGATGAACACTTAATTAAACTATTCTGGCTCCATAAACACACCTTTTGTGTTCAAACTTCCAAGGCATATTGAAAGGAGAGGCTAGCATGTACTCATAAACAATTACCTTGGGATAAAATATGAGGAAAGAATAATAAAACCTTAAAAATTGGCGAGTCTTCACATGTCCATGAAGAGGCAAGTAAAATTGAATTTTGATAATATCAATTATCACCTATGCACAACGACTCTATCTTGAACCATTGTCAAATTTTGTAATCATGCTTAATAACTAAATATTTTCTCCATTTTAAAATATAAGATGTTTTATTTTTTTAACACACATGTATCTAGATATTTTTTAGTGTGTAGATTGAAAGCAAAATGAGTGAACCTACACACTAAAAAAGCATGTAAGATAAAAAGTCTAAAACATCTTATATTATAAAACAGAGGAAGTAGAAAGCAGTGGTAACAAAATTGCACGTAAACTCAAAATTCACTAATTAATCAAATTTCACCAGTTCACTACCAGCTAGTATAGATCCAGTTTGGCCATGTGCAACATGGACGACCTCTTCCGGATGGGACGGCTTCCTAGAATTATCTGAAATTCCAATGGATTACCGCTATTTTCGCAAGACATGTGCAGCGTTATGTGAGTTTTAACATGCTCGTGCCGTCGTGGTTGGAATCTTTCCGGAACACAAGGAAGAAAAAAAAAACACCGATTTAAACCTCCGAAGACCTGCAGAAATGGCGGAAATGCCCCGGAACGGCAGATCAGCAGCATCGCCACCGGCATCCCGCAGCGTAGACTGCCACCCATAGTTGCCAGGTTCGGGATCGATGCCGCGTTCCGCGACCCCAGGTCGATCGACCCGGATCGAGGGTCGGGAACGTGAGTGGATCGACGCGATTCGTTTTTGGGTCGCGATCCTATTTGCGTGCTTCCTGTTTCTATATTAGCCTTGATTTTGGGCTCTTTTATACATATTTGGGCTTATTTAGACTTATTAATACCCTTAATTCTAAGCGTTATATCTGGGCCTATTAATATTCTTAATTCCAAGCGTCATATTTGGGCTTATTAATACCCTTGATTCTGCGTAATCGATCCAAATCAAAGTGGATCGCGATCCCCGATCCAATTTAGCGTACCAGAGATGTGTACCCCTGACCGATCCTTATTAGCTGGCATGTCGAATCCCGTTCCCCGATCCGGTTTCTCGATCCGGACGATCCGGTTCGCTGGCAACTATGCTGCCACCTACAAGTTGACCAATTGCTCGCTCGTCTCCCTCCCCGTTCTTTCATCTCGCCAGCGCCTCGCCTCGCCTCACCGCCGCTACGCCTCAACTGTTCCTTTTACATACTCCTCCCACCTAGCTAGGTCTTGCCTCTGTGCCTCACACGCAGACGACGAAACCAGCGAGCGATGGGGAGGGCGCAGGCGGCGGCATTTCTGCTGCTGGCGCTGCTCGCGGCGGTGGAGGCGGATGCGAGGAGGCAGCCGGTGGGCGGCGAGAAGGCGTGCGACAGAGGGTGGGAGTGCAGTGGCAGCAAGTTCTGCTGCAACGGGACCATCACCGACTACTTCAAGGCCCACCACTTCGAGAAGCTCTTCCCCAGGCGCAACGACGCCATCGCCCACGCCGCCGGCTTCTGGAGCTACCAGGCATTCATCGCCGCCGCCGCCCTCTTCGAGCCCCGCGGGTTCGGCACCACCGGCGGGAAGGAGATGCGCGTCAAGGAGGTCGCCGCCTTCCTCAGCCACGTCGGCGCCAGGACCTCGTGTACGCTTCTCTCCGCTCCCGACCCTAGCTCACCTCGATGTGTGCATAATAGATAGGGATCTGTAGAAAGAATGGGAGATAGATGATGCTACCGGCTTCCTGAATGCTAAGATGCTAAATCGATCTAATCGCCGTAATCAGGAAACGAAAAGCATATTCGAGCACACCATAATATGCAGACAAAGTTGTCAAACCTTAATAAACCATCACAAATTTTTCAGTATGCTCGCCAGGATTTAGCTGTGCAAGTTCAAAACGCGTAGTTGTGCATCATCCCTGGCAAATGACAATTGAGAGCAGACGTCAATCACATTTCTAACATGTCAAAATATATTTTATTGCAGAAATGCAGTTATATCAATTGACTATCGTACAATGGGAATTCTGTAAAATAACTTAACACTGTAAATTTACAACAACCATCGGATTCTACGATCATCTTTAGCGTTCTTATTCATTCGCTGTGAAGTTACACTAATATTTTACATTCTCAGTTAGCATATAACACGATTACGATACCTTGACAAAAATAATGACATCATATACAGATCAAACATGGGTTTCGATCAAACATGGGTTTCAAATCAGACCCAATTTCTCTCACATATTCTGATGAGGTGTTACTCCAGTGAAAACTAATTTACCATAATACATACAAATCATATTGCATTCTGAAGTCAATACTTCAAAAGATTACTCCTCTCTTTCTTGATTCCACAGTAATAAAATAGGCAAGATAAAATCGTCCTGCTACTGTGAAGAGACCTTACGGATGACCAAAAACAAAAAAAAAAATCAACGAATTTGTGCACAACACAGCCTTGGAGATGGCAAATGATAAAGTTCAGGAGTAATTTCTAGAGATAGAACAAATTCTCTTTTCTATCAATGCATCGAAACAAAAAGCTTTTTGTGTTTTCGCGAAAAAAATCCTAGAGATAGAACATAAACAGAAATCTGGACATCTTCTTGGTACCTCTCAGTTTGTAATTTTTGGAGTAAATTTCATATTTTACCCCCTAGTTTGTCATTTGTGACAGTAATTACCCCATTTAGTAGAAATTCTTCCGGCTTACCCCATTTAGCGAAACTTCTGCCAATTATTACCCCATTTGGCAAAAAAATGTCAATTCTTGGCCCATTTAAACTTTAGCATGGTTTGCCACCCGTTGTCGAAATACCTCGACTCATAGTGTGTTTGTGTGACGACTGACGAGATCATTAGCGCCATCGCTTGTTTTGACCGCGGTCGTGAAGACATTAGCATGGTTTTCCTGTCTATTGACGAAATACAGAGACTCATGTAGACGATCAACATCGGCTCCAGCACCACCGTCATTTGGACACAGCTAAATGCTGACCAGTTAGCTACCTAGAACATGCTATAGTAGTATACCTAATACTCAAATATCGTATACATTCTCTATCCTCTACACAATTACCATGCTTCTTCAAGTACTATACTAGCACGTAGCAGCAGTACCTGGGCTAGCTTCTCCACAAGTGATGGTAGGAACCAACTATTGAATCACCAGCTAGTGTCAGAAGACTTGTACAAAAGCCATGCCACAGGCAGGAGTCGCAATGCGAGCGATCGTGACGCAAACGGAGCCGGGTGAGTATTAGCTAGGAATGGAAATCACCAAGGATACAATATGTCCGAAAAAACAATGCTTGAGATGTGGGAATATATATTGCCATGACGACTAAATGGGGTAAGAATTGGCACAATTTTTTCCAAATGGGGGTAATTATTGGCAGAAGTTTCGCTAAATGGAGTAAGTCAAAAGAATTTCTACTAAATGGGATCATTACCGTCACAAATGACAAACTAGGGGGTATAAAGTGGAATTTACTCATCCGACAAATACTGGAACTGTTACTCCTTCTCCTTCAGGTGGTCATATTTATCCATATCCAACGGCCTGGGGGCTATGCTACAAGCGTGAAATGAGTCCACACGACAACCACTATTGCGACCACAGCAACAAGTTATATCACTGTGTCAAAGGAGTCAACTACTATGGGCGAGGCGCTCTTCTTGTTTACTGGTCAGACCACTATATCCATCTCTCTCTGTTGCTGCTAATAATGAATTAACAAGTGATGATTTTCTTTTTCAAAAAAAGTGATGATTTTGGATCTCCCTCTTAACTGTCCTCAGGAACTACAACTACGGAATAATAGGTAAGGGTATCAAGCAGGATCTGTTGAGTCACCCAGAGTTACTGGAAAAGAATGCCACCCTGGCGTTTGAAGCGGCGATTTGGAGGTGGATGACTCCAGTGAAGAGGGGGCAGCCGTCAGCCCATGATGCCTTTGTTGGAAACTGGAAAAGAACCAAGAAAGATATTTTGTCCAAGCGATATCCTGGCTTTGGTATTACAATGAACATCATGCATGGTGATCGCACATGTGGTCGAGGGTTCACTGATGCGATGAACATCATCATATCCCACTACCTAAATTATCTCGACCTGATGGGTGTTAAACGGGTGTATGGACGTAGCTTGGATTGCGCCGACCAGGTGGTATTCAATCCGTCATCTAAGAGTTCCGGCTCATAAAGAAGCTGCATGCCAGATGTCTCTATTTGCATTTGAGGCCGACCTTCTAGCTTCCTAAAGTGTACAAATCCTGTCTGAATCTGTATAGTATTTTTGTAATATAACTCAACATATTGTCGTTGTGTCCATGACATCGATTTATTTAAGGGTTTGTAACATTGTCTAGATATATGTTCTTTTTTTTATACTTATCCCTGAAACATACTTTCGCCATGCTTTATAAATTAAGACAAACAGGTGAACCGTTACTAAGTGACGAGGAGACACTCTTACAAGAAGATCAAAGATAACCAAACAAGAACAGCAAAGCCGAACGCTGATGTCACCGGAACGAGTCCTAGAGGTACAAGAGCTCCATGATGATGCCTTCGAGAAGGTGACAACGCATCATGCTACCATCATAGAGACCAAAACGGTTAAGAGTTTTCACCCAAAGCACTGACAGGAAGAAGTTACCCACAACGGCGCCTACAAGAGGTTACGACACGCATAGACATCACTGCCATAGCGCCGAAGTGCCGAGCTTTTTCCCAAAAAAACCTTCACACCACACTCGATATTTTGGACTGCCCAATATACTAGTGGTATGGAATATAAAAACCACACCACCAATATATATACCCTCTACTAGTGGCGTTTCACATGCACATCACTAGTATAAATATTGGCAATTTTTACGGTACCTTTTTTGAATTCATACTACTCCTAGAATAGTCACTAGTATGAAAGGCCCATTAGGCCCATTATCTCAAACGTTAGTTGAAAAAAAAATCCAGCACACCAAAAGAACCACCGCTGCCACCTCCAGTTAACCGACACCACCAGAACGCCCACCCGGCCGCCGCCGCCGCACGCCCAGACGCCGTTCTCCCAGTTAGTTCTAGCAGTGTTTTTTGCTTCAGAGATCATTTTCTCTAGTATTGGATTCGTTACCGTGTTCTTTCAAGCAGAATAATATATGCTGGAATAGCAAACGCTGAGCTGATGGTCATGCGAAAGGTCGTCTTGTTCTACTTCTGAAAGTTGAACTGGCACCATACTTTGGTTGGGCTAGCTGAATAATCAGACTATCCGAGTACCAACCTCCCTACAGACTGTTGATTAGGTAATTGTTACAACATTACTATGATACCATTATATTGCGACGTTATGCTCCACTTCTGAGTTTGCTCCTGTTGAATTGTTGTTCTGCATGTTGTATGTGATATTGGGCCAGCCGAAACTTGACCATGATTACTACAAACTTAAAAGTTTTATGGGATGATATCACCTATTCTACATACAAGTTGACGCCCATACGTTGGCACAGACATACAAAACTATTAATTGTCGTTTTATTTCTCTAATGCATTTAATTCTCACTGAAGATAACGATTTTTTTAAAAAAAAATGATGAAACAGAGGGAGTATAACAGAATAAAACCCTTGCTTACAATTAAAAATGTACTAAGATGAATGAGAAAACAATATGAGTGATCATGATAAAATTGTAAGACAAACACACCAACCAATTTTTCCAATAAAAAAATTATGAGTCTGGACACATCCGTGAGACACCTAGCAGCAGAAGATGTAATGGACCCTAAAAACATGGGTAACAGAAACCCAGATAAACAAGTAACTGAGATTTACATGTTCTTTTCAAAATCAAGCAGATAAAAAAACATTTCTTCTAATTTAGCTACTTGTATGTACAGTCTTCAATTTCGGGTATCATCCATGCTTTCGGGTATCATCCAAGCTTGGCATGCAGTGGCGTACGTCTTCATCTCTTGCTGGTCAGCCAACGCCTGAACTCCTTATGCATTCACGCCTTCTTTGTCTGGATATTATCCACACGGGTGCCTTCGCCTATCATTCCACAAGAGACACAATGATTCACTTGCAAATCATTCTTTATCCAGCAATGCACATCACCTATATATATGTAGAGTGCACCATGACATTACTTGACAGGATTTTCCTGCAGAGACTACAACATGAGATTGGAATAAGTAGAAAAGCAGTAACAAATTCAGTACATAACCACTTAATTTCCATGGACAGAAGATGCTTAATAAATTAACACTAGATCATGGAACAGTAGTGCTACCTCAATAACATAGGCAAATGAACATTGTGGATGAAGTCTGCCTCCTATACCACGTCTAAGTTCTAGCTGCAAGAATTAAATATCAAGTTATTACACATCCACTACATTGTTTCGCGATGAGATCAATGTGGATATCAATACTTGTCAATTTAATCATGAAGAGTGTATCTTAAAATTGGTGCAAGAAATCCAACAAAGACCATTATTGAAGTAATCAGAGTGAAACATATATCTTACTAGACCTTCAGATTACCAGCACTCTCTTAACAGAAAGTAAAACTATGGTAACTAACTGCTTTCAAGATTCAAGTTTATCACATTATTCCATGGCATAGAGAGTAATGGAGCTGGTGACAGACATAAAATTTACATACCATGCTTCACGTCGGCGGTGAAGAGCACTGCAGTCTCCTCCATTTCACGTCGCCCTCCAATTGCCGGCCACCCCTTCGTCGACCTTCTCCCTGTCCTCCCCCGCGCCACCCCTCGGTGGTCTCCTCCCCATATACAGAAGCTTCCCCGCATTGTCGCCGGCCTCCCTATGACTTCGTGGTGGCGCCGACAGAACCGAGGACGGCAACCGCGTCACGGGGGCAACCACACAGCCGAGGTGGATCGCGGAAGAAGTGATTAGGGAGGCGCTCCACCAAGCATAGCTAATAATATCCTGACAAAACGTAACACTCTCACTATATTTCATTCAAATTTCAACAGAACTTTAGTAGGAAAGCGCTGAATGTCACAGGAAAGTGCTAAATGTCACATGAAAAGGAAACTAGATACTAGCAATAATAGGTGATTAGGGATCTGGCCCAAAGAAGCCAGCAATTAGCAGTATTAAAGTTTACAGTATAAGCGCGTACATGAATGTCAGGAACTAACATGATTAAGCAGATATTAATCATCCTTAACTGAATGTAAAAGTAGCTATGTTGAGGAACTCTTAATTTCTTCATAAATCACTACAACCATACAAGCAGGTCGCTATGATAAAACACGTAGGTAAATCAATTCCTAAAGTGCAGTATATTACAAGCAGGTTGCTATGATAAAATCAATTCTTAAACTGCATTACCATACAAGAAAGTCGCTATGATAAAACAAATAAGTATTTCAGTTTGAAATTGCAATGCAAGAATAGCAGTAACTCACGTTGGGCTTCGCTGGCCTCGGCCGGAACCGGCGCAACGCCCGTAGTTGGCTAGCGTTGGCCACGCCGAGGACGGCGGACTCGAAGGTGCCGAAGTTCCTAACGATCTTTTTGTCCGACTCCAAGCTGACAGATGATGCTCACCAGGGCGGATGGCGGATCCCACTGCCTGGAGTTGAACAAAAACCTGTGTTCTGCGGATATGGAGTCAAGAAGCTGACTACGACATGATGGCGAGGGCCAGCATGCTGGTGCTTGGAGTCGGGTCGGCAGCGCCGGGTCGGGGCGGAATCGTCGCTGGCGGAGGGGCAGAGAACTCACGGCGACGTCCAGACGGAGAAGGACTGTACGGAGGCGTCCAGGAACATGGGTGCCTCGACGAAGGACGGGTGGTCGTCGGCAGTGGGGGCGGCGGAAGGCTGGGATGGCGTGACGCTGAGGATGTTGAGAGGAGGTGCGGTCGCACAGATCGTCGAAGGAGGGCTTGGGCGTTCGTCCGAGGTCGTCCGCATCGAGGAGAGGCAGGGCCAGCGGCCGTCGCGGTGAGAGAGCCGGCCGGCCTGCAGAGAGAGAGAGAGTCAGGGCGGGCGGCGCTCAGGAGGTGGGACTGAGCTGGATTAGGGCTAGGGGAATTGCGGTCTGAGGCTTTTGGGCTGGGTTCTCTTGGGCCACGGCCCGTCTACAAAATGTGCGGAATTTTCTTAGTAGTATGAATTGCATTGGTCATCTTTTTAAGGAGATGGGTCATTGGATGGACGAAAATCAATGGCTATAATTTATTTGAGGGTACCACAAAACTACTCATAATATTACTAGTGGCATGTGAACACCATGCTACTAGTAACAATTTTAATCGTCGCCAAACCAAACCAGTGGCGTGCCACCACAACTCCACTACCGATCATTTTGCAACATCACTAGTAGCCTTTTCTCTACTAGTGCTACGTTGTAAATTTTTGCTATTTATATTATCAAATGCATTTTATAGTTAGTTGCACTCTTCCTTGCTATACTTTTCTTACAGCTCGCGGCCTTGCTATTATCTTCACAACCGTTTTAGCACCACTTCTGCCATGCCTATTTTACTGTTAATGTGACTCCTAAGCATCCATGGTAACTCTGAACTGAACACTCATGAGATGTAGGATGTAGCATTCCTTCTCTTTCTGAATTCTGTCAATGCTATTCCATAATTTTTGTCTATGATTGTAACAATGACAAGAATTATGGAACGGTGGGAGCATGTTTTTGGCAAGTTATGCATATTGGATAAATTACTAAATTTAGAAACCATTTTCGGAAGCTTAAAAGCGTAACTGAATAGATGATATGATAGGCTTGTAAAAACAGATATCCAAATTCCGCAAAAGAAAAAGAAACAGATATCCACAAGCTCTGCGGAGAAAGCAAGTGCGGAATTCAGAGGCATGTTCATAGAGAATTACGACATGACTGTATTGACCAGCTAATACAAGTGCCGTCTTGTGCAACTTCATTTTTATTTTTTTGAGGGATTTGTGCACCATCAGTTGGGAACAACAACACCATCAGCACTTCAGATAAGGTCGCATATACCACGCAACACAAAATTGCACAGATACAACCCCTATTATTAAATATTTTTTCCAGATCCTTATTTTAACCCTCGAATCGAAAAATAATAATGAAAATGTTAGACATGTATAGTCTTCTTCTTGTATTTCCCTGTAGTATAAGGGGCTCTTTGCATATCCCCACACATGTACATGTATTGACCTTTGGCCCGCTGTGAATGTCACTTGCTCATTCCATGGTATCAGAGCTCCCGCATCGCACGCTGCAACTCTGTGCCTCCGGCCGAGGATCATTCCGGCTACCACCCACCTTTTTCTTGTAGTTTCTGGTATACTGCTTTCCCTTCTTCTTCGAGGTTATTGCTCTAAATCGAGTTGGGGCCTTCCCGATCCGCTGCAGGCTGCTACTGCCCCGACCACAATCGGTCGATTCCGATCGCTTCTGACCGATTCCGGCCGTCGTCGGTGGAAATCCGGTGGATTATGGCTTGATTTCAGCCTTCTGGCCACTCCGCAGCTGCTGCCTGCTCTGCAGCTGCTGATCTGCTGGTCGTCTGGCCCCAGTCCGATCTGCCCGGCCACCGGCCCGATCTGCCCGGTCGCTGGTGTCAGCTCGCGCGTGAGATCTGCCCGGTCGCGAGCTCGCGCGTGCACGAGCCAGAAATTGGTGAGTTCCTGTAAGTCTGCGTGAGTTGATTGGATAAAAAAAAGGCAGAAAGAGATTGTTGCTGTTTGCTCCCTGGCGTCGTCTTCGTCGGGATATGTTGTCATTCCGCGTTGTCCGATGACTTTCGATGGTACCAACTATGCAGACTTTGCTGCTCACATGCGCGTCCATATGCGCGGTCTTCGGCTTTGGGGTGTTCTTTGTGGCGAGGTCCCCTGTCCGCTGCGCCCCCTTGCTCCAGTGGCTCCTGTGCCGCCAACGCCACCGGTTATTGCTGCTGATGCTTCTGAGGCTGATAGGGTTGCCGCCAAGACCGCCGATGATGATGCGGTCGATGCTTATGATCAGCAGGTAGCGGATTTCTCTGCGGCTCTTTCCACTTATCGTGATGATCAAACTGCTTATACTCAGTGGTGTGATGAGGATGCTCGTGCTGCGGCTGTTCTTACTGCTAGTGTTTTGCCACAGTTTGCCTCTGAGTTCATGGCCCTTGCTACTGCTTCTGAGATGTGGGATCACCTTCACCAGCGGTATCAGCCCTCTGGTGACTCTTTTTATTTGTCTGTGGTCC
This sequence comes from Dactylis glomerata, assembly GCA_007115705.1. NCBI lineage: Eukaryota > Viridiplantae > Streptophyta > Magnoliopsida > Poales > Poaceae > Dactylis > Dactylis glomerata. Next base: position 3,912,007 of record QXEO01000382.1, read on the forward strand.
GTCAGGAGCATGCTCTCCAGCAGGGTGATTCCAGTGTTGAGGAGTTCTACACAGAGAGTTCAGCTATTTGGCGTCAGCTTGACTCTCTCCGCTCTGCTGTCTGTGGTTCTTGCCCCTGTTGCAGGACTGTGCGGTCTGATCTGGAGTTTCAGCGAGTATATGAGTTTCTGTCTCGGCTTCGTCCAGAGTTTGAGCCCCGACGTGCTCAGTTGATTGCTCGAGGCCGTATTCCTCTCTCGGTGGTGCTTTCTGAGCTCCGTGCTGAGGAGACCCGCCTCCGTGGTGCTGGCCTGCTTGGTGTTCCCTCTGTGCTTGCTGCCCGAGCTCCTACTGTGTTGGCTACTGCTCCAGGGCCCTCTCGTTCCAGTGCACCACCACTGTTGGCTACTCCTTCTGATGGCATGGGTCGCTCATCATCAGGCGGTGGAGGTCGCCCCTTTCATGGTGGAGGCCGCCTTCGCCCTCCTCGCATTCAGTGTGGCTATTGTCAGAAGCCAGGGCACCCCGAGACTGATTGCTACAAGAGGATGCTGGATATGGGCCGGGCTTCTTTGAGTGGGACTCGACCTCCCTCTTCGGGTCCGTCCCTCTCTGCGTAGGATATTGTGACGCTGAGGCGCATATTGACTGCCTCGGGCTCTTCTTCCTCGACAGGCACTGCTGGTTCTGTGACTGTTGTTTCCCGCACTGAGCGGTCACCGTCTCCACAGTCAGGTACTTCTTCGTGGGTCTTGGATTCTGGAGCTTCTTTTCATATGACTTCTGACTCTTCTGCGTTATCCTCTCTTCGTTCTCTTGATTTTCCTCTTTCTGTTCTTACTGTCGATGGCACTTCCCTTCCTGTCACCAGCCGTGGCACTCTTTCTACTCCCTCCTTCCCTGTTCCTGATGTTTCTCTTGTTCCTCGCCTCACTATGAATCTGCTTTCTGTCGCTCAAACTGCTGATTCTGGTTGTCGTGTTCTTTTTTATGCTGATTCTGTTTCTGTCCAGGATCGTCACACCCAGCTTCTGGTTGGAGCTGGCCCTCGGCATCGTGACTCCCCAGGGCTTTGGGATCTTGATTGGCTTTGTCTTCCATCTACCGACACCAGCATCCCCACTCGTTTGCATGCTCTTGCTACTTCTGCTTCCGCTTCATTTCAACAATGGCATCATCGACTTGGTCATCTTTGTGGCTCTCGACTCTCGTCTTTAGTTCATCGCGGTCTTCTGGGGCCTGTCTCAGGAGATGTTTCGCTTCAGTGTCAGGGTTGTAGACTTGGCAAACAGACTCAGTTACCCTATCCTACTAGTACCTCCGTGTCAGAGCGTCCTTTTGATTTGATACATTCTGATGTATGGGGTCCAGCTCCCTTCGCTTCGAAGGGGGGGCATCGCTACTATGTTATATTTATCGATGATTTCTCTCGCTATACCTGGCTTTACTTCATGACTTCTCGTAGCGAGGTTCTCTCTATATATAAGCGATTTGCTACCATGGTTCAGACCCAGTTCTCCACGCCCATTCGTGTTTTTCGAGCTGATTCCGCTGGAGAGTATGTCTCCCAGATGTTGCGTGGTTTTCTCGCTGAGCAGGGGACTCTCGCTCAGTTCTCCTGTCCCGGCGCTCACGCTCAGAATGGCGTGGCTGAGCGCAAGCATCGCCATATGCTTGAGACGGCCCGTGCATTGATGATTGTCGCCTCTCTTCCACCTCACTTTTGGGCTGAGGCTGTTTCTACTTCCACCTATCTCATTAACCTTCAGCCCTCGGCTGCCTTACAGGGTGGCATTCCTCTAGAGCGTCTGTTTTCTCGCTCCCGTGATTATTCGGCCCTTCGCTCGTTTGGTTGTGTTTGCTATGTTCTTCTGGCCCCTCGCGAGCGTACCAAACTCACTGCTCAGTCTGTTGAGTGTGTGTTTCTTGGCTACAGTGATGAGCACAAGGGTTATAGGTGTTGGGACCCTGTTGGCCGTCGGATGCGCATTTCTCGTGATGTCACTTTTGAGGAGTCGCATCCCTTCTACCCTCGCCCCTCCTCCTCGGCCTTCTCGGTGGAGGACATTTCCTTCCTTTTGTTTCCTGACACACCACCTTTTGTGCCACCTGTGCCTATTGATCCTCCCCCGCGTCCCCTTCTTGCCGATGCTCCGCCTTCCCCACCTAGTCCTTCTTTCTCTTCCGATCCTCCACCCATCTCTACGTTGTCTCCTTTTCCTTTCCACTATTCTCGTCGCTCTTATGTTCCGGATGCTTCCTCTGATGTTTCTCCTTCTACTTCTTCTGGTGTGCCTTCTTCCTCTGATGAGATGACTCCTCCTCTCCCTGCTCGCCATCGTCGTCCACCTGATCGCTTCTCTCCTAGTCACTATGGTCTTTCTATTGCTCTTGAGCCGACCTCTTGTCGGGATGCTGAGCATCATCCCGAATGGCAGCTTGCCATGGCCGAGGAGATTGCTGCGCTTGAGCGTACTGGCACCTGGGATCTTGTCTCTCCTCCTCCCGGTGTTTGTTCCATCACATGCAAGTGGGTCTATAAGATCAAGACTCGCTCCGATGGATCTCTTGAGCGCTACAAAGCGCGTCTTGTGGCTCGTGGCTTCCAGCAGGAGCAGGGCCGTGATTATAATGAGACCTTTGCCCCAGTGGCTTGATGCTACCGATTTGATGAAGTAAATAACCGGCCAGTTGGGAACCCTAAGAGGAAGGTGTGATGAGTATAGCAGCTTGTTTTCCCTCAATTAAGAAACCAAGGTTTATCGTTCAGGAGAAGAGCAGACAATTACGACTGAAGGTGATGCTTGCTAGGTTGCGACAGCTTCGGACATTTTATATATGGCGCCTCGTCCAAGCTTTGCTTGCTAGCTGCAACGCGGAACCTGCACACACACAACCAAATACTTTGTTCCCAACTTACGATGAGGTTGTCAATCTCACCGGTTTGCTTGAAACAAAGGTATGAGCGTATCGAGTGGAAAACAGTAGAAGTATGCGAGTAAAGTAAACAGTACGAGTAAAGTAAACACGTGATAGCAATATGATGGAAATAGGACCGGGGTCCACAGTTCACTAGTGGTGTCTCTCCATAAGATAAATAACACACGCTGGGTAAACAAATTACAGTTGGGCAATTGATAGAATAAAGATAACGTGATATGTCAAGAAGATCACTACGAGATTTACTCGGGGCATTACAACAAAATACATAGACCGCCATCCAACTGCATCTATGACTAATAATCCACTCACGAGGATATCGTCCGAACACCCCATGAGTATTAAGTTGCGAACAACAGATAATTGCATTAAGCAAAGTGTGTAATGTAAACAAAGCATATGCCCTTGAGCATATGAATGTTGTTTTCTCCCTAGTAGCAACAGTACATCTACAACCTTAGAGGTTTTTGTCACTCCCCCAGGTTAAATAGAGGCATGAACCCACTATCGAGCATAAATACCCCCTCTTGGAGTCACTAGCAACTACTCGGCCAAGATAGCTACTAACAACGGAGAGCATGCAAGATCATAAACAACATAGAGATAACATAAGATATATTTCAGTATAGCAACTCAATCATAACACCAATATTCATCGGATCCCAACAAACTAAACATGTAGAATTACATAACGGTGATCTCAATCATGTAGGGCAGCTCATGAGATCCAAATATGAAGCACGTGGTGGAGAAGACAACCATCTAGCTACTGCTATGGACCCATAGTCCAAGGTATACTACTCACTCATCGCTCCGGAGGCAAGCATGGTGATGAAGAAGACCTCCGGTGGCGATTCCCCTCTCCGGCAGGGTGCCGGGTAGAGCTTCTGGACCCTCCCGATCTCGGGTCGACGACGGCGGCGGATCGCGATGTGTTTCTGGAAAATTGATCGGGTACTTAGGTTTTTCCCGTTGTGGGGTCTTTATAGGCGAAGGGGCGATGTTAGAGGTGGCCCCAGGCCTCCTCACACCATGGCGGTGCGGCCAGGGCCTAGGCCACGCCAGCCTGGTGTGAGGGCGGCCTGTGGCCCCTCTCCTACTTCTCTTCGGATCTCTGGAAGCTCCCGGACAAAATAAGACTTCGGGAACTTGTTTTGTCCAATTCCGAGAATATTTCCTGTGTATCACTTCTGAAACACAAAAACAGCAGAAAACAGGGAACTGGCACTGTGGCAACTCGTTAATAGGTTAGTTTCGGAAAATGCATAAAAGTGCCACGAAGTGTAACGAAACAATAGGCAAATGGTGTAAAAACAAGCATGGAGCATCAAAAATTACAGATACGTCGGAGATGTATCAAGCATCCCCAAGCTTAACTCCTGCTCGTCCTCGAGTAGGTAAGTGATAACAAAAGAATAATTTTTGAGGTGACATGCACCTACACAATCTTGATCATATATGTAAGCAATAGTAAGCTGGGATCATAAGAACTTAAAACATGGGCATGAAGATATAATCTTGACAATAGAAACTTAGCAACCATGTTGTAAACATGAAAATGAACACAAACAAAAGATCATGAAAATGAAACAATGAAAGTCAAACGTGTGTTCAAATCATAAGGAAAAACATACAAATGGTTTTCAGCTTGTCCTTCAAAGAGAGCAAAACATAAATACATAGGACACCTTCAAGTTTAAGAGGGCGACTAGATACAAATAATTTGAGAACAAGTGAAACCAACAATATGAATCAATCAATGAAAACTTTGGGACAATGCACATTATACTAAGAATGATAACTATGCTCTCTTAATGGTGCATAAAGATAGAAGGTGGTGACTCAACATAAAAGTAAAAGAAAGGCCCTTCGCAGAGGGAAGCAGTGATTGCAAGTTTTATAACCTTCAAAAATTATGGTACTTACCGGCTTTGAGCTCTCATTGCCCCCATCATAAGCATCTTGAATGGTTAGAGTTAATGCGAGAACAATTATGATGCATATGCTTGACAAATCATAAGTTGAAAACCTCGTGTCCCGTGAATACGAGTACCCAAACCTCATGCTACTTTACTTAGAGTCCCAAGCAAGGCTCTTGTCATTGTAAGTATATACATATCATTGAGAACCGCCAATGGGGTACCTCCGTGCCCGATGACATGGAACAAGCCCACACCAAAATGACAGGACAAGCAGACAATGAACACCTCGACATCTCTTTTATTTGCCTTTTGTTTAGCTTTTTATTGTGAGATGCGTCGTCGAATGTTCACCATGGGTATGCTGCAAATTTCCACCATGAATTATGCATGGCTTAGATTGGCGGCCCGGCGTTTCCCTAACACATATACAAACTCCATGATCCCCACAGGATTCCCAATTCATTTCACACCGCGGGCATCCATAAACAAAAGATCACGATATCAACTCAAATAGGAAGTGCAATGTTGAAAGCTTGCCCCATGACAGCATGGATGGGCTAGAATCCAACTTACAACTTGCAAGCATAACAACTCAACATAAAAGACCACAATGTCAAATTTTTAAGAACAGGAAAAAAATAAAGTGTGCCTTCCGGTTCGTGAGAGCTTTACTGACCGAATTTCGCATAACACTGGTAAGAGTTTAATTTGAAGAGAAAATAAAAGCAAGTCAAATTTACTTGGAATAGCAAATTGCTAGTAGGTATGTATGGTGGACACTTTGGAAAACTTTGGCTTTTAGGAGTTGGATGCACGAGTAGAGCTCATACTCAGTACAAGGCGAGGGCTAGCAAAAGACTGGGAGCGACCAACTAAGAGAGCAATAATGGCCATAATCATGCAAAGCGACAAAGTGATATTGCAAGTTGATGTGGAAGATATGAGGTCCTTGTGCGTGGTGAATGACCAGCCCGTTGGGAACCCCAAGAGGAAGGTATGATGAGTATAGCAGCTTGTTTTCCCTCAGTTAAGAATCCAAGGTTTATCGTTCAGGAGAAAAGCAGACAATGACGATTGAAGGTGATGCTTGCTAGTTTGCGACAACTTCAAACAATTTATATATGGCGCCTCGTCCAAGCTTTGCTTGCTAGCTGCAACGCGGAACCTGCACACACACAACCAAGTACTTTGTTCCCAACTTGCGATGAGGTTGTCAATCTCACCGGTTTGCTTGAAACAAAGGTTATGAGCGTATCAAGTGGAAAACAGTAGAGTATGTGAATAAAGTAAACAGTGCGAGTAAAGTAAATAGGTAATACCAATATGATGGAAATAGGACCGGGATCCACAGTTCACTAGTGGTGTCTCTCCATAAGATAAATAACACATGCTGGGTAAACAAATTATAGCTGGGCAATTGATAGAATAAAGATAAATGTGATATGTCAAGAAGATCACTATGAGATTTACTCTGGGCATTACAACAAAATACATAGACCGCCATCCAACTGCATCTATGACTAATAATCCACTCCCGGGGATATCAATCCGAACACCCCATGAGTATTAAGTTGCGAATAACAGATAATTACATTAAGCAAAGTGTGTAATGTAAACAAAGCATATGCCCTTGAGCATATGAATGTTGTTTTCTCCCTAGTAGCAACAGCACATCTACAACCTTAGAGGTTTCTGTCACTCACCCAGGTTAAATAGAGGCATAAACCCACTATCGAGCATAAATACCCCCTCTTAGAATCACTAGCAACTACTCGGCCAAGATAGCTACTAACAACGGAGAGTATGCAAGATCATAAACAACATAGAGATAACATAAGATAATATTCAGTACAGCAACTCAATCATAAACACCAATATTCATCGGATCCCAACAAACAAAACATGTAGAATTACATAACGGTGATCTCAATCATGTAGGGCAGCTCATGAGATCTAAACATGAAGCACATGGTGGAGAAGACAACCATCTAGCTACTGCTATGGACCCATAGTCCAAGGTAGACTACTCACTCATCGCTCCGGAGGCAAGCATGGCGATGAAGAAGACCTCCGGTGGCGATTCCCCTCTCCGGCAGGGTTCCGGGAAGAGCTTCTGGACCCTCCCAATCTTCGGGTCAACGGCGGCGGCGGATCGCGATGTGTTCTGGAAAATTGATCGGGTACTTAGGTTTTTTTCCGTTGGGGGGTCTTTATAGGCGAAGGGGCGATGTCAGAGGAGGGCCCAGGTGGCCTCACACCATGGTGGCACGGGCCAGGGGCTGGCCGCGCCACCTATGCGTGTGGGCCCCTGGTGGCCCCTCTCCTTCTCTCCTTCGGATCTCTGGAAGCTTCCGGGTAAAATAAGACTTCAGGAACTTGTTTCGTCCAATTCCGAGAATATTTCCCGTGTATCACTTCTGAAACACAAAAACAGCAGAAAACAGGGAACTGGCACTGTGGCAACTCGTTAATAGGTTAGTTTCGGAAAATGCATAAAAGTGCCACGAAGTGTAACGAAACAATAGGCAAATGGTGTAAAAACAAGCATGGAGCATCAAAAATTATAGATACGTTGGAGACGTATCAAGCATCCCCAAGCTTAACTCCTGCTCGTCCTCAAGTAGGTAAGTGATAACAAAAGAATAATTTTTGAGGTGACATGCACCTACACAATCTTGATCATATATGTAAGCATTTGTGAGCTGGGATCATAAGAACTTAAAACATGGGCATGAAAGATATAATCTTGACAATAAGAACTTAGCAACCATGTTGTAAACATGCAAATGAACACAAACAAAAGATCATGAAAATGAAACAATGAAAGTCAAACGTGTGTTCAAATCATAAGGAAAAACATACAAATGGTTTTCAGCTTGTCCTTCAAAGAGAGCAAAACATAAATGCATAGGACACCTTCAGGTTTAAGAGGGCGACTAGATACAAATAATTTAAGAACAACTGAAACCAACAATATGAATCAATCAATGAACTTTGGGACAATGCATATCACACTAAGAATGACAACTATGCTCTCTTAATGGTGCATAAAGATAGAAGGTGGTGACTCAACAAAAAAGTAAAAGAAAGGCCCTTCGCAGAGGGAAGCAGTGATTGCAAGTTTTATAACCTTCAAAAATTATGGTACTTACCGGCTTTGAGCTCTCATTGCCCCCATCATAAGAATCTTGAATGGTTAAAGTTAATGCGAGAACAATTATGATGCATATGCTTGACAAATCATAAGTTGAAAACCTCGTGTCCCGTGAATACGAGTACCCAAACCTCATGCTACTTTACTTAGAGTCCCAAGCAAGGCTCTTGTCATTGTAAGTATATGCATATCATTGAGAACCGCCAATGGGGTACCTCCGTGCCCGATGACATGGAACAAGCCCACACCAAAATGACAGGACAAGCAGACAATGAACACCTCGACATCTCTTTTATTTTCCTTTTGTTTAGCTTTTTATTGTGAGATGCGTCGTCGAATGTTCACCATGGGTATGCTGCAAATTTCCACCATGAATTATGCATGGCTTAGATTGGCGGCCTGGCGTTTCCCTAACACATATACAAACTCCATGATCCCCACAAGATTCCCAATTCATTTCACACCGCACGCATCCATAAACAAAAGATCACGATATCAACTCAAATAGGAAGTGCAATGTTGAAAGCTTGCCCCATGACAGCATGGATGGGCTAGAATCCAACTTACAACTTGCAAGCATAACAACTCAACATAAAAGACCACAATGTCAAATTTTTAAGAACAAGAAAAAAATAAAGTGTGCCTTCCGGTTCGTGAGAGCTTTACTGACCGAATTTTGCATAACACTGGTAAGAGTTTAATTTGAAGAGAAAATAAAAGCAAGTCAAATTTACTTGGAATAGCAAATTGCTAGTAGGTATGTATGGTGGACACTTTGGAAAACTTTGGCTTTTAGGAGTTGGATGCACGAGTAGAGCTCATACTCAGTACAAGGCGAGGGCTAGCAAAAGACTGGGAGCGACCAACTAAGAGAGCAATAATGGCCATAATCATGCAAAGCGACAAAGCGACATTAAAAGAAGCATAAGATGGCATCAAAAGTCAAAAACTAAATGATCATAGAGGCTATTGGCGACTTTGTAAGAGTCTAACATGTGTGAGCATGCGCCAAGTCAACCCAAATAAAGCATCAAGGAGAAAACCAAAATAATGCTTCCATACAATAAAAACAACGCATGATTTTTTTCAAAGGCTCATTAAGCAATCTCAGTTATTTGAGACAAGTCATGCTACAGCAAAACCACTAAGCATACTATCAAAAAGACATCAAGCATGACATGAAAAAGCCTAAGCCGCAGTCTACACAAGCTCCTTCTTGTACCACTATTTTGCACAAAGCTTTTTCTCTTTTCCAACACCATTTGAAATTTTTATAAACACCTCTTTTGATGAAAACCAATAAATATCAGAGGAAAAAATACACCTTGATGAAAAGATATGACAAGGTCTGAATGCAAATCAAGGTGAAAACAAAAACCAAAAGCAGTAGCAGAAAAATAAGAACACTCGATTTTTAATAAGAGTGAAAACTAGAGCGTTCTTGGCAAATGAAAACGAGTACATCTCCTCCAAAGGAAATTTGTTGGGGTCCAACCATTTATTGCAGCAAACAAACTAAACCAACTAAGAAAACTAAAACAACTGATGCTCCAAGAAAAACACATAGTGCATGAAGCAATAAAAATATAGTGTTTTGAAAGGTGACCTGATTTTTGCCGATGAAGAAGGGGTGCCTCGGGGGCATCCCCAAGCTTTGACGGTTGTACTTCTTGGATATTCCTTGGGGTGATGCATGGGCATCCCCAAGCTTGAGCTTTTGTCCATTCTTCAACTCATCTCATCATTCTCCAATCCCTACACTTGAAAACTTCCTTCATACAAAACTAAACACAATTCTATTAGCAATATTAGTGTAGGCATAACATATAATCAACCTCCTTTTGCTTCAGGTTTCAACTCAAAACCACCACATATATAGCAAATACTACTGTAGCAACCTCCCCAAAAGTTCCGTGATCAAAAGAACTCAAAAGAAAGCGATAAAGTGGCAAATACAAATATTGGCAGAAATCTGTCAAAACTGAACAGCTGACAAAGGTCGAATTTTTTAGGGATTTTCTGTTGCTCAAATCAAAAAGTATTAAACTAACAAAAGTTTGGATATAACCTGGGGCATATGCACAAGAAATCGCAGGTCCAAAAGATATACAGAGTATTTATACGAATTTTTACGGTGCAGCACCAAAAACAGTTTCAGGACAGCAACATCCCCAAATCTTTACCTCGCTCGAATTAGAGGCTTCTCTTGGCACAAAAACGAAATAAAAGATAAGGAGCGGTCTTTACAGTAGTAATGACTTCCAAGACTCAAATAAAAGAAAAATTACTGAAAATAAACATTGGGTTATCTCCCAAGAGTGCTTTTCTTTAACGCCTTTGAGCTAGGCGCAGAAAATTGCGAATCAAGTAACATCAAGTGAAGAAGCATTAAGATCAACTGCAGAGATCTTTTCAACAATGAAGGAAAATGTGTTCAACTGAGTTTTTGAAAATCCTTTATGATCACGCTTTGGCACACTACTTTCATCGAAAGGATTTTCAGGGCAAATCCAACTGGAATTCTTTTCCCAAGCATCATGAATTCCTATAAGTTCATAAGGTATTGGCACTCTAATATCATCGGGTGTACCAACAACCACCACAGGTGAGCCAAGCTTATTAAACTTCTTAAAAACTTTCCTAGCCTCAATTGCAACATCTCTAAATTCTATGCGCAAAGTTTCCAAGATAAAAGCTTTCTTTTCGGGATCCTCAATTTCATGAAGCTTAAGGAACATGTATTGAATAAAAGGATTAAGACTAGCAAACCTAGCTTCTAACATGTGAACTAAATGAGCAGAAGCAACTTCAATACTAGGAGCTAGCTCAACCAAAGACTTTTCCTCAACTTCCTTATGCATACTAATGTGATTAAAGAACTCCTCAATGTTACTTTTGCCAATAATCGAACCACTACCTACTGAGAGGTCCTCCAGAACGAACTTAGGGAACAACATGATGAACTAAAGTAAAGAAATAACAACTACCAAGGATTCTAATTTTTTGGGTTTTTGATATAAAGCAATGTAGGTAAAATAAATAAAGTAAAGCAAAACAATAAAACAAAGTAAAGGATGTGTGTGCGAAAACTCCCCTCGCAAAAGTCTTCCACTCTTCCCCGGCAACGGTGCCAGAAAAGAGGCTGATACTCCAAGTTGATGTGGAAGATCAGAGGTCCTTGTGCGTGGTGAATGACCAGCCCGTTGGGAACCCCAAGAGGAAGGTATGATGAGTATAGCAGCTTGTTTTCCCTCAGTTAAGAAACCAAGGTTTATCGTTCAGGAGAAAAGCAGACAATGACGATTGAAGATGATGCTTGCTAGTTTGCGACAGCTTCGGATAATTTATATATGGCGCCTCGTCCAAGCTTTGCTTGCTAGCTGCAACGCGGAACCTGCACACACACAACCAAGTACTTTGTTCCCAACTTGCGATGAGGTTGTCAATCTCACCGGTTTGCTTGAAACAAAGGTTATGAGCGTATCAAGTGGAAAACAGTAGAGTATGCGAATAAAGTAAATAGTGCGAGTAAAGTAAACAGGTAATAGCAATATGATGGAAATAGGACCGGGATCCACAGTTCACTAGTGGTGTCTCTCCATAAGATAAATAGCACATGCTGGGTAAACAAATTACAGTTGCGCAATTGATAGAATAAAGATAAATGTGATATGTCAAGAAGATCACTATGAGATTTACTCTGGGTATTACAACAAAATACATAGACCGCCATCCAACTGCATCTATGACTAATAATCCACTCCCGGGGATATCAATCCGAACACCCCATGAGTATTAAGTTGCGAACAACAGATAATTGCATTAAGCAAAGTGTGTAATGTAAACAAAGCATATGCCCTTGAGCATATGAATGTTGTTTTCTCCCTAGTAGCAACAGCACATCTACAACCTTAGAGGTTTCTGTCACTTCCCCAGGTTAAATAGAGGCATGAACCCACTATCGAGCATAAATACTCCCTCTTAGAGTCACTAGCAACTACTCGGCCAAGATAGCTACTAACAACGGAGAGCATGCAAGATCATAAACAACATAGAGATAACATAAGATAATATTCAGTACATCAACTCAATCATAAACACCAATATTCATCGGATCCCAACAAACCAAACATGTAGAATTACATAACGGTGATCTCAATCATGTAGGGCAGCTCATGAGATCTAAACATGAAGCACATGGTGGAGAAGACAACCATCTAGCTACTGCTATGGACCCATAGTCCAAGGTAGACTACTCACTCATCGCTCCGGAGGCAAGCATGGTGATGAAGAAGACCTCCAGTGGCGATTCCCCTCTTCGGTAGGGTGCCGGGAAGAGCTTCTGGACCCTCCCGATCTTCGGGTCGACTTCGGCGGTGGATCGCGATGTGTTCTGGAAAATTGATCGGGTACTTAGGTTTTTTCCGTCGGGGGGTCTTTATAGGCGAAGGGGCGATGTCAGAGGAGGGCCCAGGTGGCCTCACACCATGGTGGCGTGGGCCAGGGGCTGGCCGCGCCACCTATGTGTGTGGGCCCCAGGTGGCCCCTCTCCTTCTCTCCTTCGGATCTCTGGAAGCTTCCGGGTAAAATAAGACTTCAGGAACTTGTTTCGTCCAATTCCGAGAATATTTCCTGTGTATCACTTCTGAAACACAAAAACAGCAGAAAACAGGAACTGGCACTGTGGCAACTCGTTAATAGGTTAGTTCCGGAAAATGCATAAAAGTGCCACGAAGTGTAATGAAACAATAGGCAAATGGTGTAAAAACAAGCATGGAGCATCAAAAATTATAGATACGTTGGAGACGTATCACAAAGCGACATTAAAAAGAAGCATAAGATGGCATCAAAAGTCAAAAACTAAATGATCATAGAAGCTATTGGCGACTTTGTAAGAGTCTAACATGTGTGAGCATGCGCCAAGTCAACCCAAATAAAGCATCAAGGAGAAAACCAAAATAATGCTTCCAAATAATTAAAACAACGCATGATTTTTTCAAAGGCTCATTAAGCAATCTCAGTTATTTGAGACAAGTCATGCTACAGCAAAACCACTAACCATACCATAAAAAAGGCATCAAGCATGACATGAAAAAGCCTAAGCCGCAGTCTACACAAGCTCCTTCTTGTACCACTATTTTGCATAAAGCTTTTTCTCTTTTCCAACACCATTTGAAATTTTTAAGACACCTCTTTTGATGAAAACCAATAAAGATCAGAGGCAAAAATACACCTTGATAAAAAGATATGACAAGATCTGAATGCAAATCAAGGCGAAAATGAAAACCAAAAGCAGTAGCAGAAAAAGAAGAACACTCGATGAACGATAAGAGTGAAAAACTGAGTGTTCTTGGCAAATGAAAACGAGTAAATCTCCTCCAAAGGAAATTTGTTGGGGTCCAACCATTTATTGCATCAAATAAAACAAACTAACAAAGAAAACTAAAACAACTGACGCTCCAAGAAAAACACATAGTGCATGAAGCAATAAAAATATAGTGTCTTAAAAGGTGACCTGATTTTTGCCGATGAAGAAGGAGTGCCTCGGGGCATCCCCAAGCTTTGACGCTTGTACTTCTTGGATATTTCTTGGGGTGATGCATGGGCATCCCCAAGCTTGAGATTTTGTCCATTCTTCAACTCATCTCATCATTCTCCAATTCCTACACTTGAAAACTTCCTTCATACAAAACTAAACACAATTCTATTAGCAACATTAGTGTAGCATAACATATAATCAACCTCTTTTTGCTTCAGGTTTCAACCCAAAACTACCACATATATAGCAAATACTACTGTAGCAACTTCCCCAAAAGTTCTGTGATCAAAAGAACTCGCAAAGAAAGCGATAAAGCGACAAACACAAATATTGGCAGAAATCTGTCAAAACAGAACAGCTGACAAAGGCCGAATTTTGGAGGGGTTTTCTGTTGCTCAAATCAAAAAGTGTTCAACTAACGAAAGTTTGGATATAACCTGGGGCATATGCACAAGAAATCGCAGGTCCAAAAGATATGCAGAGAATTTATACGAATTTTTACGGTGCAACACCGAAAACAGTTTCAGAATAGCAACATCCCCAAATCTTTACCTCACTCGAATTAGAGGCTTCTCTTAGCACAAAAACGAAATAAAAAGGATAAGGAGCGGTCATTACAGTAGTAATGACTTCCAAGACTCAAATAAAATAAAAAGTACTGAAAATAAAATATTGGGTTATCTCCCAAGAGTGCTTTTCTTTAACGCCTTTGAGCTAGGCGCAGAAAATTGCGAATCAAGTATTTTCAGAAGAAGCATTAAGATCAACTGCAGAGGTCTTGTCAATAATACATTGTATTTCATCCACATAAGTTTTAGAAGACCCTTTGTGATCACGCTTTGGTTCACTCAAATCACAAAAAAGATTTTTGGGACAAATCCAGTCAAAATTATTTTCGAAAGCTTCACATAATCCCAAGAGCTTGCTAGGTATAGGTATTTCGGCTCCTTCATCATTTGTACTAATAACCATTATAGGTGAACTGAGTTTATTAAAACGTTTAAGAACTTTTCTAGCTTCAATAACGACATCTTTAAATTCTAGGCGCAAAGCTTCCAAAATAAAAGCTTTCTTTTCAGGATCTTCAATTTCATGAAGCTTAAGGAACATGTATTGCATAAAAGGATTAAGACTAGCAAACCTAGTTTCCAACATGTGAATTAAATAAGCAGAAGCAACTTCAATACTAGGAGCTAGCTCAACCAAAGATTTTTCCTCAACTTCCTTATGCATACTAATGTGATTAAAGAACTCCTCAATGTTACTTTTTCCAATAATCGAACCGCTTCCTACTGAGAGGTCCTCCAGAATGTACTTAGTGATCAACATGATGAACTAAAAGTAAAGAAATAACAACTACCAAGGATTCTAATTTTTTTTTGGGTTTTTGATATAAAAACGATGCAGGTAAAATAAATAAAGTAAAGCAAAACAATAACAAAGTAAAGGACGTGTGTGCGAAAACTCCCCTCGCAGAAGTCTTCCACTCTTCCCCGGCAATGGTGCCAGAAAAGAAGCTTGATGCTACCGATTTGATGAAGTAAATAACCGGCCAGTTGGGAACCCCAAGAGGAAGGTGTGATGAGTATAGCAGCTTGTTTTCCCTCAGTTAAGAAACCAAGGTTTATCGTTCAGGAGAAGAGCAGACAATTACGACTGAAGGTGATGCTTGCTAGGTTGCGACAGCTTCGGACAATTTATATATGGCGCCTCGTCCAAGCTTTGCTTGCTAGCTGCAACGCGGAACCTGCACACATACAACCAAATACTTTGTTCCCAACTTACGATGAGATTGTCAATCTCACCGGTTTGCTTGAAACAAAGGTATGAGTGTATCGAGTGGAAAACAATAGAAGTATGCGAGTAACGTAAACAGTGCGAGTAAAGTAAACAGGTGATAGCAATATGATGGAAATAGGACCGGGGTCCACAGTTCACTAGTGGTGTCTCTCCATAAGATAAATAACACATGCTGGGTAAACAAATTACAGTTGAGCAATTGATAGAATAAAGATAACGTGATATGTCAAGAAGATCACTACGAGATTTACTCTGGGCATTACAACAAAATACATAGACCGCCATCCAACTGCATCTATGACTAATAATCCACTCACGGGGATATCGTCCGAACACCCCATGAGTATTAAGTTGCGAACAACAGATAATTGCATTAAGCAAAGTGTGTAATGTAAACAAAGCATATGCCCTTGAGCATATGAATGTTGTTTTCTCCCTAGTAGCAATAGCACATCTACAACCTTAGAGGTTTCTGTCACTCCCCCAGGTTAAATAGAGGCATAAACCCACTATCGAGCATAAATACCCCCTCTTGGAGTCACTAGCAACTACTCGGCTAAGATAGCTACTAACAACGGAGAGCATGCAAGATCATAAACAACATAGAGATAACATAAGATATATTTCAGTATAGCAACTCAATCATAACACCAATATTCATCGGATCCCAACAAACCAAATATGTAGAATTACATAACGGTGATCTCAATCATGTAGGGCAGCTCATGAGATCTAAACATGAAGCACATGGTGGAGAAGACAACCATCTAGCTACTGCTATGGACCCATAGTCCAAGGTAGACTACTCACTCATCGCTCTGGAGGCAAGCATGGCGATGAAGAAGACCTTCGGAGGCGATTCCCCTCTCCGGCAGGGTGCCGGGAAGAGCTTCTGGACCCTCCTGATCTCGGGTCGACGACGGCGGCGGATCGCGATGTGTTTCTAGAAAATTGATCGGGTACTTAGGTTTTTCCTGTCGGGGGTCTTTATAGGCGAAGGGGCGATGTCAGAGGTGGCCCCAGGCCTCCTCACACCATGGCGGCGTGGCCAGGGCCTGGGCCGCGCTAGCCTGGTGTGAGGGCGGCCTGTGGCCCCTCTCCTACTTCTCTTCGGATCTCTAGAAGCTCCCGGACAAAATAAGACTTCAGGAACTTATTTCGTCCAATTCCGAGAATATTTCCTGTGTATCATTTCTGAAACACAAAAACAGCAGAAAACAGGGAACTGGCACTGTGGCGACTTGTTAATAGGTTAGTTCAGGAAAATCCATAAAAGTGCCACGAAGTGTAACGAAACAGTAGGCAAATGGTGTAAAAACAAGCATGAAGCATCAAAAATTATAGATATGTCGGAGACGTATCATGGCTCATATGACCACTGTGCGCACACTTCTTGTCGTGGCCTCTGTTCGCCACTGGTCTGTGTCTCAGCTTGATGTTCAGAACGCATTTCTCAATGGTGAGTTGCGTGAGGAGGTCTACATGCAGCCTCCTCTAGGGTACTCTATTCCTGATGGCATGGTTTACCGTCTTCGGTGCTCTCTTTATGGCCTGAAACAGGCCCCTCGCGCCTGGTTTGAGCGCTTCGCCTCCGTGGTGACTGCTGCTGGTTTCTGCCCCAGTGCCCATGATCCTGCGCTATTTGTTCACACTTCTCCTCGCGGGCGGACTTTCCTCCTCCTTTATGTTGATGATATGATCATCACAGGCGATGATTCTGAGTATATTGCCTTTGTTAAGGCCCGTCTTCGCGAGCAGTTCCTTATGACTGATCTTGGTCCTCTTCACTACTTTCTTGGGATTGAGATTTCTTCCACTTCGGATGGCTTTTATATCTCCCAGGAAAAGTATATCCAGGATCTTCTTGCTCGTGCTGCTCTTGGTGATGAGCGCACTGTTGAGACTCCTATGGAGTGATACGTCTCCAACGTATCTATAATTTTTGATACTACATGCTTGTTTTTACACCATTTGCCTACTGTTTTGTTACACTTCGTCGCATTTTTATGCGATTTTCAGAACTAACCTATTAACAAGATGCCACAGTGCCAGTTCCTTGTTTTCTGCTGTTTTGTGTTTCAGAAAAGCTACACAGGAAATATTCTCGGAATTGGACGAAACAAGTTCCAGAAGTCTTATTTTTCCTGGAAGCTTCCTGAAGACCGAAAGAGAGCCGGAGGGGGGCCAGAGGCCGCCCTCACACGTAGGGGGCACGGCCCAGCCCTTGGCCGCGCCCACCTGGTGTGAGGAACCCCTGGCTGCCCCCTGACGACGCCCCTTCGCCTATATAAAGCCTCGGGACAGAAAACCCTAAGGGAGTCGGTGAAATTTCTAGAACAGTTCCGTAGCTCCGCTGCCGCCGCCGACGAATTTTGGGGGACAAAAGTCTCTATTCCAGCACCCTGCCAGGACGGGGAAGTGCCCCCGGAGCCATCTCCATCGGTCTCCATCGCCGTCTCCGCCGTCTCCATCGATCTCACCGCCATCTCCATCAACCTTGTTGTCTCCTATGATGAGGAGGGAGTAGTTCTCCCCCGGGGCTGAGGGCTCTACCGATAGCTATGTGGTTCACCTCTCTCTCCCATGATGTGATCTTTATGTGATCGTGAGCTTTGTATCATGTTGAATAAGTAGATGTTACTCTTCTTCATTATGTGTACTCTAGTGTGTTATTAAAGTAATCTATTCCTCCTGCCATGGTGTAACGGTGACAGTGTGTGCATCGTGGTGGTACTTGGTCTAGGCTACGATTGTGATCTTTTATGGATTATGAGAATAATTATCACTATGATAGTATTGAAGTGATCTATTCCTCCTTTCATGGTGTAATGTTGACAAGTGTGTGCACCGTGTTACTACTTGGGAGATAACCCACATGAGCATCTTTGCAAATTACTGCGCCTAGCTCAAAGGCGTTAAAGAAAAGCACTCTTGGGAGATAACCCATTGTTTATTTTCAGTACTTTTTCTTTTATTTGAGTCTTGGAAGTAATTATTACTGTAATAACCGCTCCTTATCTTTTTATTTCGTTTTTGTGCCAAGAGAAGCCTCTAATTTGAGTGAGGTAAGATTTGGGGATGTTGCTGTCCTGAAACTGTTTTCGGTGCTGCACCGTAAACATTCGTATAAATTCTCTGTAAATCGTTTGGACCTGTGATTTCTTGTGCATATGCCCCAGGTTATATCCAAACTTTCATTAGTTGAACACTTTTTGATTTAAGCAACATAAAACCCCTCAAAAATTCGACCTTCGTCAGCTATTCTGTTTTGACAGATTTCTGCCAATATTTGTGTTTGCCGCTTTATTGCTTTCTTTTGAGTTCTTTTGATGACGGAACTTTTGGGGAAGTTGCTACAGTAGTATATGCTATATATGTGGTGGTTTTAGGTTGAAACCTGAAGCAAAAGGGGTTGATTATATGTTATGCCTACACTAATGTTGCTAATAAATTTGTGTTCAGTTTTGTATGAAGGAAGTTTTCATGTGTAGGGATTGGAGAATGATGAGATGAGTTGAAGAATGGACAAAAGCTCAAGCTTGGGGATGCCCATGCATCACCCCAAGAAATATCCAAGAGGTACAAGCGTCAAAGCTTGGGGATGCCCCCGAGGCACCCCATTCTTCATCGGCAAAAATCAGGTCACCTTTCAAAACACTATATTTTTATTGCTTCATGCATTATGCGTTTTTCTTGGAGCGTCAGTTGTTTTAGTTTTCAGTATTAGTTTAGTTTAGTTTGCTGCAATAAATGGTTATATCACATCATGTTTCTTTTGGAGGAGATGAACTCGTTTTTCATTGCCAAGAACACTCTAGTTTTCACTCTTATCGTTCAACGAGTGTTCTCTTTTTCTGCTACTGCGTTTAGCCTTTGTTTTTCGCCTTGATTTTTGTTCAGATCTTGTTTTATCTTTCCATCAAGGTGTATTTTGACCTCTGGTATATATTGGTTTTCATCAAAAGAGGTGTTTATAAATTTTTTGAATGGTGTTGGAAAAGAGAAAAAGCTTTATGCAAAAAGTGGTACAAGAAGGAGCTTGTGTAGACTGCGGCCTAGGCTTTTGCATGTCATGCTTGATGTCTTTTTGATAGTATGCTAAGTGATTTTTGCTGTAGCATGACTTGTCTCAAATAACTGAGATTGCTTAATGAGCCTTTGAAAAATCATGCGTTGTTTTTATTGTTTGGAAGCATTATTTTGGTTTTCTCCTTGATGCTTTATTTGGGTTGACTTGGTGCATGCTCACACATGTTAGACTCTTCCAAAGTCGCCTAATAGCCTCTATGATCATTTAGTTTTTGACTTTTGATGCCATCTTATGCTTCTTTTAATGTCGCTTTGCATGATTATGGCCATTATTGCTCTCTTAGTTGGTCGCTCACAGTCTTTTGCTAGCCCTCGCCTTGTACTGAGTATAAGCTCTACTCGTGCATCCAACTCCTAAAAACCAAGTTTGCCAAAGTGTCCACCATACATACCTACTAGCAATTTGCTATTCCAAGTAAATTTGACTTGCTTTTATTTTCTCTTCAAATTAAACTCTTACCAGTGTTATGCGAAAATTGGTCAGTAAAGCTCTCACGAACCGGAAGGCACACTTTACTTTTTCCTGTTCTTAAAAATTTGACATTGTGGTCTCTTATGTTGAGTTGTTATGCTTGCAAGTTGTAAGTTGGAGACTAGCTCAGCCATGCAGTCATGGGGCAAGCTTTCAACATTGCACTTCTTACTTGAGTTGATATCGTGATCTTTTGTTTATGGATGCCCGCGGTGTGAAATGAATTGGAAATCTTGCGGGGATCATGGAGTTTGTATATGTGTTAGGGAAACGCCTGGGCCGCCAATCTAAGCCATGCATAATTCATGGTGGAAATTTGCAGCATACCCATGGTGGACATTCGACGACGCATCTCAAAATAAAAAGCTATACAAATGGTAAATAAAAGAGATATCGAGGTGTTCATTGTCTGCTTGTCCTGTCATTTTAATGTGGGCTTGTTCCATGTCATCGGGCACAGAGGTACCCCGTTGGCGGTTTTCGATGATGCATATATACTTACGATGACAAGAGCCTTGCTTGGGACTCTAAGTAAAGTAGCTTGAGGTTTGGGTACTCGTATTCACGGGACACGAGGTTTTCAACTTATGATTTATCAAGCATATGCATCATAATTGTTCTCACATTAACTCTAACCATTCAAGATGCTTATGATGGGGGCAATGAGGTCTATAAAACTTGCAATCACTGCTTCCCTCTGCGAAGGGCCTTTCTTTTACTTTTATGTTGAGTCACCACCTTCTTTCTTTATGCACCATAAGAGAGCAAAGTTGTCATTCTTAGTATAATGTGCATTGTCCCAAAGTTTTCATTGATTGATTCATATTGTTGGTTTCACTTGTTCTCAAATTATTTGTATCTAGTCGCCCTCTTAAACTTGAAGGTGTCCTATGCATTTATGTTTTGCTCTCCATGAAGGACAAGCTGAAAACCATTTGTATGTTTTTCCTTATGATTTGAACACACGTTTGACTTTCATTGTTTCATTTTCATGATCTTTTGTTTGTGTTCATTTTCATGTTTACAACATGGTTGCTAAGTTCTTATTGTCAAGATTATATCTTTCATGCCCATGTTTTAAAGTTCTTATTATCCCAGCTCACAAATGCTTACATATATGATCAAGATTGTGTAGGTGCATGTCACCTCAAAAATTATTCTTTTGTTATCACTTACCTACTCGAGGATGAGCAGGAGTTAAGCTTGGGGATGCTTGATACGTCTCCAACGTATCTATAATTTTTGATGCTCCATGCTTGTTTTTACACCATTTGCCTACTGTTTCGTTACACTTCGTGGCGTTTTTATGCGATTTCCGGAACAAACCTATTGACAAGATGCCACAGTGCCAGTTCCCTGTTTTCTGCTGTTTTGTGTTTCAGAAAAGCTACACAGGAAATATTCTCGGAATTGGACGAAACAAGTTCCAGAAGTCTTATTATTCCCGGAAGCTTCCCGAAGACCGAAAGAGAGCCGGAGGGGGGCCAGAGGCCGCCCTCACACGTAGGGGGCGCGGCCCAGCCCTTGGCCACGCCCACCTGGTGTGAGGAGCCCCTGGCTGCCCCCTGACGACGCCCCTTCGCCTATATAAAGCCTCGGGATGGAAAACCCTAAGGGAGTCGGCAAAATTTCCAGAACAGTTCCATAGCTCCGCCGCCGCCGCCGACGAATTTCGGGGGACAGAAGTCTCTGTTCCGGCACCCTGCCGGGACGGGGAAGTGCCCCCAGAGCCATCTCCATCGATCTCCATCGTCGTCTCTGCCGTCTCCATCGACCTCACCGCCATCTCCATCAACCTTGCTGTCTCCTATGATGAGGAGGGAGTAGTTCTCCCCCGAGGCTGAGGGCTCTACCGGTAGCTATGTGGTTCACCTCTCTCTCCCATGATGTGATCTTTATGTGATCGTGAGCTTTGTATCATGTTGAATAAGTAGATGTTACTCTTCTTCATTATGTGTACTCTAGTGTGTTATTAAAGTAATCTATTCCTCTTGCCATGGTGTAACGGTGACAGTGCGTGCATCGTAGTGGTACTTGGTCTAGGCTACGATTGTGATCATTTATGGATTATGAGAATAATTATCACTATGATAGTATTGAAGTGATCTATTCCTCCTTTCATGGTGTAATGTTAACAGTGTGTGCACCGTGTTAGTACTTGGTCTAAGTTGCAATAATATTTATCTTGAGTTGTGATTTGATTTGGATATCTCTATGAGCGGTGTTTGTCAAGTACTTGATGAACTTTGAGGAGTGCTTCGTAGCCCTACGCAATGATTAGTGTTATTCAATAGGAGAGTAATTCAGAGTACCATAGTGAAGAGAAGTTATCTATTGGTTCAATTATGTTATATTTGTTGAGAGTGTGTCCACTAGTGAAAGTATGATCCCTAGGCCTTGTTTCCAAGCTTTGCACACCGTTCACTTGCTGTTTTGTTACTTGTTTGCTTGCTGCCATTTTTATTCCAGATTGCATTTACTACTTATAATCATCCATACCACTTGTATTTCACTATCTCTTCGCCGAACTAGTACACCTATACATCTAACAAGTGTATTGGGTGTGTTGGGGACACGAGAGACTTTCTGTATCGTAATTGCAGGGTTGCTTGAGAGGGATAGCTTTGACCTCTTTCTCCCTGAGTTCGATAAACCTTGGGTGATCCACTTAAGGGAAACTTGCTGCTGCTCTACAAACCTCTGCACTTGGAGGCCCAACACTGTCTACAAGAATAGAAGCGTGTGTAGACATCATGGAGCTCAATGTCCAGCTTCGTGCTTCTGATGGTGACACCCTTTCTGATCCAACGCGCTATCGCCATCTTGTTGGGAGCCTGGTCTATCTTGTTGTCACTTGACCCGATATATCCTATCCGGTTCATATTCTAAGTCAGTTTGTCTCTGCTCCCACCTCGGTTCACTATAGTCATCTCCTTCGTGTTCTTCGCTATCTTCGAGGCACGATCACCCGTCATCTCTTTTTCCCTCATTCTGGCTCCTTACAGCTCCAGGCCTACTCTGATGCTACATGGGCTAGTGATCCTTCGGATCGCCGCTCGCTTTCCGCCTACTGTGTGTTTCTTGGTGGTTCTCTCATTGCATGGAAGACAAAGAAACAGACCGCCGTCTCCCGCTCGAGTACAGAGGCTGAGTTGCGAGCTATGGCCAGTTTGACGGCCGAGGTGACTTGGTTACGATGGTTATTGGAGGATTTTGGTGTGTCTGTCACTACACCGACTTCCCTATTGTCAGACAGTACAGGTGCTATCAGCATTGCGCGAGATCCGGTGAAGTATGAGCTCACCAAACACATAGGTGTTGATGCCTTCTTTGTGCGCACTGCTGTGCAGGATCAGATTCTCGCTCTTCAGTATGTGCCTTCCGAGTTGCAGTTAGCAGATTTTTTCACGAAGGCCCAGACCCGAGCGCAGCATAGCTTCTTTCTCTCCAAACTCAGTGTTGTTGATCCACAATGAGTTTGAGGGGGTGTTAGACATGTATAGTCTTTTTCTTGTATTTCCCCGTAGTATAAGGGGCTCTTTGCATATCCCCACACATGTACATGTATTGGTCTTTGGCCCCTGTGAATGTCAGTTGCTCATTCCCAACAGAAAAAATCTGGCAAGCTTAGTATCTAAATCAGTTCGTGTCAATTCCTACTATCGACATTCACAATAGAATTGTTTTGCATGCGAGTTTTGAACATGAAGATTTGTGGCATGACAAGTATATATCTCGTGTGAACGTTGTCGCTTGTCTTGAGATTCTTTTCAGCACTTGTCTGGAGCTCTGCGAAAACAGCCAACACTCGGAACCCGTCGCCTGTTGTCTCTTCAGCGAGCTCCATCTGCAGGCCGTGTATGGCAAACAACAAGCCCTCGGGATGATCACTCGCCGCTACGATACAAGGCGGACGACGGCCGGCCGCCGGCCACGACACGCGGTCGATCACTTGACGCGATCTCCGTAACAAAAATCAACGAGTTAAATTACACCATCATATCACACCCCGATTAACCAATCTGAAACTGTGCAAGCAAAAAAAGAGGAAGAACGTAGGCGAGCGTGTTCGTCGCGCTGCCAGCTGATAGCCATGGAGGTCGACGGGGCGCCGGACCTGACGGACTTCATGAACGACTGGTTCTTTGGGACCGTCGGCGCCAAGCACAGCGCAGCCGCCAGCACCGGTGCCGGCGCTGGTGGCGCGTACGACCTGACGGGCGAGAGCAGCAGTAGCAGCAGCAAGAAGAAGCCTGCTGCACCCTCGGAGAAGAAGCAGCAGCGGGAAAGCAGGGGCAGCAGCTCGAGCAAGCAGACGCAGGACTGGCTGGAGGAGGCAAAGAGGATGATGGTCGGGTCCGGGTCACCGGGGAGAATGGGATCGCCGTCGAGGCAAGTTCCCAGGTTCGCCGGCGGCAACGGCACGGAGCCCTCGCCGACGCTCGACCGCCGGGACCCCATGTCACGTTCCGCGAGAAGGTAAATGAGATATCACTCCATTCGTACATATGGGAACGCAGAATGCAGAATTCATTCATTTTAATCTGGTGATTCGGTGCAAATTATCGTCGTCTCACGGTTCACCTTTTCTGCACACAATTATTTTCCATGAAGTATTTGAAAAAAGTCATTTCATTTGCGCATCTCCATCATTTTTAGTAAAAATAATCACAGCTCTGTTAATTTTCTCACTATTTGTACAAAAGAATTTGCAAATTAATATGCTCAGCTCAATGGGCCGAACTAGGTTGAAAGCACATTTCTAGTGGACCAAAGACGATGAAATGAATTACTGGCCCAATTTGAAACCACGCTGTAAAGCTCCGCCGCCCACGGTGTCAGTGGCATCCCGCCGCGCGCCGCAGAGTTCCACCGCACTGACTTTTCCTCTGGCGTGCGTGCAGGCACCGGCAGCCGGGCGGCATCGGCGACGAGATCCTGCAGCGCGCGTCCATCATCTCCTCGCCATCGCGCTCCGAAGCCTCCGCCCCCTCGGCGCCACCCTCCCCTTCCCCGTCCCTGCCCCCGAACCCGCACTCCTCCCGCCGCAAGTCCCGCTTCCAGGACCTCTCCGCCCCGGACTCCTCCTCCCACCGCCGCGCCGCCTCCTCTGCCTCCAGCTCTCCCGCCCGCCCCCCTCACCACCGCCGCCACTCCTCCACCTCCAACGCTCCCGCCGCCGCCGACTTCGACGACGGCGTCGCCCGCCTCAACGCCTTCCTCCGCCGCCAGCGCTCCGCCTTAGACAGCCTAGCCTCCGGGGACATCCGCGGCTCGAGGCCCACGAAGGTCGTGCTCTCTGACGCCTCGAAAAGTAAGACCGCTCTTCCCGTTTGTTGTTACATCGGTAAAACCTTTTCCTCTGTTAGAACTGAATCTAACAACTATGCTCACTCGTGATTCCGAGCAGGTGTGAGCTCGATTGTGGCAGCGATATGCTACGCGTGGGTGCTGTCGAGCAAGGGGGATGGCCACGGCCAGGCTGCGGTGCCCGTGGTGAACATGCAACGGAGCAGGATGGCGAGGTGCAGGCAGGCGGCCTGGCTCCTCTACCACGTCGGGGTCGACGCCTCGGCTCTGCTCTTCGCCGACGAGGTGAGCAATGCTACCTAGATTGCGAGCTTCAGTTGGGGAGGATTCATTTCCGACAAATCGGACAACTGTCTAGATCCCGGAGTTATTGGGCGTTTATAATTTGGGCAGAGGCGGCGACAAGGATAAGGCTATCCTGCATCTCATTGCTGTCGTCTCATGTGTGTGTTCTTAATTTCGACTGGTACCATGTGGCCGCCATTCCATTCCAGTGACAGATGGCTGGTATAATGCGTTCTGCATTTTGCGAGTTTGTGCTAGCTTGTACCATAATGTCTTGCATACATAGAAAGGAGAGGGGCTCCAGCAACAATTGAGGGACATCATAAGTATGACACATTTAGTTTCTGCATAAGGTTTAAGAATGTGCCCCAGCGGCAGCTAACTCTGTGCACCATCAATGGCTTGTTCCTGCCCATCCTGAGTAAAGCAAATTTAGATGATACTTACTTTGAGAAGCTGAATTAGGTTGATATGGAGGGACTGATAATGGATCAGCGAGCCAGCTTGGTAGTGGTGGGGCAAGATGTTTTGAGATCAAACGGTGAGGTAATGTTGTGTACTTGTACTAAGTACTCTTCATTTGTCCGCTGAGGAACTTATCAGATTCTAGCATTTACCTTATAATCATGCTTGTTTTTGTATCCTAGGTGAGCTCAGTTTGCACAGTCCTCGCCAATAGCTACTGTGAAGAAGTTTATAGCCCACTTCAGAGCCAGGACATGAAGAAACTTCTGGTTGGTGTATTTTCTACCGGCTCTAGCCACCATTGTGCGTAAGTTACTGGCACTCCTGATAATGTTCTGTGTCTTTGCCCTCAGCTTGCAGGCATCCTGTTAGATACAAACAACCTTTCCAAGATGTGCTCGGACAAAGATTCAGAGGCTGTGCAACTGCTCTTGTTCGGTACCTCTGAGCATAAGAGGCACGAGTTGTTTCAACAATGTAAGTATACTAATCTTCATCTCAAGTTGATTTACGAAATACATGTATAGAAAAGTTGCAAAATTATATATGTAATAACTATTGGAATATTTGACCTTGCTTTGGGCCAGTGATGCTTGATCACAATGATCATTCTTTTGTCGAATTCTTGAAGAATACCTACAGAAAGTCATCCACAAATGGTGAGTTTCATAATATCTTCAAATGGCTCCTCACATCATTTTACATTTCTTTGCTTAAGTTACTGTACTTATCCATGTCTAAGAGACTAAGACTGCAATCTGCCCATTCTCATAAAAACAAAAACATAAGAGATGTTTATCCGCTGATGCTGTTAGAGTCAATTGTGCTTATTACTACTGCCTAAGCTAATTTAACTTTCTAAAAAGGCTTACATTTTGGAACGGAGGTAATAGCATCTTCATTTCAGCTCTAACAACTTCTATGACTCAGCTGAAACTTCCGCAATAGCTATGCCAGTGCTACATAATTATTGTTTTGAAGTACATTAATTGGTCATGTATTTTTCCCCTGAAAGCGTTTGACACAAGTTTGACACAATTTATCCTGCTATTCAAATTAACTAGGTGATGGGGACAGTCCTCCGGAGCAAAAACACTCAAGCCCAGGGCCATTATTCCAAGATGCCAAAAAGTCCAATTCAAGTAATTTTTCCAGCCCCTCCGTTATGATTTGATATGAAGATTTCGCATAAATATCTGTAAAATCTAACAGCAGTTAGAGCACCAAGTTTTGCTGGTTAATCTTGATGTTGAAAGGAAAAAACTAGTGATACATCCAGAAGTTTGCTTCAGATAATCTGACAACTTCTTTGGATGGCGTTGCCAAAATTATGCCAAGTTTATACTTTTAGTTCTCTTTCCACATTTACTAATGCCAGCAACTAAAAAGAAATATTTCAAGTCAATTCATATTCCAATGCATTTATTTTTATTTAATGTTAAATAGATCTGATTTGGTTGTTTCTGTTTCCACCACAGCTAACCAGAAACCAGCGCGCGGAACTGGTGGAAAGCCTTCAGATGAAGTTCCTCGTGGGAAAAACAAATTTTCCTTGGCGAAATGGTTTGGTTTTGGTCCAAAATAATATATTTCTTAATTAGTCTGATTGTTCGTTCAACTGATATATTGTGAATTCGACAAGTATCATGTGTTGTTTATTGAGGAAGTCTGAGGTTTGGAAGCATTCCTCCTCATATTGCGTTTGTGTGGAAAGAGCACTGTATGGAACATTTTGTAACTATTGGTGTCGACTATTTTGGTCAATAAGTTTACTTTTCCATGCTTACATATTTGACTATGTGTGGAGGAAGCACTGCTCATATTATTCTATCTAATACTAGAATCGTGAGAAGAGCGTAGGTTGCTGTTGATTACAGGTACTAATATAACAAAGATGCATACAAATTCCTTTGGTCTAGATTCTGTATTCCTGGTTTAAACAATTGTTGTCAACCATTTGGAAAGACATGAGCATTAGAATGAGATACAATTTCATCAACTTCTTAGTTGATGGTAGTTATGTACGTGGTTGACTTGTTCCCATGGGGGCACTTTATTTTTCTTGCACCCTGTATAAACTATAAATGTTTTTTGCCTGTATGAGACACAATAGTCTTTTCTCTGGAATTTGGTAGTGACTCGTAGAACAGCTCAAGGGACATTCCTGAAATCTTAACTTGGACTTGGGGATTACCAATGCTACATGGTGCAAAGAATCACTACAGGAAAGCTGGGTGAAAAACAATGCACTCCTTGCTACTCCAGTTGTCATTAACAATGGTACAATTGAGTACTTGAGTTAAAAACAAGTATTATACTCTGGTAGTTATCTGCTCACCCATCCTGTTCTTGGAGAGAAAAGCAGAGGATGTTCGTTAGTAGGCCGGTCAAAATAAGTGAGTAGAAGAAGATGATAAGAAGGCAGAAGCCCGGTGTACTCCTGCTAGACTAGATAGGAAGGAGTTAGGAGGGACCAGCTCTTAGCTGGAATTTCCGTGGATAAATCAGCATGAATGCATGATTGGGAAAGGCAAATGCGATTCTGAATCCTGCCTGTCATGTCATCAGCCTCCATGTTTCTCCATCAGGACCAGGCTGTTCCTCATCCCAGGACTATCCTGTGCCCCTCCATGCCAATCTTCCATGTGCCCAACACTCCAATGGGCAATGAAACAGAACATGTCCTCAATCAATCACTCTCCCCATACACTCACATCTTTCCAATCCATTACATGGTATGAACTATTGGTTCATAGCATGGTGAAAATGTCCACTGTAATGTAGTAGTAACAAATGTAGTAGGATTCCTAGCTAGCTAAGCTCATTACTCAATCTTCCAGGCGTAGAGGAAGAGGCAGAAATCGGAGAACTCATCGGTGTCGAAGTCGCACAAGGACGGCGGCGCCTCGGGCTTGAAGATGAATAGCGCCTGCCTCATCCCGGTGCCGAATAGCCAGTCGTGGGCGTCCCAGTAGACCTGCACCTTCATCTTGTTGATGGAGATGCAGTCGTTTCCCCTGAACTTCCACTGCAGGTGCTTGACGAGGACGCTGACGCAGCCGTCGATCTTGATGGCCATGTCGACGTCCATGCCGGCGGCGAGGTTGCCGCTGCTGCACTCGATGCTGATGTCGTGCAGCTTGCCCTTGTCGTGGAACCTGGCCCTGGTGAGGAACCGCTTCTTGCTGAAGACGTGCTCCTTCTTGCACATCAGCTGCGCCGCGTCCTGCAGGGAGAGCGACGGCCGGGAGCCCGTCCGCCTGAACGCCTCCTTCTTCTGGTTGCCGAGGAGGAGGACCACCTCCGCGTCGTAGACGACGGCCACGTAGTAGTCGGACGCCGGCTCGGGCTCGTCGGAGAACCTGGCGGTCCGGAGGTCCCAGACCACGTCGACGGCCCTGCCGTCCACCTGGAACTGCTTGGCGCCGTACTTGCGCCAGAAGTGCCACGGCTGCATCTCCACCTTGCACGCGCTGCAGCTCTTGGCGTCGCCGCCGCCGCCCTGGCCCTGGCCGCTGCCGTTGTGCTCCCTGCCGCCGCCGCCCACGCCTGTCTTGTCCTTGCCGCCGCCGGCGGAGCCTTCGATGGAGACCTGCATGCCGTGGGTGAGCAGGTTCCTGCACCAGGTGACGGTGACCAGGCGGCTCTGCCCGGCGATCTCCGCGCGGTACACCAGCGTGACCGCGCTCTGGCCCGACCTGGTCGCCGCCGACGCGGTGGCGTCCGGGAGGTGGTGCTTCTCGCCGGACGAGAAGCAGGACGGGACGGAGAACAGGTCCTGCATGATCCTCCTAGGCGCTCTGGGAAGGTAATCCGATCAAGATTTCTGCGGTGTGACACTGACACAGGGGGGGAGGTGATGGACTAAGGAAGGCTACTATACATAGGCGGCGGGGAGCGCCATGGACGATTCATGCAAAAGGGTTTGGCGAGGTCGACCGAGCTGGAAAGGAGGATCGGGAGGGAGTCCTAGATAGAAAGTGAGCTGGACATGAAAGTGATACGGGGGGTTGCCATGCCCAGGATGGCTGTTTAAAACCAGGAACCTTCTTCTCCTCCGCTAGCTTGGAATGAATAAATGCGCCATCTCGCAGCCCGGTCCAGCACTGGACTGGACGGACCAAATCTTGAATTCTCCGTAGGCCATGCTTCCTGCTCTGCTCCGTCCGATCCGATGCCAACGGAGAAATCAAGTTGCTCCGAGAATATGTAATTTTCTACTGCCAACTTACACCACCGTGTACTACTAGTACAGTAGTAGTTTTCTACTACAATAGCTTGCTTGCTCCCAGATGGCTAGATGTGCAGTTGTGTACCGGACTACCGGGGTCGATCGGTTTGTTGGGGCCTCCCAGGTCTCGGCGACGGCGAGCAGGTGCATGTGGGTAACATGCTGTGGATCGATCATAGCGACGCATGTGGAGATGTGGCGCAGGATTTCTGGTATCTGGGGGAGAGTATTAAGTGCATTGAGTATTGTGCCTAACATTCGTTGAGCTGCTGCCCTTGTTGGCAACTTGAGCTGGAAGCAAGAAAAGAAAAATCAACTGATGCCACCGAGCTCAGGAATGTGTGTGGATCACAGTCGTCGATCTTGGGACACGAGAGAAGGGCCGTCCTGTTTAATTACTGATCGGATCCCGTCAGGTGGATTACGGGCTAAACTAATTAAACCCACTGTGGATTTGACTGCAGCTCAGGGGCCGGCCTGCGATCCTGCGTGCATAGGAGCATCCGAGCTTTGTAGAATTGTTGTCACAGCATCTCCAATAGCCGCGTCAAAACTCCCGCGCGGTAAATTAACCGCCAGTTTGTCGCGCGGTAGAGCCCGCGCGCTTTTTCAGTGGACGCAGGAAAATGCCACGGGGCCAAAATCTTTTGTCGCGCGCGCTTTTGTGTCATTCTGCGCGGCAAAGTTGTCGCTCCGGCTGCCGCGCGCCCTATTTAACGCCACACGCGTGAAGCCAATCGCCACGGAAACTTCACCACCGCGCCCCGCGTGTCGCTCGCTCTCCTCCGTGCCGCCCACCTCGCGCCGCTGTCGCCCTCCTCGCTCTCCCTCGCGCCGCACCACCTCTCCACCGACGAGATGCCGCCCCGCCGCCGCTCGAGCTCCGGCTACCGCGGCGTCCGCGCGCGCCCGAACGACACCTTCTACGCGGAGATCCACAGCGGTGACGAGTGCATCGGACTCGGCACGTTCGAGACGGCGCACGAGGCGGCACGCGCGTACGACGCGGTCGCCTGGCGCCTCGGCCGCTCGCTCCGGTCGATGAACTTCGACGACGTGACGATGCGCCAACAGGCGGAGATGCTCGCGCCGCCGCCTCTGGCCGTCACGCGCGAGCAGCGCCAGCGGGAGCTCGAGCAGCGGCTAGTCATCGCGGAGCGCGACGAGCGCCTCCGCCTCGAGTGGGCGGAGCAGAGGACGTCGCCGCGATGGAGGCCTTCTACGCCGAGAAGGCCGAGGAGAAGGCGGCGGTGAAGGCGGTGAAGAAGGCGGACCGCGAGGAGCGCCGGGCGAAGTCAGCGGCGAGGAAGAAGGATAGAGAGGAGAAGGCCACGAGGAAGGCGGCGAGGAAGAAGAAGGAGAAGAAAAACAGCGTCGGCTCGTTGATGATCGTCGTGTCGTCTTCCTCTTCTTTCGACTGGACATCCACTCCGGTATCGTCTAGTTTCTAGGACTCTCTCAATGAGGAGTAGGAGTAGGGTAGTTTGTTGCAGTGTACCGATGTATTTTCTATGGGATTTCTATTTTCGTGCCCTCAGGTCGTTAGTTGTACTCAGTTTTCCCCAGCTCGTTAGTTTTTCCTCAGTTTTCCCCAAGCCGTTGTCTAAAACCCTCAGAAGGAGGTCGGACGGGAGGATTCCCGTTTAGTTGACCGTTTCCGTGCTGACGTGTGGGGCCGCGTCGTGTGGGGCCGCGTCGCGTGGGGCTGATAGAAAGAGACCGCGTGGGACAGGACGAGACCGCGTTTGGTTGTACGTGAGAGCTCGGTTCTGTCTCTCTCGGGCCAAATTGGCATTGCCTTTTCAGAGCGCCTTTTCAGAGCGCCTTTTTCCCCTCTCTCTCTGTAACAGTTCTCTCTCTTTTCACCAAATTAGTATCAAATCTAGAGAAGCTTCTATTTCTGTCTTTCTTCAATGATTGTTGCCTTTTGGCCCTCGTTTTTGCCCAATATGGTAACAAATCTAGAAGCTAGTATAGGATAAATTCACAGCAACATAATAAATCCAGAAAACTAAGTATAATACATAAACTGTATACAGCTGCCAAAAGCAGCCAATAACAATGTTCTTCATTCTGTATCATATATTTCGTCGTCGCTACAATTCATGAGATGAAAGAAATATTCACTGAACTCCTTCCGTCTGCAGTGTGCAGCAAATACATCCTCCAAACGGTATGGCCTTTGTTCATTTCTATCCGCACGTCGTGGCCACTCATCTCAGGCCTTTCTATCATCATCATACTCTCTGATATAACCCAAATCCGCGTAATAGATGCAGCCAGGTCGAACTGTCGGGTGCACTCTGGTATCGACGGAGATACACCGGATAAAATTGACGAAGAGGGCACGACTGCCAATGTTACTGACGGCATGGAGAGAGCGGCTCTCAGTGTCCACACGGTACACCAATGGTTGACCTTCCTCCAAATGCCCGTTGTCGTCAGTGCTGCCGCCCAACAACACAAGCAGCAGATCACCATCCGATTCCACAAGGTAGAACTTGGAATCATAATCATTTCCAAGTTCTGGAAATGAAAATAGTGTCTTCATGCTGACAGTGCTCGCGCGCTGCTCCAACTGGACATTGTTGGTGCACACTATTCTTCCGAACTCATTCACAGCTATTGCATACAATTCACCATTGAACGGGGTAATGCAACGCAGAGAATGGTCCTCGATCTTAAATCTTCCTTCTCCCCAATCATGTACATCTATATCCTTAGTTGGAGAGCTCTTATCGACCCAAGCAATTTCATTGGGGTAACCTGTGCAAATAAAGACCATAGTCGGGGACTTCATTACAGCGACTGACTGCACAATCATAGATGGCATCTGCGCCTCAAATGTAGCGTTCAAAGTCTTTGTGAGTGGGTTCAGAAGCCGTGTCTTGTGCGGCTGGTTCCTCTGGACAAGCACGATGACGCCACGGTAAAAGCCGACAAAGTAGTATCTAAAAGGGAGTTGATGAAGATAACATTCAGCACTAAGATATTTACGATTGAAAATAAAAATAGATTAACTCTATAGATATGGAGGAATTTGAACCTTGCATGAACTTCTGTTAGATCGATGTTGACGTAGCGGGATGTGCGGAGGTTGAGGAAGGAGAACTCAGCGGCACATGGAAGGGCGTGTTCTACCATGATCCATTCGTGCAGGTGCACGTCGGGCTCAGGTAGATCTGAGCGCCAATTTGTACAAACTTGCCTCAAAGCAGCGTAGGTGTCCATGTACTCCTCGTTCGCCAGTAAGCAGTCGCCGATCTTGTGAAGTGGTCCATCACCCTTAAGAGAGGCCCAGTTCACGGAGGCGCCGCGCTTGGATACGCCGCCCTCGGATGCGACGGGCTCGGAGGCGATGGGCTCGAAGGCGACGGGCTCGGGGGCGACGGCCGCCGGCACATTCTTCTTCTCCATCGCCGGCAGGGGAGCGCGCGTAGGGCGGTTGGGGTTTTTTGGATTTGGAGAAGGTGCTGAGACGTGAGAGGCATGGTTGCGTGCGTGAGTTATAATGAGACTGTGTGCAGAGGGAGGGAGAGAGGGGCTCTGTACTGGCAAAGTGACGGTTCGTCTCAGCAGTTAACGTTTGGTCTCAACACGCGCACCGTGCGGCTAACCGCTGCTCACCGCGACACGCGTCCGTGGGACTGCACGTCCGCACCGTTACGTGTACTCAGTTCTACCCTCGAGTCTTACACTGGAAAAATATCTGTACTCAGTTTTCCCCTCGAGTACTAATACTGGCTAGTGCAATATACTCAGTTTTACCCTCAAGTAGCTGGTCAACAGAGAGTCAACAGATAGGATTAAGCCATCTAATTGAGTCATTTCATGCGCAAAAAAATTCAAAAAAATAAAATCATAGTGCCTCCTACTCATGGAGTCTTGTTACGCGACCTGCCACGTAGGAAATCATAACAATCATATATAAATCAAGTTTTCACACAAATGGCCACTTCTGAAATCACTAGTAGCTATGAAGGTTCATGGCTTTCCACTCAAACCCCTTCTCAAAATATCTATACCCAAAACATAGTTTGTCTGAATGTGGCCATAATTTTTACACTCATATATATTTGAATTGCTAATACTTTGAGGTAGGCCAACCTGTGTTTCATTGTACAAAACATGTGTTTTTCTTTTTCTAAATCTCTTATTTGAATTCCTTAGCCTGTTTACTATTTACTTGCCCTTGTATCCTTGATACTACTCAGTTTTACCCTCTCCCTTCTCACAGAAGCCCAAACTTGGCCTGATTGGTCGAGCTGTTATCACACGGATCGTGCCCACCTACCGTCGATCCTATGATCTAACGGGCAGGATCGTGCCACCCTCTCTCTATCTGTCGGTGGCAAACTACTACCCCTCTATGTATGCTAAATAACGAGTTGGCCACCGGATTCAACAAGTTTGGTAATCACGAATTTCCACTTCTTGTAGGCATTACTTTTCACGGTAAAATGATAAACTATCACGAATTTCCATTTAGGCATTACTTTTCACGCTAAATTAATAAACTATCACGAATTTCCTTTAGGCATTACTTTTCACGGTGAAATGATAAACTATCACGAATTTCCTTTAGGCATTACTTTTCACGGTAAAATAATAAACTATCATGAATTTCCATTTAGGCATTACTTTTCACGAATTTCCTTTAGGCATTACTTTTCACGGTGAAATGATAAACTATTACGAATTTCCTTTAGGCATTACTTTTCACGGTAAAATAATAAACTATCACGAATTTCCATTTAGGCATTACTTTTCACGAATTTCCTTTAGGCATTACTTTTCATGGTGAAATGATAAACTATCACGAATTTCCTTTAGGCATTACTTTTCACGGTAAAATAATAAACTATCACGAATTTCCATTTCTTTTAGGCATTACTTTTTTTGTTGAGATATAAACACCCACAACGGTCATCTCCTCCTTAATTTATTATGTAAACCCCACAATGGTCATCTCGCCCTTATAAACCCCCACAACGGCCATCCCTCATGTCAATAGGTTCTGCCTCTCTCTTCTTCGTTTCTGCCTCTCTCTTCTTCGTTCACATACACTTGATCCATTGCCATGGCTTCCACGTCTCGAACGCCGACCGGAAGGGGAAGGGGCGGCCTGGGTGGTGGATCATCATCATTGCCACCACCACTGTCAACACTGTCATTGATCATAGAGGAGTTCTTAATCGTCATCTATGAAGACCCTTTGGCCAAGAAGGTACGTACGCGTTCCCACATATATGATGCATGTGATTAATTATGTGCATGTTCCAAAAAGCCTTTAATTTCAAACCATCGGCGCTCGATCTCTTTGCAGGCACTCCCACAAAAGTTTGCGGACTATCTTGACGGCCAGGAGCCCGCAAAGGTGTATCTGCGAGCAGCTGACTGCGGTCCTCGTCTCTGGACCGTGGAGGTCCTATTTGACGGACAAGGCCGGATATACCTCGACAAGGGCTGGGAGAATTTCGCCATCGCGCACGGTGTGGATTTCGGCTACATCCTACACTTCAAATATGAAGGCGATGATGTGCTCACAGTGAAGGTGTTCGACGTAACATTGTGCAGGAAGTACTACTACACGGACGACGAAGATACTGACGATGAAAGCGACGACGACGTGAAGCCATGCATCCATCCCCTTTAGATAAGGGGATTATGACCAAGAATATATATGTAGCTTCATATGCATCGATTTAGAGATCTAGCTATTTTCTATATATTATGCATGTAAAAATAATAGGGAATCGCAATTTCCACCATAATTCGAGCACCACAGCCTCCAAACGATGCCGATGCCGATATCGGCATCGTCAGAATGGCTATGCATGCTCGCCGCCACTGCTAGGTCACCGTCGGGATGCACCCTCAATCCCGTCCCCTCATTCGATCACTGACACACCAGAGATACCGCCGAGACCAATGACGAACGTACATGCTGATGCCAATGCCGAACATGCACGCCGCTGTGGGCACGGCCATGCCGCCCCGCTATGCTGGACGCCACAGACCACCGCGGGGTCTTTCCCTTCGCCACCACACTCCCCTAGCACCCATCTATACACGCCAGAAAGGAGAGAGACTAGTTTTCTCTACATTGCTCGCGTTCGTGTCCGATACCGTCAGTCAAAGTGTTGAGGTCGTCGTCGATGTCCTCGACCATTTCTTCTCTTCTTTGCATGGTTAAACGCGTCTAGTTTATATCTATCTAATGTGTCTGGTCTCGCCTTATGCAGTTCTTTGTGGACGTCGATCTCATCTCGGCACCCCGCAGGCCACCTCCTCCGTGCCATCGCTGTAGAGCTCCGTTTAAAAATCTAATCCTACCCGTGTATTGCCCCTTGTATCAGCATCATGGCCCCACTTGTCATTCGATATACCGAAGCCCCACTCGTCCGCGTTTTGGTCAGGGATATGGCGATGCTTACGGTCAAACAAAGATGGATGCTCTGACGTGTCTTTGCGGGCTCTACGTGGCCCCACTAGTCAGCAGTTAACGGTCAAAGGTGTTGAACCGTCGGGCAACCGGCCGTTCCAGCACTGGTGACGGTTTCAGCCAAGGGCTTGGACAAAACTGAGGAAAAACTAAGGAGCTGGGGAAAACTGAGTACAACTAAGGACCCGAGGGCACGAAAATAGAAATCCCATTTTCTTTCTATTTGCAATGTTAAATATAACCATGAAATATGTTTGTGGCGCTGTATAATGGAGTGTCCGGCGAAGGAACACTTTTAACGCTCGCGAAGTCGCTCTAGTTTAGCGCCTCTGGTAAGAGAAAAGTCTGGGCAGCGCGCGGTAAACGTTTACAGCGCGCTCACAACGACGTATAAATATAGCGCGGCAATTGAAGATGCTCTCACCGACTCGCTAACTGCACAATGCGGCTAACTGCAGAATCCGGCCATTTTCTGAGAGAAAGGAACGCTTGGTCCTGAGACAAGAGAGCGGTCAATGGACACAACTGGCTTTTTGGACACGAGCTCTGAGTTGCTTGCGAGACTGCAGAATTCTACCCTTAATTCCGCCTATGCTACCCGCCTTCCCAGGCTATCTGCGCTTGCCGCATGCCTCCGCGACGTTGGATGCGGTCCAACAGTAATTTTCGCATCCCACTTTTCACCACAACCGTTAGATCTGGTAATTCCCTTTCGCACTTCCTGTCTGCGAGTGTGGCTCACTGACAGTTGGGACCGAGTATATGAGGGACCTGAATTTCAGGTACCAATATGCGCTCATCCCGGTCACCCAAATTTTTACTGATGGACAGAGGCGACCAACCCCCGCTAGGGTTGTGGCAGAAGCCTCATTCGCCCTCCCCAGCCGCCTCTACCTCATCCCCCATTCCCAGCCGCGTCTCCTCAAAAAAATCTCTCCATCGCCACTCCTCTGCGAGCACCATCTCGAGCAGCAATCAGCCACGGCGGCCGCGGACGACCACGGTGGCGGACGGGAGGAGGAACTCCAGGTGAGTGGAACCAAGCTCCTCTCCCCGCCGCCGCCAGCGCCGCCGCCACCAGCTACCGCCGCTAGCTCTCCTCCATGGCCGCCGCCAGCCGCCCCAGCACCCCTACGACGGTCGCCTGCCACTCCAGCGCCCCCCACGGCCGTGCGCTCGCTATGGAGGAGGAGAAGGAGGCGAGGGCCTAGGACAGCACGGCCTCGCGCTCGCTGTGGAGGAGGAGGCGAGGGCCCAGGAGGGCATGGCGATGGTGGTGGAGGGCGGCGCGGTGGTGGAGGACTGGCGACGAAAGACGCCACGGTGAGCTTTATTTTCTCTTGTTTGCTCTCTCTGTCTTGCGTTGCCGCCCCCGCCGTCAGCCTTCCCCGAGCCATCACCGTTCCAGGACCCTCACCTTGACCTTCACCTCGATCTGGAACCAGGCGACCGGGGTTGGCAAACCCTAGCATGGTAGGCGGCCGTGCGGTGGGACTGAGGTCATCGACAGTGGCCGCAGCTGGTGGACAGCTGGTGGACGACATCGGATGCAGCGGGTGGTTGCCTACCCCATTCCAAGAAAGGGGACAGCTGGTGTTGTTCTTTGCCCATTTTTGTGTCGGATGTCCTTTCCATTTTGTTTTGCAGATCGTATCTGTTATATTTACCATGACTATGTTAATGCTTGGCTCTGAATAATACAATTTAGGTATACTAGAAGATATTCATTCTTGAGATGGTCCTGATGTATTCTTCATTCTCTTTTTTGGTTAATTTGTGCTGAAAGTGAATAAGTGAAGTATTTTGAAAGATGCAAGTTGTGCTCTTTCATCACTATCTCGAGCATTTATTTATATTTTTGCAGGAAAAATTGATGTTGGTACTGGTTTGTTTTCAGAGTATGGTTAACTGTTAATAGCATGTCAAGGAGTAGATACTGTGAGCATACTTGAAGAGAGCATGTCAAGTTTGTGCATGGTGTTATCCTCGCAATGCCGGCAACCTGGTACTGTCGCCGAGATTTCTTCTTATTTTTCTTGGCAGCTTGGAGGCTAAGGTTTGGTTTTCTTTTCTAGGTATTTGAATTCCTCAGTCATTGTGCGTGCATTTGGGCTTATTGGCAATACCCACTTTGGTTGATCTCCTTTTGCTTTTGCTACAGGGAGTTGATAATAGATTGCATAATGTACAGAATGGCTTAATAGATGACATAATGCATGTGATGGTAAAATAGATGGCATAATGTACAGAATGGCCTAATAAATGGTTTTGTTACTACCATGTCTAATTTTTAGGTGGGTAAATACCTAGAAGCTATGGATTAGATTGAGTTAATTAATAAACAATTTGGGAAGGTGTCAAATGGATCAAGGAGGTAGCTTAGTTTTTGACTTACATCTGCTGCTTAGTTTGTTTGTTGGCTTGAGTCATTTATTCTTTCTGCCTTCTAAGTAAAAACTCTTATGTTCTGTTCTCTGCAGTTCAGGTTGCTTTTGTTGACCTCTACTTAGACGTGAGGAGCTAAATTGAAGGTTAAACTAAGGTCAGAAATAAGGGGAAATCTTTTGTTCTTTGTGACCTGGATTTACTATAAGGATTTGTTAAACCATCATCATAATAACTCTTTGCATATCTAGCTTTTAATGAATAGCATATCATCACTGTAGTTCTGGATCTGAGTGATACTCTGTACACTCTGATTGGAAAGTGAACCTGTATTTTCTTTGAGGTTTAGATTCTTGCTATTTGCTATGTGTGCAGCTCATGCGTTGCGTATGTAGTATGACAGTGTGAGAAAAAACTTTTATTATTGAATCCAAATCACTTTAAATTAATTAAACTGGGCTGTATGGCTAAACATGAAAGAGCATGTGCGTAAAAAGGGATATCCAGTGGCAGTATTTTAAATTCTTAATATGTATGTTCAATTGGAGAAACCGTAGACACCAGCAGAAAGAAATTAGTTTGATAGCTGAATGTGTTTCTTTTAGCAGGGAGGGAGGAAGGATAAGCGAGCCTTTGTTTTTTTGGGTACCCTTTTCCTTCAGCGGCCGCTGTTGTCGCCACAGGAGGCGCCACGCATGGCACAGGTATTCTGAGATCGTTTGTTTGTGGGTGATCTCAATTTCTCAGTTACATTGGTTGATACTTTACATGCTTGATGATGTAGGTACAGGTGAGTGAGGGGCAGAGACGGGTGTCAATGTTGGAGTTCCGCATATGATGGTGACCAAATGATAAGTGGCAACAACAGCAATGCCATCTATGAGGCAAGCTTCATGGAGGCAAGCCCTTATGTTCCTTTGCCAGCTATTTTTAATGCCTCGTTAACAAACAGAGAACATACAACTTTATATGTTGTTACTCTTACATGTTAATCAATTGAGAACATACTATTTTTTGTAGACTGCCGGATTGATTTGAGCAATATCTTGTGTCCCAGTTCTAAGGTTCTTCATATTAAGATAAATGTGCTAGCAACTTGGTCCTTCCAGTGGTTCTAATTAGGGTCATTTCTCTGTGTGTTCTGTGTATTGTTTCCTCTCAGAACCATTAGTATTTGCTTAGGGACGAGTGCAAGCAGTAGCTGATTAATTATGCTAGAGAAGTGTTGTGAGCAGATTGTATTGCATAATGGGTTTGTTAACTGTGAGGTGAAACATTGTAAATTAATCTGAAAGAGATCATATATAATCAGCTTAAGGAAGATACAGAGGGAAGCAACAAAAAGCAAGGAAAAGATGCTTGACTCACTTTTATTATATAAGGGAAGCTAATAGGCTATATATAAATGTTTGACCTACAAAGGAACATAAGGGCTTCACAAGTTGTCCCACTTAATATCGGTTTGTACAACAATAGCTTGTATGGAGTTATGGACATAGCTGCTGTGTGAATTTACATAGATCACATATCTGGAAAATGTCCCAAGTAATATAGGTTCTCTTGCCATCTTTTTGTTTGAAAATACCAGACCACACCAAAATCTTTTATATAATGAATAATGTAGCAAATAAAGGCAGTTCATATTTTGGATTACAGATGTCAAGGAAAAGATAGGGATGTGCACATCAAATCTGATACTCTGGTATATGACATGGAGTAACAATATTCCTGTCTAAACACACATTGCTTTGTTTTAGTAAATCTGGTCAGCTCTGTTCCAGGTGCAGTTAAAGGGATCTTAAAGAGGAGGCAACATATTGTTACTCAAGAGATGCTAATACTCACATTGTTATTGTATTTCTCTTGCAGCGGGAAATGCCTGTAGTTTGATTTACACAAGATTGTATCTAGGAAAACAGAGAAATACTTGTTAGAGGAAGATTTCGAAAGAGAGGTGCATGTCTCTCCTTCTTTTTTATGCCCTCTATGTACCTTCTGCAGCTTACATGTTTGATGAAATGCAATGCCTGGTCGCTAATGCGCTTTTCCTGTGTTCCTTTTAGATCCAACTGCGCGTGCATTGGTGCTTCTGAAAGGTTCCTTTGTTCTCTTGCTTGCTGTTGAGAGAGCGGTGTGTTGCTTATCTTGTTATTTGTCTGTGTTCTCTGTCATTTCCAAGATTTCAGCTGCTGCCTATTCTTGTCAAGGTTATTTTCTACTTCTCTCTACCTTTCTTTTGGCATGGCTCTTTACTTACTTTTCCTGTCGTTCTACGGATTTTCTCCGTGTGTTGTGTTGGTGTGTTATATTTTACTCTTGCTTAATCGTGTGTTATATTTTCCTCTTGCTTACTGCTTGATTGCGTTACTCAGCGGGATGTGCATGTTGTTTCGTTCGTTATTCCTATATTAGAGAGCCTTGCAGTACGGTGTGCGCTCCCTTCTTTGTGTTATTTGTGTGAGGTGACTAAGGATGGATCTGTGCTTGCCGGAGTAGAGCTTGAACTTCCTTTCGATGGTGCCGGTGCCGCAGAGGAAGTTCTTTTGGAGTGTGGCCTGGTATGGTTGTTTGGAAGCGTATGACGAGGCTGCTGTCCAGGAGATAAGGTTTTTACACGGTGTATATGGCTTCATTGTCCGTGACTATAACTACGACTGCATGCTAGCGTATAGAGATTCAATGCAATCGGCTATTGTGCTCGCGGCCTGTGCAAGCCGACATGCCGGTCGTTTGGAGAGAGATGCTTTGCGTCAACTGTTGTCTGTCCAGTGGACTGGCATCTATTCTGTTCACGCTTTGTGGCGTCCCTGTGTTGTGTTTAGTTTTTACATGTGTTCTTTGTATCATGGACCATTCAAAATAAATGACCACCTGATCGTGTTTACCTTTTGCACGTGTTCTTTGTATCATATAGTAATCAGCAATCATGACCATAGATCAAAAAACTCCATGCTCTTGACCTGTTTGGAACGACAGGGCTGCTGTTTTTGCCATTCTTGCTTTTGGGCCTTTATTATAGCCCCTTGCTGTTTAGTTTATTTTCCCCTTGCTTTTCTTTGATTGCATGTCAGTTTTGGGTGAAACATATGGTCTTTATAAAGCTTGTTTCTTCTAGGTTGGTCCATTTCCTCTTTGGTTTATTTGTTGTTTTACACGGGTTAGTAAGTATAAGGAACCATTGTTATGCTTTGTTTGTATTGTTTGTTACCTTTGGAGAGATAACATTGTAGAAGCCTTTTTTTCTTTAGTTTCTTTTCAGATACGACCTCTTCTTGCTTGTTTCTGTTCTGTTTACCACGGCTGTCCCTTTGCTTTTTTTTTGTTTCCATGTATTGGTTATTCCATCCCCTTTCTTGCTATTCTTTTGTTGTTTGTTAGCTTTGGATAAATAAAATATCCTATAAAAGCCTTGTTTCTTTTTTGTCTCTTTTCAGATTTGGTCTCTGTTTGCTTGTTCCTGTTTTGTTTCTCGCTTTTGCCCCCCTTGCTTCTTGGTTTTCTAGAAATAAAATACATTTGGACCCAGATTGTTTCTTTTTGTTTGCTATGCTCTCTGAAAGACTTGATTTTGGGGGGTGGTACATCTGCTCTTTAGTTGGTTTTAACTTCTACGCAGGTCAATAGGTATAATTTTTTTTGGCTCTCTTTACTGGGTTTTCGGTGATGGAAAAGGCTGTTGTTTTTACTAACAAAAGGCTTTTTCTATGTATGCATTGTACCGTTATGAGCGTCCATGGTTGTTGGTTGAAGCAGGGTTGTTTACCATGTGTTTATTTTTGTGTGCCAGGACCACCAATACTTCCAAGTTCCAAGTAGGGTTGTTTACAGATTAACGCCATGGTAATGGTGGAGGATTTCTGTATGGTAAGAATTTGAATCTCCCTACATTTTCAAACTGAGGATTAAGAACATGGGGTATAACAGCTTCCATAAAATGCCATTGTTCTTTCCACATTCATCAAATAAACAAAGTACCTATGTTTATATTCTTTGATATAACTGTGCAACCAAGTACATATAGATAATTAATATAGAGATTTCCCAGACAGCTTTCTTAATCAATCCAAAGCTAATAATTCTTTTTCTGATTTTCATACCACAGAATATCGCAAGGATACTGAGAATCTCCAGTAGGCTATTGATTGATCTTATGTTAGAAGAACTTCAAGTTCCAAAAACCCTGCATCAACGAGTATTCCCCTCGAAAGCACCTGGAGAAAAGAAGGTTCAAAACACACTAAACATGGGTGCGAAGCCTACGCCTGATCATGGCAGTTATCTTTCTATAGCTCGCTTTTGTTTTCTGTGTACAATTGGAAATCCTGCGTCTCATGTAATTTCAGCTTATGACTATTGTACCAATCTAAATACTCCTGAAGTACTGACTCTAACACCAAGTCCTGAAACTTTCTCTTTAAGTCCACACAGCGAAGGTAGCTAATGTCAATAACTTTGAAAAGTCCCGACACTTTCTCTTTAAGTCCACACAGCGAAGGTAGCTAATGTCAATAACTTTGAATCAGCAAGGACAAATGCAAATTGCTGTAGTACTCCAATTATTTTACCTTTCTCCTACAATAGAATGCATTGCTATATGAATACTTACCCTTTTGTTGAATTCACAACATCGCATGGAGATTCATAATAACAGGTTTTGAACTTTATAAATCTTTTCTATACTTGTTGAATTCACAACATCGCATGAAAATTTAGAATAACAGGTTTTGAACTTTATAAATGTTTCATTGTCTATACTTCACAATCTTGAAATAAATGAATATCAATTTTAAAAGCAGGATTAAACTTATGTCTTGAATATTGTCTCGATCCTGCCAAGTGCGCGATAGCGCAACGGGTCATCTAGTTATTCTTAAAAGGAAGAGAGGTGACAACACTCTCGACCTACCGGCCTAGCTCCTTGGGCAGTGGATAGGGT
This sequence comes from Dactylis glomerata, assembly GCA_007115705.1. Taxonomy (NCBI): domain Eukaryota; kingdom Viridiplantae; phylum Streptophyta; class Magnoliopsida; order Poales; family Poaceae; genus Dactylis; species Dactylis glomerata. The sequence continues at coordinate 3,955,959 of QXEO01000382.1, forward strand.
AGATGAACCTGTGGACTACTACTACACACGTCGTCGCTGTCAGTCGTGACAAGCCCCTTCTGATCTGATCTGGGAGTGGAATGGTCAGTGTCAGGAAGCTTGCCTTGTCGTGTAACGCTTTTTGGCCTTCTCTGAACGGTGAACTGGCCATGGATGCAGTGCAACGTGTGAGAGGAGCCGAGACGGCGAAGTGACGGCGGATTCGCTGAAATATTCCGTGCTACTAGGCTTCGCCGCTGTGTTTTCCGTTCTGAGACTGAAACTAGAATCTACAGAAGAAAGGTTCGACATGTGCGGGAGTTGGAATGGAAAAAAAAAGTTCTGGGCAGTCAAGAAGTTGGTGAATGCTAAGCTACACTAGCTTTGACAGATGCTGTGTCATAACTCGGGTCTTTTCACTCTTTCCGGCCGGCCGCCAACTCCCGATAAACGGATAAAGCATTCAGATCTCCAGATCGATCGGCAAGGAGACAACTAACGAACGACCGAACCGAACTGCCACGTACGCGGATACACCCGCACAGCGCACATGCCTATGTTTCACTTTGCTGGTGAAATCGACATGCCGATGTGCGTCTTCACGTGTGCCGTCGCGGGCGGGTGTATGCGTATGGGCCGGCCGTTCCTCTGCCCCAGCGCAACACAACAGCAGTGTCGTGTCACTGGGTTTGATTGTCCTAGAGGTGTACGCCCAATCGCCCATGCTGCTCGGTGCGCTGCACTTGCAAGCTGCCGAAACAAAGGCATCGTTCATGTCGGAGACCATGGATCGTCGATGCCAACCAGAAGAGAAAAGCATCGCGTGCTACGTGTCCTGCACACGCGTAGGCCAGGGAACGGCCGGTTTGAGATCGTGGGTCGTGGGACTCCGCCTGTGCACGACCAGCCCAACACTGATTTTGCACGTTTGCTCTTCGGCAGTTCAGCCGAGGGGGAATCTCCTCGCGCTACCGAGTCGCCATTTCGCTAAAGCGCGAGTCTTATGGGCTCGGCCCGATAAGAGTGGCCGTTATCTTTCTCCGTTTTTTAGTTCCTTCCTTTGTTCTTTTGTTCCGTTTTGTTCTCCTCGGCTGTTCCTCGAAAAGTGACCGTTCTCGCGTCCTCCGTCTCCCCCGCCGGCCGCGAGCGACGGTGGCGATGATTTGTTCGACGGTTACTTCTGCCGCCCCTCGGTCCTCCTCTTCGTCGACGGTTAGTTCTGCCGCCCCTCGGTCCTCCTCTTCCTCTCGCTCCCCCCTCCCTCTTTCTAGTTTTTCGTGGCTCGGCGCTGAGAGCTTTCTGACATTTCCTCTGCTCGATCGAGACTTCGCAGGAAGACGCAGTCGCGCGCGCCGAGTAGGATCCCTCCTCCGTCGCCGTCCACGTCGCCGCCGTCCGCCGGAGAGCGTCCTCGTTATTATCATCGCCGTCCCTGTCGTCTGTGCTATTTTGGTTCGTCTCTGCTTTTCGGTTAGGGTTCTCTTCCCCCTTCCCTCCCCTACGCATTCTTCATTGTTTTAGATCGATATGATGCAACCGTCAGCAGTATAATGTGTTCATCCGCGCGCTCTATCTAGCAGATTCCTAGTTTTGCTTTATATTTTTCTTTTGGTGTTGTTTCTCTCTATTTTTGCATGCTATTATCGGCCAGATCTTTGATTTTTGATTATAGGTGTGTGTTTTGTTTGTAAAATTGTAGGGGGCTTTTGTTTCGTGTTTGTTCTGTTTTTTCTTTTAAAGGGAAAGCTACCTCATTTGTTTAGTTGCAATATGTGGATTTAGATTTGTAGGATTGGCTTTGGGATTTTTTACTGTTTTGGTTGTGGAGTGAGTAGTTGTGGAGTGAGTAGATTAGTATCAGTATTTTAATTTGTTCTAGGTAGTAGCATTTTTAAAAAAAAATCGGATAGTAGTCAATATGATTTGTTTCATGACCTGAGAACTTAGATGAACTATATAGCCTAATTTCTTTTCTGTTCTTGTAGTCTTTAATTTTTGTTTTGCTATTTCTAGGCATAGATGGATTCTGCAGAGGAGGATGATCCCAATGTCCGTTTCAAGACTAGGTTTTCTGTTCGTCGCTTTGAAAATGCGATGAAGTGTCTAACACCTACACAAAGGGGTTTCCTTATGAAGCATGGATATGACTTGTTACTTGATATCAAGTCCAAGATTGTTTTCCCTTTACCTTTTATCGATTGGATTATTGATCATATAATCCCTCGACTTTCTTCTTTCCAACTCGGGAATAAACGCATCAAGTTCGATAAAGCGATGATTCAACAATTCATTGCTATTCCTTCAGGTATTTTTTATCCCCTCCCTATGTTATATGTGTTCTAATTTTTTTTTTGGTTCATGTTAGTTGTTATTATTATTTGCTTCTTTTTGCAATGATCTGCATTTTTTTTAGGTGAAACCCCTGTGAAGTTGTCTAGCAGTAATGCTGAAATTGATATTAAGGTCAAAATGCTCAAGGCGAAGTATACATGTGGTGGTACTAAAATATACACAAAACAAGCTATTGCAGCACTGAAAGGTGATGAGGATGAGGAGTCTTTTATGAGGACTTTTCATTTGGTTCTTCTGGCAACTATTGTATGTCCTGCAACATCTGATACTGTGGATTGGAGATTCATGTACTCATTGACTGGTCTTGATACAATGAAAAGCATTGACTGGTCTTCTTTCTGCCTTGAATACATCATGACTGAGGTTGAGAGGTTTCAGGACAAGTTATCTAAAATGCCTGATGATGCTGTATGCAAGGCTGTTCATGTTGGTGGTTGCCTTCCTTTTTTTGGCAGTAAGTAGTTTTATTCTTTTATTTTTGTACAGCTTTTTTTGTGTGTTGCTTTTATGAAGTGTGTGTGTGTTCGCGTATTCATATTCATTTTCGCAGGTTGCGTACATGGACCACTTGGACATAAAGTATGGATCTGGTCAGCATCGTCTTGATTATGGCGTACCTAGGCTACGTCACATTTGTTCTTCTGACTTTCAGATTGTCACTAAGTTAGATAGGATCAACTCTCCTGGTAGACACGTGTTTGGAGCTCTGGATGTAAGTTTTTCTTTTATACTATATATTTATTTTTTCTTTTTTTCTGGCTTTTCTTCGGTGTAAATTGCTTATGATTTCTTTATTCATTTTTTTATTTCATTCATTTTTTGTTGTTTTTGCATTTTGTGTAGTTCCGGCTGAAGGACTGCACTCCATATAGTGACCATGCCATCATGGAAGCTACGAAAAAATAGTGTGAGCGACATCATCTAGCGTTGCTTGCTATCTGTGATTCTGAAGATGTGCCTAGTTCTAGCCAAGGAAAAACTAATCCAGATGCAAACAACAAGACCGCTAGCAATAGTGGCAATTTCCCCCCAGACGTTAGTGTACCCTGTTTTGTTCTCTTCATATTTTTTAATATAATTAAATAGCTCTGATTATTTATCTTTTCTTCACATGCAGCTAAAGAAAATTGTTGACTCTATTATTCAATCACACAAGAATGAGGTTGCTCGCGATGTTAAGATTCTGATTGATCGCCATTTTGCTATTATGTCTGAAGATATTCTCTCTGCTATCTCTCAGCAGTCTGATATTCCTAAAGCTGACAGTGCGAAGAAAAATGTTGATACCTGCATGTATGGTAGTAATGTAGGAGCTACGGTTGATCGTCAAGATCCTTGCGAGACGGCGGAGCTGGAATTTCTCTCTGTGGGATTAGAGCATAAATATCCACTGCAGCAAGAAGCTAATTTGGTGAGGCCGTAGACGGAAGATTTCTTGTTGGAACTTCAACAGAATGATTCTATGGAGACACTGCACAATGAATCTCCTTTCTTTAACTCGCATCTGGAAGATCTATCAGTCGGAATGCAGCAGGAAGATCACTTGGTGTCACCTCCTGATGAAGCTCTTTTGGTGAGCAAGGACCAGCAATATGAGGAAGCTAGTTTTGTGAGCAAGCAACAAGAAGATATCTCTGTTGGAGTGCAACAGGAAGATACGTTGTTGTCACCGCTTGAGGAAACTTCTTTTGTGAGCAAGCTTGAAGATTCTTTGGTGAGAATTGACAATGAAGCTCCTTTGGTGAGCAAGGACCACCAATATGAAGAAGCTATTTTTGTGAGCAAGCAGTAAGAAGATATATCTGTTGGAGTGCAACAGGAAGATACTTTGTTGCCACCGCATGAGGAAGCTTCTTTTTTGAGCAAGCTTGAAGATTCTTTGGTGAGACTTGACGATGAAGGTCCTTTGGCGACTAAGCAACAGGAAGATAATTTGATGACGCCGTCCAAGGACGCTCACTTGTCAACCAAGGTCCAGCTAGATAATTTGGTGACATCCCCAAAAGAAGCTCATTTCAATAGCAAGCAGCAGGAAATTTGTCAACTCAATATTGGTGTTGCTCAGCAGGTTGAAGGTAGAACTAATGTCAGATTATAATATATTTGTCTCCTTTGCTCTTTGTTCCTTATTTTTTATTTCTAATTCTGGTCTTATTTTTTTATTATTTATATTAGGTGATTCTACTAGTGGTACAAATTTGGCATCCACATGTTCTGAGAGTGTTACGATCACACCTGACGGAGATTCTGCTTCTTTGCCCCAGCAAGATCAATTATCATCTGTTAATGTCAATACAAGTTTAGAGTGTGAAAATGTTGACAAGAGCTTAAATTGTGAAGTTGTACTAGATCAACCTGTCATGGCTTCTTCTGACAAAGTTCCTGTAGTTGTTGATGGCACTTTGGCAACCACTTCTGCCTTTTCTCAGCCTCTTGTTTGTCCTGTTGTTCAGATTCAAAGCAATAGTAAGTTTATTTTTTGTTTCATTTCGGTAATTCAGTTGCGATTTTTTGTGTGTTCGTATATAATTCTTTTCCGTTCATCATTATTTTTTCTGTCTATCTGTCCAATTCAAAAGGTACTTCAGATATTGTTGGCGTGTCTCAAGGCCAAGCACCTGCAACTTCTGTTGTTCAAACCTCGTCAAACATTTGTAAAGATCCTGAAGGTTAGGATTTATATTGTAAAGTAATTCTTAAGTTTTTAGGCTTTTTGTTTTGTCTCATGTTTCTTGTCCATTTTTCTTAAACCAGGGAGTGTTTCATGTGAAGATGCTATCACTCATGATGAAATAACTGATTCATACAAAGAAGCAGAGATTGGAATTAATGTTGCTATGTCATATGAAAATGATTATCCTGAATCGCCGGCCAGCAAGGACCATACACCTGCTCCTAGTATGTTAACAATATCACTTCTCTTTCTCTCTATTTTTTTCCTATTTGGTTAATGTCACTCTTACATTTTTTATCTTTTTATTTTCTGTGCTTTGTAGGCAGTAAAGGTGAAGTCCATTCTGATGATACTTGTAATACTGGCCAAAGTACAATTGACAAGAGGAAGCGGAAGAAAAGAAATGTTAAGAAACCATGTGACTCTCAAGAGATTTTTCAGTTGAACGTTGACCAGTCAGTAACACAGTTTTATGACAAGTATCTTGGAAACAAGTTCTTGAAGTCAGCGAAAGCTAGTGAGTCAAAGTGAGTAAACAATCATTTTTATCTCTGTCATTTGCAGTCATTTGTGTTTCTTCTTAAGTTAGTTATCCCATCCGACCACTGTACTTTGTATTTTTAACATGGATGTAATAGTGGTTCAAGGCAGTTGTTCATTTGTTTAATTCACCATTTTACTTTTGTAGCATTGTTCTTGACTTCAATGGTCATATAGTATCATATGAGAAGTTTTATGATTCTTTGAAACCGAGGGGTGAAATTTCCACTCAAGTCATGGCTGCTTTTGTTGAACATTTCAATGGAAGAATTGATGGAAACAAAGAAGATAAGAAGTCAAGAATGAAGATATCGTTCAACCCATTTTTTCGGTGGCTTTTTTGTTCATTCTTTTTTTAATAAATTCTATTTGAGTTAGGCAATTCTTTAGTTTCATATTTACGTATCTCTTTATTGTTTTACAGTCAAAGCTTACCATGTCACCTCACAAGTTTGATGTCAAGTCAGTCCTTGGTGAAATTAAGAAGATGAACAGGAGGTTCAGTTTCTCTAAGTGTGATCTGGTAATAGGGATTATAACTTTTTTTTGTTACTAACACTTAACTTTTCTCTTTATATATAGCTATTTCCTATTGTTATCTGCGAACCTCATACAAAATATTTTTAATATTTTTTAATTATGCCAGATTCATATTCCTATTGTCAAAGATCATCATTGGATGGTGCTGTGCATCAACTTGCTTTTTAAGAAGATAAACTTACTAGATTCTCTTCAAGGATCTGTCAAATTGGCAAAGTCTACTCTTGTTTGCAACATGGTAATTTTTAATTTCGTCTTTTTTGTATTGCTTATGATAACTATTTTTATTTTGCATTAACTTCTGTTTTTCTATGTGATGTATCAGGTGGCAAATTTTAGTAAGGCATGCAGGGAGGCAAAATGCCTTAGTGTTGATGTTGCTTCTTTCCCCTTTGAAATTCCAGAGAATCTTCCTCAGCAGACTACTACGTATGTTCTTGTACCTTTTTTGGGTTGTTATGCTTATCTTTTTTTTCCGGTATCTTGCTAATGAATATATACTTAGGTTTGACTGCGGCATTTTTTCGATGCTCTATATGGATCATTGGGAAGGTCAGGAGTTCAAGACATTTGAACATGTAAGTTTATCAACATTTTTCATCTAGTAGTTCACTCATTTCTGCTTGTGTTCTTTTTATCATCTCTTCTTATTTCATTTCTTCAATTCAATCTATTTCATAGGGTCTAATCACTGACTACCGAAAGATTGTCGCACATGAGATTGTTTCATCTCCTTTAAATGACATGAAGACAGAAGTTCCGGATTTCAAGAAGCGGAAGCTTGTGTGATGTGTTGGGTTGAAGATTTCTCTGTTCATAACAATACTTTTGTAGTTTTGGCCATGTTCACTCTTGATGGCTATGCTTTTCTGTAATGTGTGCCATTTTCACTTTTGATGACTACACTACATGTAGTTGTTGTTCTGAATCTTCTTTAAATGTACAACTTATATTTCGAAGTTGCTGTTAGATTTCAAATCTGTCATTGCTAGATTTGTAATCATGTATGAAATGGTTGCATGTGCAATCACTTTTCTTTTAGAATGTAATTATATTTTGCATCTAGATATTTGTTTCATCAAATTCTTTTTATTTGGTCTGACCATAAATTTGTTCCTACAACCATAGTTTTGTTCCCTCAACCATAGATTTGTTCCCCCAAATCATTGATTTTGTTCCACAACAATAGAATTGTTCCCACTATAATAGGTTTTTTGTTCCATCAACCATAGTTTTGTTCCTACAACCATATGTTACTATACCAACAACCTTTAGGTTAGTGTTCCCACAACCATAGGTTTTAGTTCCCACAACCAAATGTTATTGTTCCCACAATCATCGTTTTGTTCCCATAACAATAGTTTTTGGTTCCCAACACAATAGGTTTTTGTTCCCCCAACCATTGTTTTTGTTCTCCAAACCATATTTTTTTGTTCGCACAACCATTTGTTTTTGCTCCCTCAACCATACATTTGTTCCCACAATCTTATGTTTTGTTCTCATGCTCTTGTATTTGTTCCATTACATAGATATTAGTTAATTTCTTTTCAATTTTATTTGTTTCTACCATAGTTTTTGTTCCCACAAGCTATGATTTCTTTCCCCAACAATAGATTTTTTTCCCTTCAAAAAAGTTTTGTTCTTACAACCATAGGTTTTTTGTTCCCAAAACCATAGAATTGTTCTCATAAACAAATTGGTTTTTTGTTCCAACAAACATATTTTTTTGTTCTCACAACCATATTTTTTGTTCACACATCTCTACCTTTTTGTTACCACAACCATAGGTTGGTACCCACAAACATTTGTTTTGTTCCCACAACCATTCTAGTTTAGGTTGTTCCTATTTACACTGATAGTTTTGTTCCCATATTCTTGTATTTGTTCCCTTATCAATATAATTTGTTCCCATTCTATTTTTTTGTGTCTACTCACTAATATTTGTTCTTTTTAAATCATACTAGTGTTTTTATTATCTTTTTGTTCTCACAACCATAGACTTGTTCCCACTACCATAGGTTTTTGTTCGTACAACCATATATTTTGTTCCCACAACCTTAGGTTTTTATTCCCACAACCATATTTTTGTTCCCACAACCATTGGTTTTTGTTGCCACGACCTTTATTTTTTGTTCCCACAACCATGGATTTGTTCCCACAACCATGGATTTGTTCCCACAACCATATATTTGTTCCCACAACCATAGTTTTTTGTTCCTACAACCATATTTTTGTTATTCCCACAACCATGGATTTCTTCCCACAACCATATATTTGTTCCCACAACAATAGGTTTTTGATCCAACAACCATATAATTGTTCCCACAACCATAGGTTTTTGTTCCTACAACCATAGTTTGGTTGTTCCCACAACCATATGCCTTTTATTCCCACAAACATTAGTTTTGTTCACACAACCTTAGATTTGTTCCCACAACCATAGGTTTTTGTTCCCACAACCTTTTGTTTTGTTCCCACAACCATAGATTTGTTCCCCCAACCCTAGGTCTTTGTTCCCACAACCATAGGTTTTGTTTCCACAACCATAAATTTGTTCCCACAACCTTAGGTTTTTGTTCCTACTACCATATTTTTTTTGTTCCCACCACCATAGATTTTTTCCCACAATCTTAGGTTATGTTCTCATGCTTTTTGTAATCTTCAATTATATAGATATTAGTTCATTACCTACAATTTTATTTGTTCTTACCATAGATTTGTTCCCACAACCTTAGGTTTTTGTTCCCACAACCATATTTTTTGTTCCCACTAGCCATAGCTGTTTGTTCCTACAACCATAGGTTTTTGTTCACACAACCATAGATTTGTTCCCACATTCTTAGGTTTTGATCTCATGCTCTTGTATTTCTTCCATTTCATAGATATTAGTTAGTTTTTGTTCCCACTAGCCATAGGTGTTTGTTCCTACAATAATAGGTTTTTGTTCTACCATAGTTAATCTTAGGTCTTGTACCCAAAACTATATTTTTTTGTTCACATAACCATTGATTTGTTCCCATAACATAGATTTTTGTTCCCACAACAATATATTTGTTCCCTACAAAATTGTTTTGCTCATACAACAGTAGGTTTTTGTTCCCACAATCATAGATTTGTTCTCATAAACAAATAGGTTTTTGTTCCCGCAACCATAGATTTTTTCCCACAACCTTAGGTGTGTTCCTTGAACCATAGATTTTTGTTCCCACAACCATAGATTTGTTCCCACAATCTTTAGTATTTTTGTTCTCATGCTCTTGTAATGTTCCATTACATAGATATTAGTTAATTACCTTCATTTTTATTTTGTTTCTACAATAGATTTGTTCCCACATCCTTTATTTTTATTACTAGAAAATAGTTTTGTTCCTACAACCATAGGTTTTTTTGATCCCACAACCATAGATTTGTTCTCAAAAACAAATTGATTTTTGCCTACAAACATATATTTTTGTTCCCACAACCATTGTTTTGTTACCACAACCATATATTTGTTCCCTAATCCCTAGCTTTTTTGTTACCACAACTATAGGTTTTGTTCCCGCACTCTTAATTTTTGTTCCCACAACCATTCTAGTTTAGGTTTGTTCCTATTTTACACTTATATTTTTGTTGCATATTCTTGTATTTGTTCCCTTATCAATATAATTTGTTCACATTCTCTTGTATTTGTGTCTACTCACTAATTTTTATTCTTTTTAAAGCATACTAGTGTTTTTATTATCATTTTGTTATCACAACCATAGATTTGTTCCCACAACCATAGTTTTTTGTTCGCTCAACCATAGATTTTGTTCCCACAACCTTAGGTGTGTTCTTTCAACCATAGGTTTTTCTTCCTACAACCATAGATATGTTCCCATAATCTTACGTTTTGTTTCTCATGCTCTTGTAATGTTCCATTACATAGATATTAGCTATTTACCTTCTTTTTTATTTGTTTCTACCATATATTTTGTTCCCACAATCTATATTTTCTTTCCCCAACCATAGATTTTTTTCCTAGAAAATAGTTTTGTTCCTACAACCATAGGTTTTTGATCCCACAACCATAGATTTATTATCATAAACAAATTGGTTTTTGCCTACAAACATATATTTTTGTTCCAACAAACATATTTTTTTTGTTCTGACAACCATATTTTTTGTTCAGACATCTCTAGCTTTTTGTTACCACAACCATAGGTTTGTTCCCACAACCATATGTTTTGTTCCCACAACCATTCTTGTTTAGGTTGTTTCTATTTTCACTGATAGTTTTGTTCCCATATTATTGTATTTGTTCCCTTATCAATATAATTTGTACCCATTCTCTTTTATTTGTGTCTACTTAGTAATATCTGTTCTTTTTAAATCATACTATTGTTTTTATTATCTTGTTGTTCTCACAACCATACACTTGTTCCCACAACCATAGGTTTTTGTTCGCTCAACCATAGATTTTGTTCCTCAACTTTAGGTTTTTGTTCCCACAACCATATTTATTTGTTGCCACAACCATATGACTTTGTTCCCACAAACATTTGTTCTTACCACAACCATAGGTTTTTGTTACTACAACCATAGGTTTGTTCCACAAGCATATGTTTTTGTTCTACAACCATATTTTTTTTGTTCCCCAATCATATGTCTTTTTGTTCCCACAACCAATAGTTTTTGTTCCCACAACTATAGATTTGTTCCCACAACCATTGGTTTTTGTTCTAACAGCCTATATTTTTTGTTCCCACAACCCTAGGTCTTTGTTCCTGCAACCATAGGTTTTTTGTTCCCATAACCATAGTTTTATTCCACAAGCATAGGTTTTTGTTCCTACAACCATATATTTTTTTTGTTTTCACAACCATATGTTTTTTGTTCCCACAAACATTTCATTTTGTTCCCACAACCATAGATTTGTTCCCACAACCATTTTGTTTTTGTTCCCACAACCTATATTTTTGTTCCCACAATAGGTCTTTGTTCCCTCACCCATATTTTTGTTCCCATAACCATTGGTTTTTGTTCCCACAGCCTTTATTTTTGTTCCGATAACTATGGTTTGTTCCCACAACCATATATTTGTTCCACAACATTAGGTTTTTTGTTCCAACAACCATATATTTGTTCCCACAACCATAGTTTTTTTGTTCCTACAACCATATATTTGTTGTTCCCACAACCATGGATTTGTTCCCACAAACATATATTTGTTCCCACAACAATAGGTTTTTGTTCTAACAACCATATATTTGTTCCCACAACCATAGGTTTTTGTTCCTATAACCATATTTTTGTTGTTCCCACAACCATGGATTTGTTCCCACAACCATATATGTGTTCCCACAACAATAACTTTTTGTTCCAACAACCTTATATTTGTTCCCACAACCATATGATAGTTTTGTTCCCTTATTCTTGTAATTGTTCCCTTATCAATATATTTTTGTCCCCATTTTCTTGTATTTGTGTCTACTCACTAATATTTGTTCCAAAAATGAGTTCGTTGTGCGGCAGGGGAATTAATTGCTTAACCATACATTTTTTTGTGGCTGAAATTTCATAGTACAAGATACATGCATAGTCAATAGGAGTGTGAGATTGCCAATGATTTTCTTTCACGGTTATGGCAAAGGGATGTTTTTGAGCCATTCATTCTTTCTAAAAATAGGGGAGTTTAAAAATAGGAGTTAGACGGTGCCACGGAAGAGGGATAAGATGAGCCACTCATTTTATCTATTTTTAGGGGGTGCTAATAATAGTAGTCACACCTATGCTATATAAACTATCAATGAGAACCGTAGGAAGCACTCACCGCTCTCTTCCTACTCTATTTTGCAGTTTGAGAAGGTATGTTTGATCTATTCCTTTTCTATATATATTTTTTGTTTCAATTCTTCAAAAATGGTTTCTATTTTTTTTGTACAGGTTATTCAAATGGATCAAGGTGCAGGATGTCAAGACTGTTACCAGCCCCCATGTTTCTGTTCAGAAGTTCACGATAACACATCGCATTTTTTCTATTAAAATTGTTGAAGATGACTTTGAAGATGGCGTTGTAAGTTCTTACATTTTTTTGTACTCTTTTTTTTAAAAAAATTATTAATTTTTTGTTAATTTGTTACTTTTGTAATTAATAGGCATTTTAATTTTATTCGTTCCTTTTTTGTTTTGTAGATTGTGCCTTGTAAATTTAGTAGAAGAATCTTAAATTTCTCCACTAATAGATGGATTAAAGCAATTGGAGGAAACGCCCATGAGCCAGGTTTTTTAGCTCCAGAAAGTGTTCACTGGATATATGTAGATCAAATTGGCACAACGAATATGATGTGCGGCCCATACTGGAGATCCCTTATCCAAGCTTGGGATATTGTTCCAAACGATGTCATTACATTTACTTATGATAGTTGGATCCACCTATTTCGAATCAATGTTTTTACTGAGGCTAATGTGAGGAAACCTTGGCTTCATTATCCTGGTATGTTTGAAAATAGGTTTTATTTTTAATTTTTGTTATAATTTTTTTGCTTAATATCCAAATATTGTTGATTTTTATCATTTTCTCTTTTTTGGCTTTTTCAGATGTGTATGACATCCCAGACGGATGTGAAGAATGGATGTACAACTCTTTTTTTACTGATATATCTGATATATCACAATCAGAAATGAATGGAGTTGTGAACTTCATGGGTGCGGAAAGGGAGTCATTACATGACTATGACATTGTTCCAAAAAAATTGTACACAGGCTTGATAATGATGATATGCTTCGCTTGGTTAGTTCTTTTTTCTTTCATAATCTATTTATTATATTATTTCAACCTTTTAAACATCTTTAATTTATTCTTTTCATTTTTTTCAGGATGTAGACATTGCAGTTTTTGAAGAATTTAATGAGATACCTAACAGTGGGACAGCCTTGTTTAGGATCGGTGACGATCACACATCGGGTAGATTCAAGAAAAAGGAAGGATTCATCAGATTTAAAGGGCTTTGGGAGCTTATTAGTGTCCGTAGATTAATTGAGCGCTACGTTATGTGCGTTATTTTTAATATCACTGAGGAAGGACACATTACTTTGGATATACAGAAATGCATGTGAGAAGATGGGTCTCATTTATGCAATAAATAATAGTCATAGTAGGGATTTTTAAAAATATTTCTAGATTTTTTTGTAATAATTTTATTTTGTTCATAGTTTTTTTATTTTCTGATTTTATTTCTTTTTTGGAATGAAATGTAATAAATTCGTTTGTAAGAGTTATTTTTTTAAATAATGAAATTTTTGTGTCACACCATTTATTGCATTTTATCCTTGTGTGTTGGCTATAATTGTTCAATTTGTTTTTTTAATTACATTTTCTGTTCATACTAAATGACTTTGTTAATTAATAATTTTAGTAGTCTTATTTTTTGTCCATTTCCTGATATCATGATAGCCAAGTAGCAAACCTTCTAAATTAGTTAACCAGCTAGGACCCTCAGAATTGTGGAGTGCATGTTCATCAAAGAAAATTCAAATAAGCATGAGATTGAATTGCTTCTATCCTTTTTTAACTCAAACTTCACAAGTCGATCTGATTAAAAGATATCATCCTAGCAATTCCAGAAAATGTACGGTTTGACAGACTTGTGCAATTCTTTGTATACTCTAATTCATTTTCTCTTTTTACTCTGAAACTGAGTCACGAGTTTCTTTAGGCAAGCAAAGAAAGTAAGAAACTGCGTACTGACCACGTGAAGGACTTACGCTAATATATTTGCTAGCCAGTCATGAGCATGTTTCAGCAATTCCCAACAGCAGTAAGATTATCAAATAAATCATCTTGACCTGCTGACAACTATCCAAGTTAAAAATAACTGCTTAAATGCATCCTTGTAGTAATTTTGAAGGTAACAGATATTGAATTTTAGCGGAATGATTGAGTAATATTTGTGTTACAGTTTCACTGCGCGACTTGCACAAATATTAACTCTCTTTTCCAAGTTGACTGACCTAGCGTCACAAAATTATCAACTTTGCTTTCAACAGGACATGGCTGAGATCAGGTAGCCATTATTTGTCCCACCATCACTATCATCCACTCCTTTCTCAAATTTCTGATTTTGGTTGTTCATTTCACCGACTCAGCTACTTATCCCATCATCAAACCTAGAGCTACACCCCACTACTGCTATTCAAAGCTGGATGCACCACTATAACCAAAATACCGATTGCTTGTTGAAACAAGATAACCGAGCACTTTGGTCTCTCACCAAACCCTTCACTCCATTTGTGTCTCCATGCCAGCGAGTCGCACCAGAAAGGTCCTAATTTCCAACCACCAATGCATTGGTCCAGTCATAATGAAACCTAGTGCTACAACACCATAACACATTTGCGAGCTTTGGTGCGAACTGCTAGCTGATGCTGATGGCACTCTCCAGTCGCAAATGCTATAATATAAATATCAACGAAATGGTTTTTCAGTTGTAATAGGGAAAAATCGCATTACACTGTATAGGAATCCCTAGTTTGTAGCAATTGTTTCAAATCAACAAGAAATTGCATTCATATTTTCTTGTTCGTTTTCTTCTTTGATGCGTTCTTTTCTGATTGCCTTTTCAACCTCTGTCCCCTGTCAACTGATTTATTGTTTCTCACTGGAGGATCTTTCAGGGGCTCACCATGTGGTTCTTCACCTTCTGGATGGGGCATTTTATTCCTCGCAGTGTACTTTTCTTGCAGTTTTTGCACCTCTTCCAAGAATTCTTTGCTGCTGTCAGCTTTCTTGCTTACTTCTGTGCACAAATCTGATACTTTGCTCAGTAGTATTGCATACCTTATAGATATTTCTGAACTCTCACTCCCTGTTCCTTCATCGATTATATTTTTCTTGTACTTCAGCAATTCAGCTTCCCTATATTCTTTTGTCCACCGCTTGTTGATATAATTAGCTGGTACATGATATATGTCAAACTGGGTGAACAGGCGTAGCACGTGGCAACACAAAATTCCATCCCTTTCAAATTTTGCACATATGCAGTCATATCTATCCTGGGTTCTATCCACTTGGACCTGGAAAACCTCCTGATGGAATTCTTGTTTCTTATAACTAAATGATTTCCTGAGGTTGTATGTCTTATTCTCTTCCACTACATCCACGGCAAACGCAGTTGAATTCATCAGCTCAGTTTGAAATTTGAAAAATATCCCTCTTGTGTATAGTTTGCTTGCATGTCTTTCTATACGACTATGCCCCCAATATATTGGCTCAAGCCCATTCGACACAAATCTGTCCTCATTTTCTGTTTCAACCACATTCTCTTGGAACAAGTCATACTGGACAAGGAATGTTTCTATAGTATCTTTGCACTTCACATAATCCTTGAAGACAGAGTTCATGCCCTCGCTACGCCCGGTTGTTCGAATGAACGGGCAGAAAACATGCTTGAAATAAACTGGGACCCACTATGTTCTCCATTTCCACATCAGGGGCAAGTGTTTGCTGCTTCCTGCATCATACTTAACAACCATTTCTTGCCACTTGCTCTCAAATTCCTCAACTGTTAGAGAATCCATGATTACGCTATTCAACTCTTCTTCCATCCCTAGTCTAGCAGCCATGAAACCTCCCATCTTGTCAGAGCAGTTATTCATTATGTGGAAGAAGCAAAATCTGTGCCATGTTGAAGATAGCACATTATCTATTGCTATTTTCATAGCCTGGTCTTGATCAGTCATGATTAAGCCTGGCCTCTTTCCATCCATGACATCCAAGAATGTTTTCAAAGCCCATGTAAATGTTTCAGCTGTTTGGTCTTTCAGAAGTGCCCATGCAAACACAATTGTTCGCCCTTGACCATTAATTCCTATGAACGAGGCAAACGGCATATTGTACTTGTTCGTACTGAAAGTTTTATCAAATGATTGGAACTCGCTGTACAGCTGGTAATCCATCCGAGATTGAGCATCTGTCCATAGAATGCTTCGTACCGTGTTGTCTTCGTCTGTATCCATCTTCATCAAAACTCCTTGGTTTTTGGCTTGTAGCTTCTCTACAAACTTCAGTGTATGTGCTATGTCTGTGTTCTTCTCTCTTTTATCTTGTCGTCTCAGGTTTTGTATCTTTTTCTTATTGAACGACAAAACCTTTCTACTCCCTTTTAGGCGACGAAAAATGCTCATTATTCGACGGGGTGGCACCCTGCAGTCTTGAAGAATCAATGATAAGTTCTTATCTTCTTCTGACATGCTACGGTGGTTCGAGAAGAACTTTGTCAAGGATGGTGTGTGCACCAAGTCATGGTTGTGATCAAGGCTTAGTCCTATTATCTCCCACTGACCATTGCTCAACTTTACAGTTACAGTCATTGGGCAAGATGTTCTTGTCATGACTGATCTCTTCCTTTTTCTGTTAGGTTTAACCGGAGCATTAGTCCTTCTTGCCTTGTTGCATTGGAAAGTAATCTTCTTGTTTTTGTAGTTCCAACCTTTGACCATACCGAAACCATGGATATAGCCATATATGTTGCAAAAGCGGTGTGATGCTTCCAATGTATCAAATTCCATTCCAATCTCTAGTTTTCTTTCTACACTTACTTCTTCTCCAGTTGGAACAAATCCTTCTGTAGATTCTTTGTTTTCTTTTGTTTCATACCCTTCTTCACAGTCTTCATCATCTTCTTCCAAATCATCTGAACCAGAAGAACCATAGTTCACCTGTATGCAATTATTATGTAGAGGAGAAATTTTAATAACTGATGGGAAGAATATTTTTAAAATGTGCTGCAGCATTTCTAGTCTTTGTACAAACAACATATTAATTCAGTATGCTTAAAAAGTATTTTACCTTCTCATTGTTTTCTACTTGTTTTTCTTTTTGGTTGATGACTTTGCTCATTTCCGAAGGTTTTATCGCTATGCCTTTTTCAAACTGAGAAGTATCTGCAACCTGAAGATTTATATGAAACTCGTTAATTTAATATAGGAATACATCATCCATATGTGGTTTTTTCTAAGTAATACTAAAAGGATCACCATAGCATCTTTTTTAAATAGTAGACTGTTGGGAGAAAGTACCTCTGTGTTCTTTCTTTTTTCAGAATCGATTGTTCTCGACGGAGCACTGTTTTGTCCTGTTTCGTAATCTTCTTCATCATATCTTGTACTCTCAATCTCCTGAAAACATAAAGATGATTATGCTAATCACCTATGCATACTTTGAAGATATATTCAAGTTGCATGCAACTACCGATCACATGAATTTTGCACATTCTGCAATTGTAGTGCACGCTACAACAGACAAAATTAGTTAGAAAAACTCTCAATACAATTTTTCTTTGTTTCAATCACATTATAGAACACATTTCTTTTAACATGGTATTATAAGTTATTTCTTTCATACCTGCTGCTGTTTCTCCATCTCACCATGTACAACAAATTGATCAAATTGCAATAGCAGGTCATCATTATATCGAGAAACGCCCATTTCATTGACTGTTAATCCTTCTTTATCATTCTGCATGGTTTCATTTTTGTTCTGTCAGCATAAAAGGGCAATGAAAGATTATTTAACAATGGGATCTTATCAAGTTGATGAGTTATTTTATAATCTCACCATCTTATCCTTGCTATCAGATGGAACAAGTATGGTGTCCCTTTTCTGCTTTGCTGATTCAACAACCTAGGTACAAATTTACATACGAACAAATCACATACTGGAATTATAAGTAATTTATGCAAACATAAAACCACATATATATTGGTGTTCTGACCTTCTTCAATTTTGAAAGAATCGTATGACTATCTTCTGTCTTGGCAGCATCTCTAGTTACTGTAGTTTTGCCCTTTGCCTGAAAATAAATATGTATTGCTTAAATAGATTTTTTACTATTTAAATTGATAGACAGTAATAATGAAGCAGTTTTTTTAATGCAGGATGAAAGATGTATATATGCTTGTATGCAATTACAATTTGCAGTTGAAAACCATCTAGAAACAATAATAGATCTGTTTTCATTTATTTGAACACACATAGTTTTTTCTAATCATTCAAGTGCTATAATTCATTCAGTGTTCTCATTGTCTTCAATACATGCCACTTAAGTTTTGCAAACTTGTTCTAAAGGGCATCAGAGTTTTATAGATTTATTATTTGCATTCTGTGAGTATTATTTGTAATTAAAATAGACAAAACATGCACCAGAGCAAGCTCTGATGGGCATTGACATCAGATTTAAGTAGGGCTGGCTTTTTTTTAAAGATTATTTCATATTTTTTTCATGATCAAATAACAGCAATTCAAGATCGAAGAAAGGTATAATGCCAAGAAATCAGAAATCAGCACTTCCACATCAAAGCAAAGGGAAAAGGATTGGCCGAGTAGATCTGTACCTTAGCATGATCTGTACCACGAGTAGATGAATGCACGAGTCCAGCAGGTTGCTGCGATGTCAAGGTTTCTCCAGATTCCAGCTGCACGAGTCTATTTTTTGATGAAGTTCTCTTGTTCATGGCTGGATTGGCCGCCGGGGCCGAAGCCGCCGCCGCCGATTCCATCGAGGACTCCAATGCCTTTCTTTCTCTCCTCGGCTCTCTTTTCTTTCTCCTTATTACACGCTTTAATTCTTCATTTATTTCAGGGGCTTTTGTCAATAAATGCCATCGGTGGGGTATACTTGGTAGACACGTTAAACGCCACGTCCAGACAAGTCTTCTTCCTTTCCCCAGCCCCTGCTTTCTCGCCAACATGTTCTTCCACCCCGAGGAGTAAGCAGTGACAGGAGATCCATCGATCCCCCATCCCCCTGACGATAAATCCTACAAAAGATGGTTAGTTCCTACCATTTTTAGTCACTGATTCTTCTCTTCTCCGTTTCTTCTATTGGTTCTTCCTATTTGTTTTCTAATAGACGTGATATCATGCTGCTTATTCCTTTTCAGATCTCAACTAGGTTGATTCATTTCTCGCTGATATCTTCTAATCTCAAGATTCTTTGAATAGACAGCACGTAGGTGAGCACACTGACGAGATCTGAACTCTCTTATCACACCGTGGTGCTATGATTTTCTTACCTGATTTTATTCTTCGAGAGTATTTTTTGGCTATGGCTGTGCTGGCACAACTCACTTTGGTAAGATTTGATTTTATTGCAGAGGACAATCTGTGTTCATGGACGATTCAGTTAGGAAAAAAAGAGATAGATCAGCCAAAGGAACTAATGAGGTTTTTCTTTTTTACCTCATGTATTTACTTGTTTTCTACCACATGCTTTGTAGTTCTTGTTTTCTGGTCAAAATGATGTAACCAATTTTGTTTCTATTATGGATTTTTTTGTGTTCATCATCCATTATGTTTGTTGTGCATCAATTTTACTACCTGATTCTTTAATCAAGATATAAATAGTATTCTAGTTAGTTGTCTTTCTTTTTTCATAACTGTCTGTTGGTTACAATACAATCTAGATACATTTCTTATTATTATTCTCTTAGTCATCAGAACTTATCTTTCTCATTTCCCTTTTTCAATATAGGATCCTGTTAATGCTGGAAATTTTAAACTTCTTCTTGATGTAATAAAGGATTTGACAGCTGAATAGATATATGTTGTTCAACAAATTGGTTTCGCAAGCTTACTGGAATTGGCATGCTCAGGCTTCCCTAATGATGTATTCATCTGGTTAGCAGCTCATATGAATTCTACTACTGGTTGTATTGAGTTGACAAATGGATTTTCATTCACAATAAACCGAGAATGCATTCAAATCATCACCGGTCTTCCCAGTGGTTGTCTTCCAATATCTTTCAGTTCTAATAGTGCAATAGTCGAGAGAGTTAACTTGGAAATACATGGAAAACCTTCTAAACCTTCAGTTCATGAATTGGCAGAAATCATAAAGAAAGGCCTGTCTGGTCAACCATTTGCAAAAGCATTTGTTCTACTAGCAAACTGTCTGCTTCTTTCCCCAACAAACAAATGATTTCCAAGCTCTATGCACTACCAAGCAATTGATGACTACGACAAGATAAAGGAATATGACTGGTGCTCATATGTATTACATTGGCTTCTCATTTCTGTGAACAAATTCCAGCTTGATTCGTGCATCGGCCCTTGTTCTGGTTGCGGACTTATTCCAGTGGTATGTGAGGTTTTTTTTAGCTGTTCAATTGGCTTTACCCATAATAGTCTTTATCATTTCTGCTGTTTCACAATGCACTTCATTTTTATGTCTCAGTGTGCAACTAAATTTGTTTGTTTGTTTTACACATACTGCAGATAAGCTATTTTGAGTTCCTTATTGTTACCGAAATGCAACTAAAGAAAACATTACCACGCCTTTCTGTATGGTCTGATAATGTACTCAAGCTTTATACTATACTTGATTCAATTGATGGGTCTATTTTTGGAAAACTCCCTGTAAGTGAACCAACTCGCACCATCAATAAGTACCAGTTTAATCATTTTTAATGCTGTCTATGCCTACATATACTGTTTTTGGTTACAAAACTGCCCTTCTTTTTCATGGTTTTTTGCTCTTACTATATATATCTGTTTTTAACTGGGCCTTTATTATTTTTTTAAATAGATGAAGCACCCATGTTCTACTCCTTTTGCACATATAAATCAGAAAATAAAGTTTTCATATGATTTGCCTCTGGATGTTGTTAATTTCGTTGGAAGGAAATATAATTTTGATGAACAGACAAATGTAAGTTCTCACACTATTTTATTATACCTGCAGCTATTTATTCATAAGGCTTATCTTTTTATTTTTATTTTTTTATATTTTACTTGTTTAATTATTATTTCCCTTTTCTTATCAAACAGGTCAAGAAGAAATTAAGAATGATTTCGTCTAAATTGCATGCTACGATTCTAAATACCTCAACAAGCACTATTTCAAACTGTGTAGATGATGTACTTCGTGCACTATGCAGTAATGGAGCTGTAGATGGTGTCCATAATATCAATTCTGCAACGACACAAAGCAAATATTATACTGCACCAGAAGTCAAGGATGGGATGACTGTTGCAACTGTGAAAGACTCATTGACGGCGACAAGAGAAGCTCTTTCTAAGATGATATGCTATTACATGGAGAGATCATTTCCACCTTTGGCAGTGCCTAAAGTAGAAGATATGTGTTTTTCTATTTCAGATCTGATTAAAGAAGTAATTCAGCAACTAAAAATGAACTAGTTGCAACCTCATTATGGGTTTCCTGAGTTCTCTAGCATTGAAGATTATTTGAGCAAAGAATTGGTCTGTAAGCTTGAGATCTCTGGTTCCAATGAATCATCTCACGATATTTCGTTGATAGGTCTGTTATGTTCTTGTTAGTTTTTTCTATCTTTACATCTTCCTGTGAAGGATATGTAATTTACATACACGACATTTTTTGTCTGTTTTACACATACTGCAGATCTTTGTAAGTACAACTCTCCAGAAGCAACAAACAATTCTTTTCAGAAAGAGAATAAAATTGATTTTTCGGAGTGGTTTCAATGTTCATCGAAGAATGAAATCATAGGTA
The DNA here is from genome assembly GCA_007115705.1 of Dactylis glomerata. Classification (NCBI taxonomy): domain Eukaryota; kingdom Viridiplantae; phylum Streptophyta; class Magnoliopsida; order Poales; family Poaceae; genus Dactylis; species Dactylis glomerata. The sequence goes on from QXEO01000382.1 coordinate 3,977,538, forward strand.
AATATATATCACATTCACTTTGTATTTTTAATTTTGCATTATACCTGTAGTTCTATTCATCTTTTTTCATTCTCATTACAATTATAGGTGAGAACTGTTTTTTAGTTCTAATTACCATCTTCACTTGTTCCATTCAATCCCATAGATTTTAGATGCAACTATCTTAGTGCTACCAATCTCTTATATTATTTGTTTTAAACAATTTATTGTTTGTTCCAAATATATCAAGTTTTTATAAATGTTTTTTGTTCCTTATCTATTATACTGTTCCCAGAAGAATAGGTTCTTTGTTCCAATTATCTACTGTTGTTCCCTTTCTAACTACCTTAGATTTTTGTTCCTTCTACCTTCTGTTTGTTCCTTTTTGAAACCATAGGTTTTGTTCTCAATATATTTTTTTTGTTCCCTAAAACCAAAAGTTTTTGTTCCTTCTATCTTGACTTGTTCTCTATCAATTTTGTTCCAACTATCTTATTGTAACCTCTATTATATTTATTGCATAGAACTATTTACTTTTGTTCCTATTATATTAAGGTTTAAGAAGGACATGTTCTCATTCCCTTTTATTGTTCCCTCAATAATAGGAATTTTTGTTCCCTAAATCTCTTCTGTTGTTCCCTTATTCCATAGGTGTTGTTCTCAAAAATAGGTTATTTTGTTCCCATATATCTTATGTTTGTTCCATTATACCATAAGTGTTGTTCTCAAGAATATGTTATTTTGTTCCATATATCTTCTGTTGTTCCCATTATACCATAGGTGTTGTTCTCAAGATTAAGTTATTTTTGTTCCCTATATCTTCTGTTTGTTCCCTTATACTATAGGTGTTGTTCTCAATAATAGGTTTTTTGGTTCCCTTTATCTTCTCTTGTCCCCTTATACCATAGGTGTTGTTCTCAAGAATATATTATTTTGTTCCATATATCTTCTGTTGTTCCCATTATACCATAGGTCTTGTTCTCAAGAATAAGGTTTTTTTGTTCCCTATATCTTCTGTTTGTTCCCTTATACCTTAGGTGTTGTCTAGAAGAATAGAATTTTTTGTTCCCTATATCTTTCTGTTGTTCCCTTTATTCCAAAGGTGGTGTTCTCAAGAATAGGTTATTTTTGTTCCCCTATATCTTATTTTGTTCCATTATACCATAGGTGTTGTTCTCAAGATTATGTTATTTTGTTCCCTATATATTTCTGTTGTTCCCATTATACCATAGTTGTTGTTCTCAAAAATATGTTATTTTGTTCCCTTCATATTCTGTTTGTTCCCTCATACCATAGCCGTTGTTCTCAATAATAGGTTTTTTTGTTCCCTATATCTTCTGTTTTGTTCCCTTATACCATAAATGGTGTTCTCAATTATAGGTTATTTTTCCCCTATATCTTCTGTTTTGTCCCCTTATACCATAGGTGTTGTTCTCAACAATTTGCTATTTTTTGTTCCCTATATCTTCTGTTGTTCCCTTATACCATTGGTGTTGTTCTCAAGAATAGGTTATTTTGTTCCCCTATATCTTATGTTTGTTCCCTTATAGCATAGGTGTTGTTGTAAAGAATAAGTTATTTTTGTTCCCTATATCTTATGTTTGTTCCCTTATACATAGGTGTTGTTCTCAAGAATTTGTTACTACAAATAACAAATTCTTTCATTCCCTTATATTTTTCCCACAAGAATAGGATTTTTTGTTCCCTAAATCTCTTCTGTTGTTCCCTTTTTGCATAGTTGTTGTTCTCAAAAATATTTTATTTTGTTCCCCTATATATTATGTTGTTCCATTATACAATAGGTGTTGTTCTCAAGAATAAGTTATTTTTGTTCCCTATATCTTCTGTTTGTTCCCTTATACCATAGGTGTTTGTTCTCAAGAATAAGTTATTTTTGTTCCCTATATCTTCTGTTTGTTCCCTTATACTATAGGTGTTGTTCTCAATAATAGGTTTTTTAGTTCCCTTTATCTTCTCTTGTTCCCTTATACCATAGGTGTTGTTCTCAAGAATATGTTATTTTGTTCCCTATATCTTCTGTTGTTCCCATTATACCATAGGTGTTGTTCTCAAGAATATGTTATTTTTGTTCCATATATCTTCTGTTTGTTCCCTTATACCATAGGTGTTGTCTAGAAGAATTGAATTTTTTGTTCCCTATATCTTTCTGTTGTTCCCTTATTCCAAAGGTGTTTTTCTCAAGAATAGGTTATTTTGTTCCCCTATATCTTATGTTGTTCCATTATACCATAGGTGTTGTTCTCAAGAATATATTATTTTGTTCCATATATCTTCTGTTGTTCCCATTATATCATAGATGTTCTAAAAAATATGTTATTTTGTTCCCCTTTATATAGTGTTTGTTCCCTCATACCATAGGTGTTGTTCTCAATAATAGTTTTTTTGTTCCCTACATCTTCTGTTTTGTTCCCTTATACCATAAATGTTGTTCTCAATTATAGGCTATTTTGTTCCCTAAATCTTCTATTTGTTCCCTCATACCATAGGTGTTGTTCTCAAGAATTTGTTTTTTTTTTGTTCCCTATATCTTCTGTTGTTCCCTTATACCATAGGTGTTGTTCTCAAGAATAGGTTATTTTGTCCCCCTATATATTATGTTGTTCCCTTATAGCATAGGTGTTGTTCTAAAGAATAGGTTTTTTTTGTTCCCTATATCTTATGTTTGTTCCCTTATACCATAGGTACTCTTCTCAAGAATAGGTTATTTTGTTCCCCTATATCTTAATGTTGTTCCCTTATAGCATAGGTGTTGTTCTAAAGAATAGGATTTTTTGTTCCCTATATCTTCTGTTTGTTCCCTTATACCATAGGTGTTGTTCTCAAAAGTTTATACCATAATTTTTGTTGCAGATGGTTCTACTCCAAACAATGAAGCAAACGTCTATCAGAACAGGCTTCCTAAGTTTTATAGTGGACATACATATGCCCTTGCTTTGAGAGAAAATACTTATTCTTATTCATCTAAAAAACGATTTCAAGGTAATGACAATTAGTTTTTTCTACACATCTGGTTTTCAAATAAATGCTATAATTACTCATAAAAGATTATTTTCTTTTTTTCTTAGAAATGAATGACCCAACAAATCAAGATGCAAGATCAAGTCCAAGAGTAATTCCTGTGCATTCAAAATCTGTTTATTGTTCAAGCAAATTTCCCAGCTATAATAGTCAACATCAAGATAATGAGTGTTACCTCAGTAACACTCATGAAGGTAATTGCCTTTTTTCTACTAATTCTGATTGAGTTTACTGTAGGTCATATTTTGTTCCATGCAAATCAAGTATGGAGTGTATTATCTGTTCTTGCTTATACGCAAGCTTCTATAAGTTCTTATCTGATTTTTTTCCCAAATGAACTTACATTATTCTAATCACAGATTACTCTCCTCAATTTAATGACCCAATCAATTCTGGAAACGAACATGAAAGGTTTTACAGTGGAAACACATACGCCCATGCTCTGAATGAGCGTACTTATGGCTATTCATATTCAAATCTAGAAGAAGATACCAATAATGATTTTCCATCTTTTAGCCTTGGACCAGATTTTGAAGAAGAAATTCCTCTTTCCACCCCTGCTTCCAAAGATGTTTCAAATGCTCAAGTAAAAGATTTCTCTTTTCAACAAATAAATGAGCTAACAAAAGATGCAACTCCATCTTCAACAAAAAGTATAGATCCTTACAAATCAGAGCCTTCTTCAAGCAAATTCGTCAAGTTTAGCATTAAGCCGCGAGATATTGAATGCCCTCTCGACAACAGAATTGAAGGTAATTAAATCTTTTTGTTCTATTTTTTTATTTCTCTTTATGTATTTATGTTATATGTCCCTTTCAGACTATGGAAAACGTATAGCTTAACATTTTTTTTCTTCTTGGCAGTACATCCTTATCCAAAAAGAATTGCAGAGCAACTGAAATCAAATACTGTGAAAAAGGATGATGTACCTAGCACTGTTAATTTCGATAGAAGCATCGCACATGGGCTTGAATTTAGGGAAAGGTCATTCAAACCTGTATCTCTGAAGCATGTGAAGAGCGATAACAAAAAAGTTGATTCAAATCACTTGAAATCAAATGCTGCAACACCGAGCTCAAGTACTCATATTAATCAAACAGCAATCATTTGCACTGAAGCCGAAGAACAATTGTTCAACTTGTTAACAAGTAATGTCCATGCAATTCAGTACAGGTAAAATGCTTTTCTTTTTCTAGTATCATGTGTGTTGCAACCAAGCTATGGTTCCGTTGTTTTTCTTATTTTATCACACAGATCTTTTTGTTTGTCTTACCCTTTTCATATATGCATGTAGTTGCAGAATTTTCCAAATAGAAGAGAGGTGGGCTGATGAGAGGACGTTGGCACTATGCATGTCAAACTGTGGGTATATAAATGAGTATATAATGAATGCTTATATCAAGATGATCCTTTTCGACCAGAAAATGAAAGACGAGTGTGGAGAAAAAATTGACTGTTTAAGGCACATCTTTTTCACTGAAATATCAGTAAGTTCATAAGTTCATTAGAAATAATAATTTTACATTAAATATTTTTCCTTTGCTTTGTTTTTTCATTCTCTATTCTGCCTATTTTTTATTTTTGTTTAGGAAATTATATTGAATCCTTATCTCAATATAGAAGATTACAAGAAATTATTCACAGAAATATGCATTGGTTTCAGATTAGAACATGCTGCATTGGTAAGTTTTGTTATATTTTTCTTATATATTTCTTTTCAACAATGTTTCTATTCTTTTTCATATTAGATAAACATATTCACCTGTCAAATTCATCCTTTTAATGTTTATGTCAATTTTGTTTTCTAATAGGTACATGTCCCCTTTCCAGTGGGTAAACAGTGGTTACTAATTGTAGCAAACTTCATGGACAAGTCTTTCGATGTTTTAAATCCTTGCAATAACACAGAATCATATAAAAGTGATATCAATTCTGTTGTCAATAACTTCAAGAAATTGTTCAAGATTGTATACCCTCATTGTCCAAATTTCAATATTGCAGAGTTCAATGTAAGATATGTTAGTGTACCAAAACAAAACTTCAAGTAAGTTTATACTGTCTTCTCACATTGCGTAGTTCTTACGGAACTTATCCCATTATCATTTGTATATATATGCACATATTTATTATTATTTTTAATGAATCTTTCAATTTTGAAGGTATGACTCAGGGTTCTTTATATTATTGTTCATGTTGACATACAACGGAATCGAGGTCCCTATGTTTTCAAATGTATGTAAATATTTATTTGAAAACTTTTTGATTTCCTATCATTGAATTATTTTTGTCGTCAATAACGAGTAATGATTAACAAGATTTATTTTCTTTTTCTTAATTGCTAATCAACAGGATGACCTAACTTCTCTGAAGAAGAAGTTGCTGTTTCAGCTGGTGTCAAACTTTTACAATGTAGCTGACCAAAGCGAAAGGATTAAAAAATTCCTAAAGAAGCAAGTAAGCTCTTAAAGGAATATCTTTTTTCATATCTCATGGTTTTCTTATTTCTTCTGTATAATAGCCTTTGTTATATTTCTATTCTTACTAACATCTTCTTTTGGAATATTACCAGGTTACACCATACTGGTGAGCAACAGCTTGTAACTTTTCCAGAAAGATTTTTCTCAGAGTGAGATGCTTCTTCACTCATTGCAGTAAAGCTCTAATCTTCAAGATGAAACCAAAACCAAGTGTTGCTGCAGATGTTTAGGAGCTCTTGAAGGCACCAGAAAAGTTCATCCTTTTCGCCATAATCCGTTTTTTTGCTTAATAGGAAAAGTGTTTCTGTAATCAAAACGATGTGAACAAATGTTATTTTGCATAATTATTCTGTTGACAGCCCTGTACTTCTTTGAAAGATTATGTCTGTACTATTCATTTTTTTATCACTCTAGGATTTTTAACCTACCAACATTTTGAGAGGGAACAAATTCATTTTTGAATAGAACAAGTGGTTGGGATCAAATAAAGGGCAATAACCACCCAAAAAATCAATGGAACAAATCTAAGAGATTAGAACAACTAGTTGGGAACAAAAAACGATTCATCCTTTCCAAAATTCGTATGAACATTGAAATCTGGCAACGGGAACAAAAGTATGCAAAAGAAACAAAAAATCTAGCAACGGGAACGAAAAAAAATTTGGCAACGGGAACGAGAACAAAAGGAACAGAAACATAAACGAAAGGAACAAAGAAGGAACAAAAGTATGCAGAAGAAACAAAAAACTGTCAACGGGAACTCCAACAAAACCCAGAACGACAACGGCAACGGGAACGAAACCAAAAGGAATAGAAAGATAAACGAAAGGAACAAAACCGTGCAGCGGAGGAACAAGCGGGAACAAAAAACGCGAGAAAATGAGAGCAAACGCTAGTCCAGTGCAAAACAATAGTCCCACATCGGAAGTTTAGGAAAAGTTAGACCACTTTATATACCCGCCCGGGACGATACATCGTACCAGGAAGTTGAACGAGCCGAGGAAACTAAAAAAGGCCGGCCCTCCTGCGCGCGAGCCCAAAAAGGAAAAGGCTTGTTCCAGACAGAAGAAAAATAAGAACAAAACAATGGGCCAGGGAACAAAGCCCACGAAAGAATCCTTCAGCGAAATGGGAGATCGGTGGCGCGCGAGCGCCAGGGAGGAGGACCCGCCGAGGGCGTCTCCTACGGGTATGGTTGGGCCATGATTCAACGCTGTTTACGGCGCGTTTAGTAGCATGGGCGTCATGGCAATTTTTATGCTCCGCCTGTTAGCGGGTCGAAACTCCGCTTCGCCCGCGTGAGCGCGACGCTGCGTCGGCCCGTTAACGCGGCGGTAGATGAGTTTTTCTATTTTTTTTAGTTTTTTCTTTTTTCTTTTTTTTTTGTTTTCTGGTTTTACTGTTTTCTTCTGGTTGTTCGTTTTCTTTTCTTTTTCCATTCTTTTTCTTTCTTAAAAATTCTAAATATTTTAAAATTTGAACATTTTTTCAAAAATTTGAACATTTTTTATGTTTAAATTTTTTTTACTTTTAAACAATTTTTAAATTTGAACTTTTTTATTTGAACATTTTTTATGTTTGAACATTTTAAAATTTGAAAAAAATTCGGATTTGAACAAATTTCAAATTTGAATTTTGTTCAAATACGGAATTTTTCCGTGTTCGAATTTTGAATAAATTTGAAATTTGTTCATATCTCAAATTTGTTCAAATTTGAATTTTGTTTAGAATTAATTTTTTTTTTGAAATCCGAACAAATTTCGAAATTTAAATTGTATAAATTTCAGAAAAGAAAATAGGAAAAGAACAGAAAAATAAAAAACTAAGAATAAACACTACCTGGGCTGGCCCAACACCACCGTCACGCAGGCGGAGCGGAGTAAGTCGCGCTAACGCACGAAGAGTAGGAGCCCCCGGGCGTCATTCGGCTCGAGATGGAAACGGTCTGTTCAGTTTTCTGGACTCCCCCGCATTGTCCTATGGCATGATTTTTAAAGCACCTTCGAGCCTGGTCCGGGAGAAACAGTTGAATCGGCTGTTTTCATGGAGCCAGATCCATTTTTTAACAATGGTTGCACGAGTAAAGAAGGCAAAGCGAAACACCACATCCTTTTTGGAACACGCGCCATAACTCCCCTCACCGCTCACTCCTCACTCCTATGCTCACTCTCTCCTTTGTCCACTCTCATCCCCCAAAAAGTCACATGCAAGGTCGGTGGTTGCACCACCGCGGTCAAATATGTCGCAAGGAGAAGGACCGGATGGGAAGACTTCGGCGAGCTTCACCTAGACCGCGTCACCGACATCGACCTTGATCTGCAGGTCGATCTTGTCCTCAATGTCGACCTCCACCGCGTCGAACTCGACCTCGACCCCGACAAAGGAGGTACGTGATACGTCTCAAACGCATCTATAATTTTTGATGCTCCATGCTTGTTCTTATACCATTTGCTTAGTGTTTTGTTACACTTCGTCGCATTTTTATGTATTTTCCAGAACTAACCTATTAACAAGATGCCACAGTGCCAGTTCCCTGTTTTCTGCTGTTTTTGTGTTTCAGAAAAGTTACACAGGAAATATTCTTGGAATTGGACGAAACAAAAGTCGAACATCCAGAAATTTATCGAAGCTTCCAGAAGTCCAAAGAGGAGACGGAGGGGGGCCACTGGGCGGCCTCACCACCAGGGGCGCGGCCCAGCCCCTGGCCATGCCGCCCTATGGTAAGGGCACCTTGGTCCACCTCTGACGCTGCCCCTTCGCCTATAAAGACCCCCCGACGGGAAAAACCTAAAGACCGGATCAATTTTCCAGAAACACATCGCGATCCGCCGCCGTCGTCGACCCGAGATCGGGAGGGTCCAGAAGCTCTTCCCGGCACCCTGCCAGAGATGGGAATCGCCACCGGAGGTATTCTTCATCGCCATGCTTGCCTCCGGCGCGATGAGTGTGTAGTCTACCTTGGACTATGGGTCCATAGCAGTAGCTAGATGGTAGTCTTCTCCACCATGTGCTTCATGTTTAGATCTCGTGAGATGCCTTACATGATCGAGATCATCTTTGTGTAATTTTACATGTTGTGTTTGTTGGGATCCGATGAATATTGGTGTTATGTTGAGTTGATGTGCTGAATCATATATCTTATGTTATCTCTATGTTGTTTATGATCTTGCATGCTCTCCGTTGTTAGTAGCTATCTTGGCCAAGTAGATACTAGTGACTCCAAGAGGGGGTATTTATGCTCGATAGTTGGGTTCATGCCTTTATTTAATCTGGGGGAGTGACAGAAACCTCTAAGGTTGTAGATGTGTTGTTGCCACTAGGGAGAAAACAATATTCTTGTGTCCAAGGACATTCGTTTTATTTACATTACACACTTTGCTTAATGCAGTTATCTGTTGTTCGCAACTTAATACTCAAGGGGTCCTCGGATGATTCCCCGTGGGTGGATTATTAGTCATAGATGCAGTTGGATGGCGGTCTATGTATTTTGTTGTAATGCCCAGAGTAAATCTGGTAGAATCAACTACTCTACCAGGCCTAGGGCAGAGGTTTTAGGGGAAGGAGGGAGCTGCGTGAGAGCGGAGGCGAGGGCGCCGGTGAGTCGGCGCCGTCGCGAGAGCTGGAAGAGGCGGTGATACGTCCAAAATGTATCTACTTTCCCGAACACTTTTGCTATTGTTTCTCCTCTAATTTGTGTGTTTTGAATACAACTAACACGGACTAACGCTGTTTTCAGCAGAATTGCTCTGGTGTCTCGTTTTTGTGCAGAAATCCAACTTTCAGTAAAAATTCGGGAAAAATCATCAAAAATCCTATTTCACCAGAAGACCCCCGGAGCCAGAAGACGAGACGGAAGGGAGGCTCGAGGGCCCCACATGCACAGGGGGCGCGACCCAGCCCTGGCCGCGCCCACCTGGTGTGAGCACGCCTCGGCCGTCTGCTCGACCTCTCCTTTCGCCTACATATACCCCCTGACTCGATTATATCGGGGAGACGACGTTTTTCCAGATAGACTTCCGCTGCGCCGCCGCCATCAGAAACCGCAATTCGGAACCAGAAACTCCGTTCTGGCACCCTGCCGGAACGGGGATTTGGAGGAGATCTTCATCACCATCATCACCGACGCTCCTCCATCGACCATCCATGACTCCCCCATCCATATGTGAGTAATTCCCCCGCTGTAGGTGAGGGGATGGTAGGGATTGGATGAGATCGTTCATGTAATTTGATATGAGATTGTTAGGGCATAGTGCCTAGTATCTTTATTTAGTGCCTATAACATTGTTGCAACTTGTTGTGCTTAATGCTTGTCACTTTGGGCCCGAGTGCCATGATTTCAGATCTGAACATGTCATTATTTCTATGATGATACTTGTTGTTTATGGTCTTACCTACAAGTTGTATACACATATTGTTGTCCGGAACCCGAGGCCCCAAAGTGACAGAAATTGGGATAATCGGAGGGGATGGCTATGATGTGAGGATCACATGTGTTCACCGAGTGTTAATGCTTTGCTCCGGTACTTTATTAAAAGGAGTACCTTAATTACCAGTAGTTTCCCTTGAGGCCCTGCTGCAACAGGCTGGTAGGACAAAAGATGTCGTGCAAGTTTCTCCTTATGAGCACGTACGACTATATATGGAACACATGCCTATAATTGTTTGAACTAGGATGCTTTATCATTATTTATCTGCAATGCCCATGTCTCATTGATTTCATGAATTATCTTATCCATGCAACGCCCGTAATCCATCCCTATGCTTACAGTATTTGTTCCTACTGTTTACTATCGCTACTATTACCGCTGCTATTTTACTACTGCTGTTACTGTTTCACTACTATCACCACTATAAAACTGTTGCTACTGATAAACCACTGCGAGCAAGAGTGTTTCTAGGTGCAGCTGAATTGACAACTCATCTGTTAAGGCTTACATATATTCTTTGGCTCCCCTTGTGTCGAATCAATAAATTTGGGCTTTACTTCCCTCGAAGACTGTTGCGATCCCCTATACTTGTGGGTCATCAAGACTATTTTCTGGCACCGTTGCCGGGGAGCATAGCTTTATTTGTAAGTTCACTTGGTATTCATATTGTTCGCTGCAATCCTTTCATCATGGGTAAACCTCGTGATGGAAAAGTTCCTATATTGCCATCCACTACAAGAAGAGGTACGACTCTCAACACTTCTGTTGTTCTTGATAAACCATCTGTTATGAGTAAGTTGCTTACACCACCATACGCACATGCTACTGCTACTACTTCTGCTGAGTTTGAAAATGTCACTGATAATTTAGATGATGCTTCTACTATGCTTGATGAGAGTGGTTCACTCGGTTCCTTTTTAGATGCTACTATTGCTAGAGCTAAGTTGGGAAATACCACTATTACACCTGTTAGTTCACCTGAGTCTAGGGAATGTCCTAGTAATGATTTTGATGATGATGCTTATATTGAGCTTAATGATGATTTTATTGCTGAAGCACGTGCTACTCGTAATGCTGCTGAGGTTAAAGAACTTCTTGCAAGACGTTCTGTTAGATATAATTTGTCTCCTGATCCTAAGTTTGCTGCTTCTCCCATAAATATTAGAGATAAGGATTATGATTTCTCTTTGGATTTATCTTACATATCTATTGTTGAGAAAACTCCTTTTTGTGGTACTGAAGATGAGAGTGCTATGGAGCACATGAATGAGCTTTCTACTTTGAGTAATTTTTTTCTGATGATATTAAGCTCCGCACTTACTTTGTTGCTAAGATTTTTCCTTTCTCATTGAAAGATGCAGCTAAAACTTGGTTTAATAGCTTGTCTCCTGGATCTCTTAATAGTCTTATTGCTTTGGTTAATGCTTTCTTTCAGAAATATTTTCCTGCTAGTGCTCAACATGCTGTTGTGCAGAATTTTTTTGATTTTGAACAGGGAAAAGGAGAGATATTGCCTGAATCTTGGACAAGGTTTTGTTCTTTAATTAGAGCTTTGCCTAAAGAACCATTTCCTAAAAATGAACTCCTTGATATATTTTATAATGGACTAACTGATGAATCTAAGTCATATTTGGATAGCTGTGCTGGTTGTGTTTTCAGGGAAAGAACTCCGGCTGATGCTGAAGAATTAATGGCTAAAATAAGCCGGAATCATGATGATTGGACTCTAATTGAGCCAACACCAGCACCAACCCCTGCGCCATCTACAGAGCCTATGCCGAAGAAGAGAGGGATGATTGAATTAAATGATGAAGTGATGAAGGAAGCTAAGAAATCTCTTAAGGAGAACGGTATTAAGGCCGAAGATGTGAAGAATTTACCTCCTATAGAAGAACTATGTAAGCCAATCCCTCATTCATCAACTATTGAGGTACACTCTCTCCAGCGCTTTGATGAAAGAGATATTCCTTATTCTAAACCTCCCGATCAATGCTTAGATGAATTTGATAATTTTATTGTTAAGCAAGAAAATTTTAATAGAATGGTGCATAATCATTTGTTGGAAAATTCTAGAGCTATTAACAAGTTGCAGGATATTGTGGAGAGAACCGCCAATGATGTGAAGATACTTGTTAAACATTTTCAAATGGTTCAAACACAAATTGATCAGCTTACCAAGGTGCAAAAAGATTTCCTAGTTAATGCCGCAAGAGAGAAGCAAGCATGTGAAATACGCACAAGAAATGGCGCTGCTACTCAAGATCCATTATATCCTGAAGGACATCCTAAGAGGGTCGAGCAAGATTCTCAACGCACTTCAAGTGATGATATTCCTTCCAAGAAGAAGAAGAAGAAGCATAAAACAACTACAGAATCATCTGATGCAGGTAAAGATCCTAACAGTGTTTCTATTTCTGATGCTGAAACTGAACCAGGAGATGCTTCCGATAAAGAAGAAGTTGAAGAAGAACCAGAAAAGATTGATAAGAATGCAAAGTACACCAAAGAAGACTTCATTGCCAACAAGCATGGTAATGAGAGAGAACCTTGGGTGCAGAAACCAATGCCTTTTCCTGGTAAGAAACACAAGTCCAAGGAAGAAGAACACTACAACAGGTTTTGTGAATGGATGAGACCTTTATTTTTGCAAATTCCTTTGACTGATGCTATTAGAATGCCTCCTTATGCAAAATATATGAAAGATATTGTTACTAACTGATGTCTATGCACGCGTCTGTTCTTGTAGACAGTGTTGGGCCTCCAAGTGCAGAGGTTTGTAGAGCAGCAGCAAGTTTTCCTTAAGTGGATCACCCAAGGTTTATTGAACTCAGGGAGGAAGAGGTCAAAGCTATCCCTCTCAAACAACCCTGCAATTATGATACAGAAAGTCTCTTGTGTCCCCAACACACCCAATACACTTGTCAGATGTATAGGTGCACTAGTTCGGCGAAGAGATAGTGAAATACAAGTAGTAGTGATGATTATGAGTAGTAAATGTAGTATGGAATAAGTATCGCTGCAAGCAAACATGTAACAAAACAGGAAGTAAACGGTGTGCAAAGCTTGGAAACAAGGCCTAGGGATCATACTTTCACTAGTGGACACACTCCCAACAAATATAACATAATTGAACCAATAGATAACTTCTCTTCACTATGGTACTCTGAATTACTCTCCTATTGAATAACACTAATCATTGCGTAGGGCTACGAAGCACTCCTCAAAGTTCATCAAGTACTTGACAAACACCACTCATAGAGATATCCAAATCAAATCACAACTCAAGATAGATATTATTGCAACTTAGACCAAGTACTAACACGGTGCACACACTGTCAACATTACACCATGAAAGGAGGAATAGATCACTTCAATACTATCATAGTGATAATTATTCTCATAATCCATAAGAGATCACAATCGTACCCTAGACCAAGTACCACCATGATGCACACACTGTCACCGTTACACCATGGCAGGAGGAATAGATTACTTTAATAACACACTAGAGTACACATAATGAAGAAGAGTAACATCTACTTATTCAACATGATACAAAGCTCACGATCACATAAAGATCACATCATGGGAGAGAGAGGTGAACCACATAGCTACCGGTAGAGCCCTTAGCCCCGGGGGTGAACTACTCCCTCCTCATCATAGGAGACAGTAAGGTTGATGGAGATGGCGGTGAGGTCGATGGAGACGGCGGAGACGGCGATGGAGACCGATGGAGATGGCTCCGGGGGCACTTCCCCGTCCCGGCAGGGTGCCAGAACAGAGACTTCTGTCCCTCGAAATTCGTCGACGGTGGTAGCGGAGCTACGGAACTGTTCTGGAAATTTGCCGACTCCTTTAGGGTTTTCCGTCCTGAGGCTTTATATAGGCGAAGGGGCGTCGTCAGGAGGCAACCAGGGGCTCCTCACACCAGGTGGGCGCGGCCAGGGGCTGGGCCACGCCCCCTACGTGTGAGGGCGGCCTCTGGCCCCTCTCCGGCTCTCTTTCGGTCTTCGGGAAGCTTCCGGGAAAATAAGACTTCTGGAACTTGTTTCGTCCAATTCCGAGAATATTTCCTGTGTAGCTTTTCTGAAACACAAAAACAGCAGAAAACAGGGAACTGGCACTGTGGCATCTTGTCAATAGGTTAGTTCCGGAAATTGCATAAAAACACCACGAAGTGTAACAAAACACAAGGCAAATGGTGTAAAAACAAGCATGGAGCATCAAAAATTATAGATACGTTTGAGATGTATCAGCATCCCCAAGCTTAACTCCTGCTCTTCCTCGAGTAGGTAAGTGATAACAAAAGAAATAATTTTTGAGGTGACATGCACCATCACAATCTTGATCATATAGGTAAAGCATTGAGTGTTGAGATCAAAGAACTTAAAACATGGACGTGAAAGACATAATCTTGATAATAGAAACTTAGCAACCATGTTATAACATGAAAATGAACACAAACAAAAGATCATGAAAATGAAACAATGAAAGTCAAACGTGTGTTCAAATTATAAGAAAAAACATACAAATGGTTTTCAGCTTGTCCTTCATGGAGAGCAAAACATAAATGCATAGGACACCTTCAAGTTTAAGAGGGCGACTAGATACAAATAATTTGAGAACAAGTGAAACCAACAATATGAATCAATCAATGAAAACTTTGGGACAATGCACATTATACTAAGAATGACAACTATGCTCTCTTAATGGTGCATAAAGGTAGAAGGTGGTGACTCAACATAAAAGTAAAAGAAATGCCCTTCGCGGAGGGAAGTAGTGATTAAACATGTGCTAGAGCTTTTCATTTGTAAAACAGAGAGATAAAAATTGGTTTTAAGAGGTAGTTGTCTTTGTCAACGACTGGCAATGGGGTTCTTACTATCTTCCATACAAAAATGAAGCAAGTTTTTGAGAGAGAGATTGGCACTTTTGTGCTCTTTTATAAGGCTTGGCACTCCTCCCCACCTTTTTTCCTTTCACAAACCATGGCTAACCGATTCCATCGGGTGCCCACCAACATTCAAATTCCATGGAGGAGTGCCTTTTTTCTTTTCTTTTTTCCTTTTTTTTGGAATAAGCAATATGGAAGATAGCAAATCCGACCACTACGTCCCCATGAGCTGAAAACAGTGTCACAAAATGAGAAGTATTTTGAAGGTTTTTTGAAAGGTAGCACATGAAAATTTACTTGGAATGACTTACAAATACCATGCATAGGAATTTATAGTGGACACAATGGCAAACTTGGTTTTTGGGAGTTGGATGCACGAGTAGAGCTCATACTCAGTACAAAATGAGGGCTAGCAAAAGACTGGGAGCGACCAACTAAGAGAGCAATAATGGCCATAATCATGCAAAGCGATAAAGCAACATTAAAAGAAGCATAAGATGGCATCAAAAGTCAAAAACTAAATGATCATAGAGGCTATTGGCGACTTTGTATGAGTCTAACATGTGTGAGCATGCGCCAAGTCAACCCAAATAAAGCATCAAGGAGAAAACCAAAATAATGCTTCCAAATAATTAAAACAACGCATGATTTTTTCAAAGGCTCATTAAGCAATCTCAGTTATTTGAGACAAGTCATGCTACAGCAAAACCACTACGCATACTATCAAAAATATATCAAGCATGACATGCAAAAGCCTAGGCCGCAGTCTACACAAGCTCCTTTTTGTACCACTTTTTTGCATAAAGCTTTTTCTCTTTTCCAACACCATTCAAACCTTTTTGAGGAAACTCTTTTGAGGAAAACCAACATATACCAGAAGCCCAAATACACCTTGATGCAAGGATAAAATAAGATCTGAACAAAAATCAAGGAGAAAAACAAAGGCTAAACGCAGTAGCAGAAAAAGAGAACACTCGTTGAAACAATAAGAGTGAAAAACGGAGTGTTCTTGGCAAATAAAAAGCGGAATAAGTCTCTCTCCAAAACAACATGATGTGATCAAACTGTTTATTGCAGCAAACTAAACTAAACTAATACTGAAAACAAAAACAACTGACGCTCCAAGAAAAACGCATAGTGCATGAAGCAATAAAAATATAGTGTCTTGAAAGGTGACCTGATTTTTGCCGATGAAGAAGGGGGTGCCTCGGGGGCATCCCCAAGCTTTGACGCTTGTACTTCTTAGATATTTCTTGGGGTGATGCATGGGCATCCCCAAGCTTGATATTTTGTCCATTCTTCATCTCATCTCATCATTCTCCAATCTCTACACTTGAAAACTTCCTTCATACAAAACTAAACACAATTCTATTAGCAACATTAGTGTAAGCATAACATAGAATCAACCCTTTTTGCTTCAGGTTTCAACCTAAAACCACCACATATTAAGCATGTAATACTTTAGCAACTTCCCCAAAAGTTCCGTGATCAAAAGAACTAAAAAAGAAAGCGATAAAGCGGCAAACACAAATATTGGCAGAAATCTGTCAAAACAGAACAGCTGTCAAAGGTCGAATTTTTAGAGGGTTTTGTGTTGCTCAAATCAAAAAGTGTTCAACTAATGAAAGTTTTGATATAACATGGGGCATATTCACAAGAATTCGCAGGTCCAAAAGATATACAGAGAATTTTCGCGAATTTTTACGATGCAGCACCGAAAACAGTTTCAGGAAAGCAACATCCCCAAATCTTTACCTCACTCAAATTAGAGGCTTCTCTTGGCACAACAACGAAATAAAAAGGATAAGGAGCGGTTATTACAGTAGTAATAACTTCCAAGACTCAAATAAAAGAAAAAGTACTGAAAATAAACAATGGGTTATCTCCCAAGAGTGCTTTTCTTTAACGCCTTTGAGCTAGGCGCAGTAATTTGCAAAGATGCTCATGTGGGCGCCATATAAGAGCTTGAGGCAAAGGCGCCATATAGGAACTTAAAGAAATAGAGAGCATCAAAAAGCAGATATGAAAGACATTTAAATCTAAACCACTTCCTATGCATAGGAATCTTGTAAGAAAATAAATCAACGAGGCACATAGTAGCAAGCATGGATAGATAAAACAAGTGCCACTTCAAGATTTGCAACATAAAGAGGGGAAACTTAATATTGTTGAGATCCATCAAACCATGTTTCCCTCTCTCAAAATAACTTTCAGTAGCATCATGGATATAACTAACAATATAACTATCACATAAAGCATCTCTATCATGAGCCACATGCATAAAAGGATTAATACTCCCCACATGAACAATAGTAATAGGAGCAGATTCAACATAATAATTATTCTCATCACCATAATCATCATAAATAGGAGGCATATTGTAATCATAACTAATTTTCTCCTCAAAAGTAGGTGAACTGAAAATATTATACTCATCATCATAACCATCATAAACTAGAGGTTTAGTATCATCACAAGCTAGAGAACAGCTATTTCGCAAAGCATATTCTTCAAACATATCATCATAAGAAGGAACATCACATGTGGGAGATAAAATATCATCAGAGCAAATTTTCTCCACTAAAGCTGGGGAACTAAAAATATCATGCTTAACAAAACCAGTTTCCCCAAGCTTAGACTTTTCTATAGCATTAGCAATAACGGTGTTCAAAGCATTCATACTAACAACACTATTAGCATGCAAATTAAGCTCCAAAGGTTTTTCAATTTTCTCTTCAAACACTTCATATCTAAAATCAGGAAAAAGACTACATAACTCTTTGTTTTCCATTAAGCCTAACTAGTGAAAATAAAAACAAGAAACAAAAAGATGTAATTGCAGAATCTAAAGGAAATAACTTCGAGCACTCACACAGGAGGATGCGAGTACCTTTTACCTTACCTCCCCGGCAACGGCGCCAGAAAAGAGCTTGATGTCTACGCACACGTCTGTTCTTGTAGACAGTGTTGGGCCTCCAAGTGCAGAGGTTTGTAGAGCAGCAGCAAGTTTCCCTTAAGTGGATCACCCAAGGTTTATCGAACTCAGGGAGGAAGAGGTCAAAGCTATCCCTCTGAAACAACCCTGCAATTACGATACAGAAAGTCTCTTGTGTCCCCAACACACCCAATACACTTGTCAGATGTATAGGTGCACTAGTTCGGCGAAGAGATAGTGAAATACAAGTAGTAGTGATGATTATGAGTAGTAAATGTAGTATGGAATAAGTATCGCTGCAAGCAAACATGTAACAAAACAGGAAGTAAACGGTGTGCAAAGCTTGGAAACAAGGCCTAGGGATCATACTTTCACTAGTGGACACACTCCCAACAAATATAACATAATTGAACCAATAGATAACTTCTCTTTACTATGGTACTCTGAATTACTCTCCTATTGAATAACACTAATCATTGCGTAGGGCTACGAAGCACTCCTCAAAGTTCATCAAGTACTTGACAAACACCACTCATAGAGATATCCAAATCAAATCACAACTCAAGATAGATATTATTGCAACTTAGACCAAGTACTAACACGGTGCACACACTGTCAACATTACACCATGAAAGGAGGAATAGATCACCTCAATACTATCATAGTGATAATTATTCTCATAATCCATAAGAGATCACAATCGTACCCTAGACCAAGTACCACCATGATGCACACACTGTCACCGTTACACCATGGCAGGAGGAATAGATTACTTTAATAACACACTAGAGTACACATAATGAAGAAGAGTAACATCTACTTATTCAACATGATACAAAGCTCACGATCACATAAAGATCACATCATGGGAGAGAGAGGTGAACCACATAGCTACCGGTAGAGCCCTTAGCCCCGGGGGTGAACTACTCCCTCCTCATCATAGGAGACAGCAAGGTTGATAGAGATGGCGGTGAGGTCGATGGAGACGGCGGAGACGGCGATGGAGACCGATGGAGATGGCTCCGGGGGCACTTCCCCGTCCCGGCAGGGTGCCGGAACAGAGACTTCTGTCCCCCGAAATTCGTCGGCAGTGGTGGCGGAGTGCTGCGTTGTTGATGTGGAAGCAGATTGTCCTTGTGCGTGGTGAATAACCAGCCCGTTGGGAACCCCAAGAGGAAGGTATGATGAGTATAGCAGCTAGTTTTCCCTCAGTTTAAGAAACCAAGGTTTATCGATCCGGAGAGGAGAGACAAACGACTGAAGGTGATGCGGAACCTGCACACGCACAACCAAGTACTTTGTTCCCAACTTGCGATGAGGTTGTCAATCTCACCGGTTTGCTTGAAACAAAGGTTATGAGCGTATCGAGTGGAAAACAATATAGTATGCGAGTAAAGTAAACAGTGCGAGTAAAGTAAACAGGTGATAGCAATATGATGTAAATAGGACCGGGATCCACAGTTCACTAGTGGTGTCTCTCCATAAGATAAATAGCACATGCTGGGTAAACAAATTACAGTTGGGCAATTGATAGAATAAAGATAAACGTGATATGTCAAGAAGATCACTATGAGATTTACTCTGGGCATTACAACAAAATACATAGACCGCCATCCAACTGCATCTATGACCAATAATCCACTCCCGGGGATATCAATCCGAACACCCCAGTAGTATTAAGTTGCGAATAACAGATAATTGCATTAAGCAAAGTGTGTAATGTAAACAAAGCATATGCCCTTGAGCATATGAATGTTGTTTTCTCCCTAGTAGCAACAACACATCTACCACCTTAGAGGTTTCTGTCACTCCCCCAGGTGAAATAGAGGCATGAACCCACTATCGAGCATAAATACCCCCTCTTGGAGTCACTAGCAACTACTCGGCCAAGATAGCTACTAACAACGGAGAGCATGCAAGATCATAAACAACATAGAGATAACAAAAGATATAATTCAGTACAACAACTTAATCATAAACACCAATATTCATCGGATCCCAACAAACCAAACATGTAGAATTACATAACGGTGATCTCAATCATGTAGGGCAGCTCATGAGATCTAAACATGAAGCACATGGTGGAGAAGACAACCATCTAGCTACTGCTATGGACCCATAGTCCAAGGTAGACTACTCACTCATCGCTCCGGAGGCAAGCATGGCGATGAAGAAGACCTCCGGTGGCGATTCCCCTCTCCGGCAGGGTGCCGGGAAGAGCTTCTGGACCCTCCCGATCTTCGGGTCGACGGTGGCGGCGGATCGCGATGTGTTCTGGAAATCTGATCGGGTACTTAGGTTTTTTCCGTCGGGGGGTCTTTATAGGCGAAGGGGCGTCGTCAGAGGAGGAGCCAGGCGCCCTCACGCGGGGCCCGCGCGGCCAGGGGCCTGGCCAAGCCACCCCTGCGTGTGGGGCCCTGGTGGCCCCCCTCCTACTCTCCTTCGGATCTCTGGAAGCTTCCAGGTAAAATAAGACTTCAGGAACTTGTTTCGTCCAATTCCGAGAATATTTCCTGTGTATCACTTCTAAAACACAAAAACAACAGAAAACAGGAAACTGGCACTGTGGCAACTCGTTAATAGGTTAGTTCCGGAAAATGCATAAAAGTGCCACGAAGTGTAACGAAACAATAGGCAAATGGTGTAAAAACAAGCATGGAGCATCAAAAATTATAGATACGTTGGAGACGTATCAAGCATCCCGAAGCTTAACTCCTGCTCGTCCTCGAGTAGGTAAGTGATAACAAAGAATAATTTTTGAGGTGACATGCACCTACACAATCTTGATCATATATGTAAGCATTTGTGAGCTGGGATCATAAGAACTTAAAACATGGGCATGAAGATATAGTCATGACAATAAGAACTTAGCAACCATGTTGTAAACATGCAAATGAACACAAACAAAAGATCATGAAAATGAAACAATGAAAGTCAAACGTGTGTTCAAATCATAAGGAAAAACATACAAATGGTTTTCAGCTTGTCCTTCAAAGAGAGCAAAACATAAATGCATAGGACACCTTCAAGTTTAAGAGGGCGACTAGATACAAATAATTTAAGAACAAGTGAAACCAACAATATGAATCAATCAATGAACTTTGGGACAATGCATATCACACTAAGAATGACAACTATGCTCTCTTAATGGTGCATAAAGAAAGAAGGTGGTGACTCAACATAAAAGTAAAAGAAAGGCCCTTCACAGAGGGAAGCAGTGATTGCAAGTTTTATAACCTTCAAAAATTATGGTACTTACCGGCTTTGAGCTCTCATTGCCCCCATCATAAGCATCTTGAATGGTTAAAGTTAATGCGAGAACAATTATGATGCATATGCTTGACAAATCATAAGTTGAAAACCTTGTGCCCCGTGAATACGAGTACCCAAACCTCATGCTACTTTACTTAGAGTCCCAAGCAAGGCTCTTGTCATTGTAAATATATGCGTATCATTGAGAACCGCCAATGGGGTACCTCCGTGCCCGATGACATGGAACAAGCCCACACCAAAATGACAGGACAAGCAGACAATGAACACCTCGACATCTCTTTTATTTGCCTTCTGTTTAGCTTTTTATTGTGAGATGCGTCGTCGAATGTTCACCATGGGTATGCTGCAAATTTCCACCATGAATTATGCATGGCTTAGATTGGCGGCCCGGCGTTTCCCTAACACACATACAAACTCCATGATCCCCACAAGATTCCCAATTCATTTCACACCGCGGGCATCCATAAACAAAAGATCACGATATCAACTCAAATAAGAAGTGCAATGTTGAAAGCTTGCCCCATGACAGCATGGATGGGCTAGAATCCAACTTACAACTTGTAAGCATAACAACTCAACATGAGAGACCACAATGTCAAATTTTTAAGAACAGGAAAAAGTAAAGTGTGCCTTCCGGTTCGTGAGAGCTTTACTGACCGAATTTCGCATAACACTGGTAAGAGTTTAATTTGAAGAGAAAATAAAAGCAAGTCAAATTTACTTGGAATAGAAAATTGCTAGTAGGTATGTATGGTGGACACTTTGGAAAACTTTGGCTTTTAGGAGTTGGATGCACGAGTAGAGCTCATACTCAGTACAAGGCGAGGTCTAGCAAAAGACTGGGAGCGACCAACTAAGAGAGCAGTAATGGCCATAATCATGCAAAGCGACAAAGCGACATTAAAAGAAGCATAAGATGGCATCAAAAGTCAAAAACTAAATGATCATGAAGGCTATTGGCGACTTTGTAAGAGTCTAACATGTGTGAGCATGCGCCAAGTCAATCCAAATAAAGCATCAAGGAGAAAACCAAAATAATGCTTCCATACAATAAAAACAACGCATGATTTTTTTCAAAGGCTCATTAAGCAATCTCAGTTATTTGAGACAAGTCATGCTACAGAAAAACCACTAAGCATACTATCAAAAAGACATCAAGCATGACATGAAAAAAGCCTAAGCCGCAGTCTACACAAGCTCCTTCTTGTACCACTATTTTGCACAAAGCTTTTTCTCTTTTCCAACACCATTTGAAAATTTTATAAACACCTCTTTTGATGAAAACCAATAAAGATCAGAGGCAAAAATACACCTTGATGAAAAGATATGACAAGGTCTGAACGCAAATCAAGGCGAAAACGAAAACCAAAAGCAGTAGCAGAAAAAGAAGAACACTCGATTTTTAATAAGAGTGAAAACTAGAGCGTTCTTTGCAAATGAAAACGAGTACAACTCCTCCAAAAGAAATTTGTTGGGGTCCAACCATTTATTGCAACAAACAAACAAACTAAACTAACTAAGAAAACTAAAACAACTGACGCTCCAAGAAAAACACATAGTGCATGAAGCAATAAAAATATAGTGGTTTGAAAGGTGACCTGATTTTTGCCGATGAAGAAGGGGTGCCTCGGGGGCATCCCCAAGCTTTGACGCTTGTACTTCTTGGATATTTCTTGGGGTGATGCGTGGGCATCCTCAAGCTTGAGCTTTTGTCCATTCTTCAACTCATCTCATCATTCTCCAATCCCTACACTTGAAAACTTCCTTCATACAAAACTAAACACAATTCTATTAGCAACATTAGTGTAAGCATAACATATAATCAATCCTCTATTTGCTTCAGGTTTCAACTCAAAACCACCACATATATAGCAAATACTACTGTAACAACCTCCCCAAAAGTTCCGTGATCAAAAGAACTCAAAAGAAAGCGATAAAGTGGCAAACACAAATATTGGCAGAAATCTGTCAAAACTGAACAGCTGACAAAGGTCGAATTTTTGAGGAGTTTTCTGTTGCTCAAATCAAAAAGTGTTCAACTAAAAAAAGTTTGGATATAACCTGGGTCATATGCACAAGGAATATCAGGTCCAAAAGATAAACAGAGAATTTTCACGAATTTTTACGGTGCAGCACCGAAAACAGTTTCAGGACAGCAACATCCCCAAATCTTTACCTCACTCAAATTAGAGGCTTCTCTTGGCACAAAAACAAAATAAACAAGATAAGGAGCGGTCATTACAGTAGTAATGACTTCCAAGACTCAAATAAAAGAAAACGTACTGAAAATAAAACATTGGGTTATCTCCCAAGAGTGCTTTTCTTTAACGCCTTTGAGCTAGGCGCAGAAAATTGCGAATCAAGTAATATCAGAAGAAGCATTGAGATCAACAGCAGAGGTCTTGTCAATAAGGCATTGTATTTCATCCACATAAGTTTTTGAAGACCCTTTGTGATCATGCTTTGGTACACTATTTTCATCAAAAAGATTTTCAGGATAGATCCAGGCAAAATTATTTTCGAAGGCTTCACACAATCCCAAAAGCTTGCAAGGTATAGGTATTTCGACTCCCTCATCATTTGTACTAATAACCTTTATAGGTGAACCGAGTTTATTAAAACGTTTAAGAACTTTCCTAGCTTCAATAACGACATCCTTAAATTCTAGGCGCAAAGTTTCCAAGATAAAAGCTTTCATTTCGGGATCCTCAATTTCATGAAGCTTAAGGAACATATATTGCATAAAAGGATTAAGACTAGCAAACCTAGTTTTCAACATGTCAATTAAATAAACAGAAGCAACTTCAATACTAGGAGCAAGCTCAACCCAAGACTTTTCCTCAACTTCCTCATGCATACTAATGTGATTAAAGAACTCCTCAATGTTACTTTTGCCAATAATCGAACCACTCCCTACTGAGAGGTCCTCCAGAACGAACTTAGGGATCAACATGATAAACTAAAGTAAAGAAATAACAACTACCAAGGATTCTAATTTTTTTGGGTTTTTGATATAAAGCAATGCAGGTAAAATAAATAAAGTAAAGCAAAGCAATTACAAAGTAAAGGATGTGTGTGCAAAAAACTCCCCTCGCAGAAGTCTTCTCTTCCTCCCCGGCAACGGCGCCAGAAAAGAAGCTGCTGCGTTGTTGACGTGGAAGCAGATTGTCCTTGTGCGTGGTGAATAACCAGCCCGTTGGGAACCCCAAGAGGAAGGTATGATGAGTATAGCAGCTAGTTTTCCCTCAGTTTAAGAAACCAAGGTTTATCGATCAGGAGAGGAGAGACAAACGACTGAAGGTGATGCGGAACCTGCACACACACAACCAAGTACTTTGTTCCCAACTTGCGATGAGGTTGTCAATCTCACCGGTTTGCTTGAAACAAAGGTTATGAGCGTATCGAGTGGAAAACAATATAGTATGCGAGTAAAGTAAACAGTGCGAGTAAAGTAAACAGGTGATAGCAATATGATGTAAATAGGACCGGGATCCACAGTTCACTAGTGGTGTCTCTCCATAAGATAGATAGCACATGCTGGGTAAACAAATTACAGTTGGGCAATTGATAGAATAAAGATAAACGTGATATGTCAAGAAGATCACTATGAGATTTACTCTGGGCATTACAACAAAATACATAGACCGCCATCCAACTGCATCTATGACTAATAATCCACTCCCGGGGATATCAATCCGAACACCCAGTAGTATTAAGTTGCGAACAACAGATAATTGCATTAAGCAAAGTGTGTAATGTAAACAAAGCATATGCCCTTGAGCATATGAATGTTGTTTTCTCCCTAGTAGCAACAGCACATCTACCACCTTAGAGGTTTCTGTCACTCCCCCAGGTGAAATAGAGGCATGAACCCACTATCGAGCATAAATACCCCCTCTTGGAGTCACTAGCAACTACTCGGCCAAGATAGCTACTAACAACGGAGAGCATGCAAGATCATAAACAACATAGAGATAACAAATGATATAATTCAGTACAGCAACTTAATCATAAACACCAATATTCATCGGATCCCAACAAACCAAACATGTAGAATTACATAACGGTGATCTCAATCATGTAGGGCAGCTCATGAGATCTAAACATGAAGCACATGGTGGAGAAGACAACCATCTAGCTACTGCTATGGACCCATAGTCCAAGGTAGACTACTCACTCATCGCTCCGGAGGCAAGCATGGCGATGAAGAAGACCTCCGGTGGCGATTCCCCTCTCCGGCAGGGTGCCGGGAAGAGCTTCTGGACCCTCCCGATCTTCGGGTCGACGGTAGCGGCAGATCGCGATGTGTTCTGGAAATCTGATCGAGTACTTAGGTTTTTTCCGTTGGGGGGTCTTTATAGGCGAAGGGGCGTCGTCAGAGGAGGAGCCAGGCGCCCTCACGCGGGGCCCGCGCGGCCAGGGGCCTGGCCGCGCCACCCCTACATGTGGGGCCCTGGTGGCCCCCCTCCTACTCCCCTTCGGATCTCTGGAAGCTTCCGGGTAAAATAAGACTTCAGGAACTTGTTTCGTCCAATTCCGAGAATATTTCCTGTGTATCACTTCTAAAACACAAAAACAGCAGAAAACAGGAAACTGGCACTGTGGCAACTCGTTAATAGGTTAGTTCCGGAAAATGCATAAAAGTGCCACGAAGTGTAACGAAACAATAGGCAAATGGTGTAAAAACAAGCATGGAGCATAAAAAATTATAGATACGTTGGAGACGTTTCACGGAGCTACGGAACTGTTCTGGAAATTTGCCGACTCCTTTAGGGTTTTCCATCCCGAGGCTTTATATAGGCGAAGGGGCGTCGTCAGGAGGCAACCAGGGGCTCCTCACACCAGGTGGGCGCGGCCAGGGGCTGGGCCGCGCCCCCTATGTGTGAGGGCGGCCTCTGGCCCCCCTCTGGCTCTCTTTCGGTCTTCGGGAAGCTTGCGGGAAAAATAAGACTTCTGGAACTTGTTTCGTCCAATTCCGAGAATATTTCCTGTGTAGCTTTTCTGAAACACAAAAACAGCAGAAAACAGGGAACTGGCACTGTGGCATCTTGTCAATAGGTTAGTTCCGGAAATCGCATAAAAACGTCACGAAGTGTAACGAAACACAAGGCAAATGGTGTAAAAACAAGCATGGAGCATCAAAAATTATAGATACGTTTGAGACGTATCACTAATAAAAGGAAGATTCCTAATGAGGAAATCTCCACCTTACTTGCTAATTATTCTTTTGATGGTAAAGTACCGGAGAAGCTTGGAGATCCAGGTATACCAACTATTCCTTGTTCCATTAAAAATAACTATGTTAGAACTGCTTTATGTGATTTGGGAGCTGGAGTTAGTGTCATGCCTTTTTCTCTTTATAAGAGACTTGATCTAGAAAAATTGGTATCAACTGATATATCTTTGCAGATGGCTGATAAGTCTACTGCTATTCCTATTGGTATATGTGAAAATGTTCCTGTTCAAGTTGCTAACAGTTGTTTGATATTAACTGACTTTGTTGTGTTGGAAATGCCTGAAGATGATAATATGTCTATTATTCTTGGGAGACCTTTTCTAAACACTGCAGGTGCTGTTATTAATTGCAATCAAGGAAAGGTAACTTTCAATGTCAATGATAAAGAGTATACGGTCTATTTTCCCAAGAAGATTGATAGAAAGAACGCTCTAAATTCCGTCAAGAATGTTGAGACCATCAAAGTTGGTCAAATTATTTGTTCAGAGCGAAAGCCCAAGGAAGAATATAAAATTGTTATGATTGGGACTATGCCTATCAAAGTTGAGGTAACATAAGCATTTAGTGAAGTGCAGAGTTTTGCCTCATATAAAGTTAGTTTGGGAACAAGACTTGATCAACCTTGTTAACAAAGTGATTTTATATGAACAAAACTTCGTTTTCATCGCATCCACTCCACCTCACTTTTATTTACTTTCACCAATTTTATTCCTTTAGTTTAGTTACATGATTAAGAGTATCTCAGAGCTGCTGCATGCATGGTTTTGATTTGCTTGAAATCATTTCACCTTTATTTTTCTGAGTTTTTATCGATATGCCAATTTTTGAAAAAATCCTCAAAAATAAAGTTTCTCGAAAAATTCCAGAAAATTCTTTATAAATTTTTATGTCAAAAATGGGGCAGAGAGGCACCTGGGTGACACCAGGAGGGGCTGCCAGGCCATCTCCCACACAGGGGGCGTGGCCCAGCCTGGGGCGCGCCCACCTGGTGTGAGAGGGCCCCACCTGGCCTCTCACTTATCTCTTCCTCCCCTGCTTTTTCTCTCTCCTAAAAACAACGACACACCCAGCTCATACCCGAGTACTTGCTGTTCTTCACTTCGATTTTTCGATCTCCTTGCTCAGCCCATCATTTCTGCTAAGATTTGGAGCAATTGTTCTCCGGTATGTGATACGTCCATTTTGCATCACTATTTTGTATCATAATTTACTGTTATTCATTGTTATATTTCATATTTAGATATGATACTTATGTTATTTTATTTGTTTTCACATGTTTGATGATCATTGGAGGATTTGCTGCCGGAGTCAGGATTCTGCTGGAAAAAGGACCATCAAGGGACCATATTTTGAAGATCAGGAAAATTCCAGAAAAATACCAGGAAATTATATTTTCCCAGAAGACTCAGGAAGCCAGAAGGAGGAGTCGAGAGGAGCCAGGAGGGGCCCTCACGCCAGGGTGGCGCGGCCTGCCCCCTGGCCGCGCCAGCCCTGTATGAGGCTGCCCTGGCCCACTTCTGGTCTCGCCCCTCCGCGTACTTCATCGTCCCTGAAAACCTAAGTCAAGGGGAGGCTCAGAGTTAGACACCACCGCCTCTGCGGGGCGGAAACCACCAGAGAGAGAAAAGCTCTCCGGCGGGGAGAAATCTGCCGGGGAAATTCCTTCCCGGAGAGGGGAGATCATCGCCATCATCATCACCATCGCACCGGACTTCATCGTGTAACGTCCCAACCTTTAAATCAAGGTGGAACATCTGTGTTGTGTGCTATTCCCTGGATCAATGATAGCACCATAGAACCAAATGAAATATTCATAGCATAGTATCAAGATTACAACGCGGATCCAGATATAAAGTATCAAACTCTTACAATTTTTACACAGCGGAAATAACAGGGTGGCAAGGAGCCTCCATCTTCAATACGTGCCACAGGCAGCCATGTTGGAATGTAAGCTCGAGATCCTAATCTTGGTTCCTTACTCGAAATAAAACCTGCACGTTGAATATGCAGCCCCAAAGGGGTCAGTACAATGATGTACTGGCAAATGACACATATTTTGGTGGATGTTGTGAGGAGTCTATCTAAATGAGTATTTGGCTGGTGGATCTCACAGGCTGATTTGCATAAAGCCAGTTTTATCCTATAGTTCTTTCTCAAAGTTTTTCTGTCAAAGTATTATATTTTCAAGGGTCGAAATAACCCCCAATTGCCACATACTAGCTAGGCATGTTGCACTGGGCGAAATTCAACAAAGTCGGAACCTCAGGCACCACCACCCCTCGGAGTGTATGGTCCTTAGTTCCTACCTAAGGGTTTCTAGACAGATTTTTGTCATTCAGAAACGGTGATGAGATTCTTCCGTACATTCCATGTCTAGAGACTCAAGTTGTCCATAACCGGGGACACGGCTAATCGATTAGTTTTACACCCTGCAGGGGTTGTGCACTTTCACCTTACGATTCATTTTATGCCCATACATAAAATGAAACGAGACCTTTTAGAAGGAGAGGACAACTAACTTGGCAAGCTCCGTCCCCAACCTACAATTCAACTACCACCACTTCTTGCCGACAAGTTGTACTCCCACATCTAATCAGTCAAGACAGAGCCCATAATGTCATAAGGCTGCACTGGAAGTACACTAAGCATGGA
Source organism: Dactylis glomerata (assembly GCA_007115705.1). Lineage (NCBI taxonomy): Eukaryota > Viridiplantae > Streptophyta > Magnoliopsida > Poales > Poaceae > Dactylis > Dactylis glomerata. The sequence goes on from QXEO01000382.1 coordinate 4,006,450, forward strand.
AGACATAGCCATCTCTTTGTTCCTGGGTGGCCATCCCGAGCGGTATTCTGTTCCCACATCCTCTTAACAAGGCATGCGTCCCAGAACCCACCTACCTCGCCTCCTCTTATCAAACCAATCCACCCAGGTGTTTCATTTTAGTTGAAGTTCTTAATTTGTTCACAAAACACTTTTCAAGTGATCTTAGCATGGCATCAAAATTTTCAAGTATTTAGCATCCTAACAAGTGGGGTCTTGAGGGATTGCTACACACTACTAGGATCTAAGCATTTGATAAAATAGTTGAGTAAATCACCTATCATGCATACTACAAGAGGTAATCATTCTAATGCATAAGTAAAAATGGGTAGGGGACATGTGTGTCACTTGCCTTTTGAAGAACACGATGTTTCTCTTCCCTCAACTAAGCGTGTAGTCCTCCGCACCAACTATAGTACAGAAGGAACAAAATATAAACACTCCAAACAATCACAAACAAACAATTTAAGCAATCGAAGGTATTTATTTAACCATTTAGCTTTATTGAGATGTTGTGATTTTGAAGGATATGGTAAAGGATCATGAATGAAATCGAGGGCTTAGTTGGGAAGGATCAGTATGATTTGAGAGGGGAAATGGTCTAGGCAACTTTAAGGATGCTTGAACTACTCAAATGGCACATTTGCAAGTTGAATAGTTCAATACATGAATACAAAACTAAGTGGGTAATGGATTGGGTATGAATGGTTGATAATTGGGGACATGGCTCAAATGGTTCGTTGATCAACATGGTGTATAACTCATACTATGGTATGGGTTATAATAGCTCCACATTAATATGATCTGGGTTTGGGAGGAATTTATATTATATTCAAGTAGCACATTTGCAGTTTGGAATATGTAGGAATTAGACAAGGTATAAGGAGTGGAATCTTTATGCTTTATTAAAGTATAATTTGAATCTCGGAATATCTCATATGGATAAGTCACACAAGAGACAAAAATAGTGCAATAGCAATACTATTGAATAAGTGTAACAACAATTATTCTTAATTAGTATATATTACACTTAGAATTAGGTTGGGTAAAGTGAAGCATTGAGTTACTCAATTAACTCATTTGTTAATTGAATAATTCTATGCAAGGCTATGGTTGAGTAGACATGAATAAATGGCTATAGGTAAAGGATAGGTATAGGTGATGTGAAACATGGCTTAAGGTTCCTGATGAGTAGATAGGATTGGGCTAAGTACTATGATTGTTGATTTGATCAATACCATAGTAGCAAGTTAGAAACTAAGATTGGAGGTATCACACTTTGCTCAAACAACCCAATTGTAATTTGAATATGTTTGAACAAATCATGATGTACTTAGATGGATATGACATTGGATCAAGGTGATCCCAAGATGATATTTGATAGCTAGGTATGAGTATAAGATTTGCTAAATTAGAAAAGGAAACATTACTGAACAGAATAGACTTATTCTTATAATGGAAATTACTCAAATTCTCATATTAGAATTTGAATAATAGTGAAGTGTTTCAATCAGATATGGGAGTGATACTACTGGATGGCTTGCAGTAAGTAAAGCCACTGCAAGTGGATTCCTTCCAAAATAAATTTTAGAACTCAAGATATGGTCAAATTTGTGATTTGAATAGATTTGAATGCATAGAGTGTGTGCACATATCAAGTTTGGATTTTTTTGATCCTATGATGTTCTACAAGTTCTAAGGAATCCAGGGACTACAAATTTGAAATTTTTGGACTCTTGGTTCTAAAGATATGAATTAAACAAACTAACAGGAGGTTCAGTCCCAATTTGAAAATAGTTTCAAATTGAACCCATGAAATATGAGATTTTATTGCACTACTGGATTCTACAGGTTTCAAGGATTCCAACGGTATATCATTTGCTATTTTTGGACCTACAGATCAAAAGATATGAGTTTTGTAAGATTGGGATCAAATCTGGTTTGAATTTCACATTCGAATTTCCGTTTAAACCAGAGGCTGACACTTGGCGCATTCTGACAGGTTGGTACCGATTCGGGTGGATCAAGGTTGTGGGCCGTTAGATCTTAAGTGGATCGAACGTACCAGATCTACTGGTACCTCTTCGTTTAAGTGAAGCGATCAGGGCTTTTGGATCTTGATCGGACGGACGATAAGAATCAGAGAGAGGAGAAGCTCACCTAGGGTTTCCTGTGCGTCGCCGGCGGCGAGCTTGCTCACTGGAGGATGACGTCGCCGATTATGCAGAGGGTTCTGGAGGTGGCGAAGACGCGGACGAGGATCAGAACGACGAGGCGAGCTCGAGAGCGTGAATCTCCATCTCGATTGCTTCCAGATGAAGGAGTAGAGGACGGCTGGAGGGTGCACGGGCGTCGGTGACCTTCGGTTTGCACTAGAGAGCTCGATTCCCTGCGAAACGATTCAGTCCGTGGGCATCAAGGGGTGCGCCAGAGTAGGGGAAGATGATAGGAGAGAAGGGAGAGTGCGGGGCTCACTGGCGATGGTCGAAATCGGCCGGAGATGCTTGCAGTTGAGCGGTCCTCCGACGAGAAATTTGGGCAGCCTGGCGGCCCGATTCGAGGAGAGGTGGGGAGGGGAGTGAGAGGAGGGTGCGGGGTACTTATAGGCATGGTCTTGATGGTCATTACTCGCGAGAAATCAACAGGAGGGGTTTACTCCGGCGACCGTTTCCAGAAATGGAGAGAGAGGGAGATGATACCGGTTCGGGGCGGGGCATTGCTGGGCCGTGGGCTCGTTCTGGCTGTGGGCTGGAATGGTTCCCGGGGCCCAGTTTCATATTTTTCCTATTTTTTCTCTTTTCTTTTTCTGATTTTCCTATTTCTTTCACAGATTTTGTATAAAATGCTCCAAATCAAATCAAACCACTATCAGAAATTTTGTAAAATTCACAGCAAGGTTTTAAATCAATAGGAAACAAGTTTTCAGAAACAAAACAAGATTTTTAAAAGAAAAATATAGATTGAGCCTAATGGTGTTTGCTTGCATAAAACTAAATAGGATTTGAAGATAAATCTTTTGAAAATAAGAATTAATCCTTTATAAAATAATGTTTGAAAATACCTTTCAAACTTAGTTTCTTGAAATACAATCTTTACTAAAAACACCTTTGGGATCCACTCCTTTACAAGTAAGTTTGCATAGGTTTGAATAAAGGATGGAAATAGTAATTTGATAGTTGATCTTTCTCAAAGAAGTTCTTCAAGAAAGATAATAGGAGGTTTAAATTCTTTTTAAATAAAACTTTCATTTAGATTCAAAAAGTTTTAAATTCCTGTGAAAATTCAATCATCTCTAGCAATACAAAAACAAAAATTTTCCCCAAAATTTGATAAGATCTTGGGATGTTACAGACTACCACCCTTAAAGGAATCTCGTCCTCGAGATTGGAGGAAGGTTACAAGGTTTAAGGATCCTAAGGGGACTAGGGTGCTACCACCCTTAAAGAAGATTTTTCTTGGTGGCATCTTGATGTTTCCTTAGGCACTTGCATTTTGTTCCCAGCTTGAATTCACCGTTGCGCCATTTTTTCCCCCGAAATCGCTCTTCTCAGAAGTGTCGATGTTCGCCGCTATGTTCATAAGTGGACATTCCAAAGGTTCCATCCAATTCTGGTGATAGGCAGATATCATCCATCGCGTTGTCTTCAACAAGGTAGTCCACATCGTCTAAGAATGTGTATCTAGCCTTTTCTTGGTCGGTCCTCTCCAAGGCCATGACGGTATACAGGCCATCACCATACTCCTTGTTGCCTTTTTGTTAATTTTTATTACCGAATCTCAAAAGTTGACCCAGTGCCAAGTACTGCATGCTTGCCCCACGAACATGATGGGACCACACATCCCAATGAATTAGGATGGCATCTTTTTGCAGTCTTCTCAAGCATTTTATAGGGGTAAACAAGGTGGACTCTGTAAGAGGTACTGGCACCTTTAAGAGACAGAAGGTCGCCTTATAACCAGCATTGTTGAACCCATTCAAGTTACCGGAGCAAGTCGTGTTACTTGCCACAGGTACCAGATGGTCCTTAAGAATTCCTTTAGCAACCGTCTTCATAGTTGTTGAAAGGCGCTGAACAACTCGATTGTATCTCGAAGATGAACTCCTTCTCAGGGAAAGGGAATCTGACGACGCCCTCGTGGGCAGGAACATGGTTCCATGGATTTGGAGGGTTGTCTCATAACATCGTAGGTCAGGATAAGGTAGACTTCGGTGGCGCTGGGCTTTGGGACTAGGAGGAAATCTCATAGTTGGTGGTGGCAGTCTCTAGTGTGACTCTCTGGAGAGGGGTGAACTCTCTCTTATAGGCTCAGGGATAGCCGAATAGGCCGCGTGGGGAGTCGAAACGAAAAGTCAGGAAATTAAAGTCGAAGTTGAACCGTCTCCGCATTCAAGGTCCACTGAGAAAACGCTTCTAAAACGTGTAGCCGTTCCTCACCGTATTCTTACGTTTTGGCCACACTGGCACATTATGAGGGGTGTAGCATATTTATCCTCCTAAGGTCGTGGTTTAAAGACGTCGTCTCTCATGTAGGTATGTCTCTCTAGGTATGTAAAACCAACATTACGAGAGCGAATAATAAGAGTAGTAGGAGTGGTGATCAATCCATCCTGCACCCAAATCATTACTTCATACATGGTTTTGCAAACCTCGTATTCTAACCATTGGCGGAGCCAGGAAATTTTTGCAGGGTGTGCCACTCCAAAAAAATCGGCACCACATATAATGCACAATTTTTAACCAAAAACTATGTACATAACAAAATCAAATTATAAAATCTTATCCGTCACCAAAAATGTTTGAAGTGAGCAAAAAAGGCCATTGTATTTTTGCACTTCTCGTATACACCTAAGGCTAACGAAATAGTACACAAAAAACCAGTGCGTCGCTGGCTTGCTGCTTCTCGGTGTCATTGTCATGCTGAATTGCAGATACTTACATAGGCTAGCCCGGCCGCCCGCATGGTGCTGCTTCTACTCAGCTGATGCTCGGAAAATCCTGGAGCTCGGTTCGCCGCCGCCGCCATCCCGGTGCCTGGTGCCGCTCGCCCGCGTGCTCGACACCACGAATATCATGGAGCTCAGCGTCACCGCGTGACCATGCCCGCTCGCCTCTGCTGCCCCATGGCTCTCACTTCTTCTCCTGCCTCCAGCCACGAGACTTGAGACTAGAGAGAGGAATCGACCGAATCGGAAATCATGGATTTTCAGAGGCTGAGGAAGCTCCCAATCGCGAGCAGTTTAGGCCTTATGGGCCGCGTCATTGAAGCTTTTCTGAAGAATTTCGTTTTCTAAATAGTTGTACCGTGATGAGCTAATCTACAGCTGAGTTGATTCCTGATTTTTCACCGAAATTCTGGGTGTGTCAGGGCACACCCGGCACACCCGCTGGCTCCGCCCATGATTCTAACTCTTGGTCAACCTCACTAGATTTTAAGCAAAAAAAAATTGTCGAAAATTTGGGACCAAGATCCCAATTTTTTTTTTTGAATTTGAAAACAGAGTCTAACGTTTCCTAACTAGGGTTTTGGGCAAACTCGGCCGTAAGGCGATAGCTTCTAGCATTGTAAAAGTTTCAGCTTGCTGATTTGAGGAGAAATTTACATCCATACAAGGAGTTACTCATTGGGCTTACAAGTCCAATCTTTATTTATTACAGGTAATAATCGAATACAATTGCTCCTGGGTCGATCGTACTTTGTTGTGTCTTCACCTTGTACTGGCGGCATCCTTCAGTCATACAAATTTTACTGAGGTCTTGGAGCACCCTTCTCCGAACATTTATCCGCGTAGTGTCCCTTTTGTTTGCACTTGTAACAAGTGATCAAACGGAGGCCTCTCTTCACGCTATCTTGTATGTTTACTTTATGGTACTTTCCTGGACATTTGCTCGCATAATGTCCTAGCTCTTTGCATTGGAAGCACATCACCTTGCTATTGTCCTTCTTCCCTTTTGGTCTTCCTAGGGCTAGAAGATCTCTCACTTCATTTTCTTCATATTCCACTACAGTTGTGGGAAAACTTTCTCTCTTCTTCGAGCAATTTCTAGACAAGTGTCCTTCTTCTTCACATGAGTAGCAACACTTAGTGGTAGGGTGGTGTGTTGTCCCCATGCCTTTATCTTCCATCTTTCTTTTGTTGTCCCCATGCCTTTATCTTCCATCTTTCTTTTGTTGTCCCCATGCCTTTATCTTCCATCTTTCTTTTGAGTCTTCCATCTTCAGGGGTCCTTCCTGGCAGTTGGCTCATTCCATCCTTGGCTTGTTGATTCATTCGTTGCACTGTGGAATAAAACTTGCATTCAGTAGGAATATGATTTGTTCCTTCACATAGGAAACAAGTAACTTGGCTCTTGGGACATTCTCCAACTGGGTGGCTCATATCACAGTAAGGGCACTCTTCGTGACAGTCCTTAGAGGCGTGTCCTACTTCTCCGCATTTCTTACAGGCTTGACATTTTATCTCAGTATCAACTTTCGTTGGCTTTTCTCCATGTTCATCTTGCGGCAGGCTAGCGTTGGTACTGGCCAAAATCTGGGACATCATTTGTACTATCCGTGAATGATTGTCCAGTACTTGCTGCACTTCCAAAGGTAATTCCCTACCATCATGATTAGCCGTATTCTGAGTCATCATCTGCGAAATCCTTGTATGTGCTTCAACTAATTGTTGCATCGCAATTTCCAACTGAGTGTTGTTGCGATTAAACACGTGTTGGGGTTGCATCTGTTTGGGTTTTTGGACAGGCTTAACGATTAGCATAGATGAGGGTTAGACAGAAGAGATCTAAGGAAGATCCCACCCAAACACTGCAGGTCAAGAGAAAACATTTTTCTATAAAACTCTAACAAACATTGCAACCAGCATGGATTATCACATCAAACGTAGATCCTCAAGCACAAACAAGTTAAACTACAAGTTTTAGGAAAACAGGGTCTAATAGGGTCATACCACTCGGTGGCACGACTAATCATTACAAGGTCGTCGATTTATTACATAATGTGGTGGTCTCACTACTTGAACTGTGCAAGATATGCTCTAGTGTTCCCTGTCTTGCGTCGCTTCACCACAGGGCTAGGTGGCGCTGCATGAACCTTCTCCACAGAATCTCCCTCTGCCGTGGGCTGGCAAGGCTCTAGCTTCTCGGGCTCTGCTCCAACCTGCTCCGAGGTCGACTCCTTCATCTCTTCAGTAGGTGTTGTTCCTTTCTTGGGCGGCCAAGGCTTGTATTTCATCAGGTCCTTGTGAAGATAAATGCACTGTCCTCGAAAGCCTACAATCTGGGCCTCCTGATCCTCGACCTTGCCTGACAGCTTATCATTGGCGGCCTCAAGTGTTTTGTTCTTCTCCTTCAGCTTCTCTATCGTGTCCTCTAGTTGCTCTATCTTCTCGTCTTTCTGCAGGAGCTGATACTTGGCATCATCAGTGGCATCCATCTCACTGCGCAGCATGTCCTCCAAGTTGAAGGCATAGGATCCCATGTCCTCTAACTGCACCTCAGTCCATGGTAAATCCTCACGACGCCCTGGAGTCCTCAAGGCCCATCCCTCGTGGTTGCGTCTCCCAAACTGGTAGATGGAGTTGTCCAACTCTGATATCTCCTGGACGTACATACCACATATGCGAGCTAGTGCCTCCTCCATGGCCATCATGATACCGGTCTCCCAGCCTGGGTACATCCTCGAGTACACCACTGTCTCCGTGGGAGTACCAATGGTGCGACCCTCAATCCTAGTCTCAATCTCCCAGTGGACGATCTCGGGAACCACACAAGGTATCACTCTACCACGAAAAGTGGGAGGTGACAGGTTCAGCGTCCGAGAGAGGTGAGATAGCTGATCACTAAACAGTTCGTCGTCATCGTCATATGGGACCTTCAGCTTGGTGAACGTCATCTAAAATTTTGAAAGAAAACAGTGTAAGTAAAAAAAATGAAAGTGATAAGTCTTACGAGGCAAAATAAAGCAAACTGTAATTATAAAGCAATAAAATTTTCAAAACACATCCTAAACGCAATGATATCCATTTGATATCATTTTTGGGTTTCCTAGTCTAATTCCATACCTAGGGTCTCGATCCTACAGGCAACACTATGCTCTGATACCATTTTGTAACGTCCCAACCTTTAAATCAAGGTGGAACATCTGTGTTGTGTGCTATTCCCTGGATCAATGATAGCACCACAGAACCAAATGAAATATTCATAGCATAGTATCAAGATTACGACGCGGATCCAGATATAAAGTATCAAACTCTTACAATTTTTACACAGCGGAAATAACAGGGTGGCAAGGAGCCTCCATCTTCAATATGTGCCACAGGCAGCCATGTTGGAATGTAAGCTCGAGATCCTAATCTTGGTTCCTTACTCGAAATAAAACTTGCACGTCGAATATGCAGCCCCAAAGGGGTCAGTACAATGATGTACTGGCAAATGACACATATTTTGGTGGATGTTGTGAGGAGTCTATCTAAATGAGTATTTGGCTGGTGGATCTCACAGGCTGATTTGCATAAAGCCAGTTTTATCCTATAGTTCTTTCTCAAAGTTTTTTTTGTCAAAGTATTATATTTTCAAGGGTCGAAATAACCCCCAATTGCCACATACTAGCTAGGCATGTTGCACTGGGCGAAATTCAACAAAGTTGGAACCTCAGGCACCACCACCCCTCGGAGTGTATGGTCCTTAGTTCCTACCTAAGGGTTTCTAGACAGATTTTTGTCATTCAGAAACGGTGATGAGATTCTTCCGTACATTCCATGTCTAGAGACTCAAGTTGTCCATAACCGGGGACACGGCTAATCGATTAGTTTTACACCCTGCAGGGGTTGTGCACTTTCACCTTACGATTCATTTTATGCCCATACATAAAATGAAACGAGACCTTTTAGAAGGAGAGGACAACTAACTTGGCAAGCTCCATCCCCAACCTACAATTCAACTACCACCACTTCTTGCCGACAAGTTGTACTCCCACATCTAATCAGTCAAGACAGAGCCCATAATGTCATAAGGCTGCACTGGAAGTACACTAAGCATGGAAGACATAGCCATCTCTTTGTTCCTGGGTGGCCATCCCGAGCGGTATTCTGTTCCCACATCCTCTTAACAAAGCATGCGTCCCAGAACCCACCTACCTCGCCTCCTCTTATCAAACCAATCCACCCAGGTGTTTCATTTTAGTTGAAGTTCTTAATTTGTTCACAAAACACTTTTCAAGTGATCTTAGCATGGCATCAAAATTTTCAAGTATTTAGCATCCTAACAAGTGGGGTCTTGAGGGATTGCTACACACTACTAGGATCTAAGCATTTGATAAAATAGTTGAGTAAATCACCTATCATGCATACTACAAGAGGTAATCATTCTAATGCATAAGTAAAAATGGGTAGGGGACATGTGTGTCACTTGCCTTTTGAAGAACACGATGTTTCTCTTCCCTCAACTAAGCGTGTAGTCCTCCGCACCAACTATAGTACAGAAGGAACAAAATATAAACACTCCAAACAATCACAAACAAACAATTTAAGCAATCGAAGGTATTTATTTAACCATTTAGCTTTATTGAGATGTTGTGATTTTGAAGGATATGGTAAAGGATCATGAATGAAATCGAGGGCTTAGTTGGGAAGGATCAGTATGATTTGAGAGGGGAAATGGTCTAGGCAACTTTAAGGATGCTTGAACTACTCAAATGGCACATTTGCAAGTTGAATAGTTCAATACATGAATACAAAACTAAGTGGGTAATGGATTGGGTATGAATGGTTGATAATTGGGGACATGGCTCAAATGGTTCGTTGATCAACATGGTGTATAACTCATACTATGGTATGGGTTATAATAGCTCCACATTAATATGATCTGGGTTTGGGAGGAATTTATATTATATTCAAGTAGCACATTTGCAGTTTGGAATATGTAGGAATTAGACAAGGTATAAGGAGTGGAATCTTTATGCTTTATTAAAGTATAATTTGAATCTCGGAATATCTCATATGGATAAGTCACACAAGAGACAAAAATAGTGCAATAGCAATACTATTGAATAAGTGTAACAACAATTATTCTTAATTAGTATATATTACACTTAGAATTAGGTTGGGTAAAGTGAAGCATTGAGTTACTCAATTAACTCATTTGTTAATTGAATAATTCTATGCAAGGCTATGGTTGAGTAGACATGAATAAATGGCTATAGGTAAAGGATAGGTATAGGTGATGTGAAACATGGCTTAAGGTTCCTGATGAGTAGATAGGATTGGGCTAAGTACTATGATTGTTGATTTGATCAATACCATAGTAGCAAGGTAGAAACTAAGATTGGAGGTATCACACTTTGCTCAAACAACCCAATTGTAATTTGAATATGTTTGAACAAATCATGATGTACTTAGATGGATATGACATTGGATCAAGGTGATCCCAAGATGATATTTGATAGCTAGGTATGAGTATAAGATTTGCTAAATTAGAAAAGGAAACATTACTGAACAGAATAGACTTATTCTTATAATGGAAATTACTCAAATTCTCATATTAGAATTTGAATAATAGTGAAGTGTTTCAATCAGATATGGGAGTGATACTACTGGATGGCTTGCAGTAAGTAAAGCCACTGCAAGTGGATTCCTTCCGAAATAAATTTTAGAACTCAAGATATGGTCAAATTTGTGATTTGAATAGATTTGAATGCACAGAGTGTGTGCACGTATCAAGTTTGGATTGTTTTGATCCTATGATGTTCTACAAGTTCTAAGGAATCCAGGGACTACAAATTTGAAATTTTTGGACTCTTGGATCTAAAGATATGAATTAAACAAACTAACAGGAGGTTCAGTCCCAATTTGAAAATAGTTTCAAATTGAACCCATGAAATATGAGATTTTATTGCACTACTGGATTCTACAGGTTTCAAGGATTCCAACGGTATATCATTTGCTATTTTTGGACCTACAGATCAAAAGATATGAGTTTTGTAAGATTGGGATCAAATCTGGTTTGAATTTCACATTCGAATTTCCGTTTAAACCAGAGGCTGACACTTGGCACATTCTGACAGGTTGGTACCGATTCGGGTGGATCAAGGTTGTGGGCCGTTAGATCTTAAGTGGATCGAACGTACCAGATCTACTGGTACCTCTTCGTTTAAGTGAAGCGATCAGGGCTTTTGGATCTTGATCGGACGGACGATAAGAATCAGAGAGAGGAGAAGCTCACCTAGGGTTTCCTGTGCGTCGCCGGCGGCGAGCTTGCTCACTGGAGGATGACGTCGCCGATTATGCGGAGGGTTCTGGAGGTGGCGAAGACGCGGACGAGGATCAGAACGATGAGGCGAGCTCGAGAGCGTGAATCTCCATCTCGATTGCTTCCAGATGAAGGAGTAGAGGACGGCTGGAGGGTGCACGGGCGTCGGTGACCTTCGGTTTGCACTGGAGAGCTCAATTCCCTGCGAAACGATTCAGTCCGTGGGCATCAAGGGGTGCGCCAGAGTAGGGGAAGATGATAGGAGAGAAGGAAGAGTGCGGGGTCACTGGCGATGGTCGAAATCGGCCGGAGATGCTTGCAGTTGAGCGGTCCTCCGACGAGAAATTTGGGCGGCCTGGCGGCCCGATTCGAGGAGAGGTGGGGAGGGGAGTGAGAGGAGGGTGCGGGGTACTTATAGGCATGGTCTTGATGGTCATTACTCGCGAGAAATCAACGGGAGGGGTTTACTCCGGCAACCGTTTCCAGAAACGGAGAGAGAGGGAGATGATACCGGTTCAGGGCGGGGCATTGCTGGGCCGTGGGCTCGTTCTGGCTGTGGGCTGGAATGGTTCCCGGGGCCCAGTTTCATATTTTTCCTTTTTTTCTCTTTTCTTTTTCTGATTTTCTTATTTCTTTCACAGATTTTGTATAAAATGCTCCAAATCAAATCAAACCACTATCAGAAATTTTGTAAAATTCACAGCAAGGTTTTAAATCAATAGGAAACAAGTTTTCAGAAACAAAACAAGATTTTTAAAAGAAAAATATAGATTGAGCCTAATGGTTTTTGCTTGCATAAAACTAAATAGGATTTGAAGATAAATCTTTTGAAAATAAGAATTAATCCTTTATAAAATAATGTTTGAAAATACCTTTCAAACTTAGTTTCTTGAAATACAATCTTTACTAAAAACACCTTTGGGATCCACTCCTTTACAAGTAAGTTTGCATAGGTTTGAATAAAGGATGGAAATAGTAATTTGATAGTTGATCTTTCTCAAAGAAGTTCTTCAAGAAAGATAATAGGAGGTTTAAATTCTTTTTAAATAAAACTTTCATTTAGATTCAAAATTTTTTAAATTCCTGTGAAAATTCAATCATCTCTAGCAATACAAAAACAAAAAAATTCCCCCAAAATACCCCTGAAAACCTGTTTGCTAGTATTTACAGTGATTCCTTGATCAAAACTGCTCATCAACACCTTCTGCTCCTCGTTGGGTTCGACACTCTTATTTATCGAAAGTACTACGATACACCCCCTATACTTGTGGGTCATCAAGACTATTTTCTGGCGCCGTTGCCGGGGAGTGTAGCGCTATTGAAGAGTGAAATTGGTAAAGGTAACCGTCGCTGTGAGTATTGTTTTTATTTTGTCTTTTATTTTTATTTTACTCTGCTATGGAGAACTCTCCATTTGGTTTCCTATTTGGAAACACATCTACTACTGCTGCTGCACATGTGGAGGAACCACCACCGCCACCACCTGCTGAAATTGATCCTTTTAAAATACCTATGAAAATTGTTGGGCGTATTATGGATAACTGCTATTCAGGAGATGGAACTGTCCATCCGGGTGATCGCTTATTATTTATACATGAATTATGCGAGTTGTTCATATGTGCAGGTATTTCACCAAGCCAGGTCAAGAAGAAATTATTCTCATTATCATTCAAAGGCAGAGCTGAAGAGTGGTATCGACTACTCCAAGATGGTCCATCTATGGCATGGGAGGATATTGTACCTCTCTTTTATTCCAAGTTTTATCCTCCAAGTGAAATTCATAAAGACCGTAATCGGATATATAATTTTTGGCCTTATGATGGAGAAAGTATTGCCCAAGAGTGGCGGAGATTGAAGTTACTAATGCTCAAATGCCCCATTCATGAGCTCCCCAATAATATTGTTATTGATAATTTTTATGCGCGGCTTACTCTTCCTGATAAGGATTATTTGGATGCTTCTTGCTTTGGATCATTCACTCATATGAAAGAAGATGCTAAGTGGAAACTTCTTGACCGTATACAAGAAAATGCTGAAGGTTGGGAAAACGACAAAGGTAAGAAGTCAGGTATAAACTATGACTACGAATGCATTAAATCTTTTATGGGAACCGATGACTTTCATAGTGTTAGTACTGCTTATGGTCTTGATTCACAAATACTTGTTAATTGTCTTAAGGCCTTTGCCTCTTATATTGATGTTCCAAAGAAAGATTGGAACAAATATCATGCGCCTTATAAAGATTCTGTTAGTCATTTACCTGCTGCAGCTACTGAAGTTTGTACTGTTGATAGCATTGTGCCTGAACCTTATTTTGAGAAGACACCTTTCCCTGCTAAGGTAAAGAAGTATTCTACTTTGGTAAGTGTGTCTAATAAAAGTACTAAGAAAGCTGCAGAACCTGATGAGCAAATTACAATTAAGTCTCCTGTAGCTATATTGAAGGATCTTGTTACTAAAGATGTAGGGGATGAATATATTCTTTTTTGTGAAGATGCTTCTAACATTCTCTCACATCCTAAAAAGCATAGGAAAACAAGTGTTCCTGTTATTTCTGTCAGGATCGGAGATCATTGCTATTATGGTTTATGTGATATTGGTGCTAGTGCAAGTGTTATTCCTTTAGAGCTTTACAAAGAAATTATGCATGAGATTGGCGCTTGTGAACTTGAAGATATTGATGTGGTTGTTCAGCTTGCTAACAGAGAGACTGTTTGGCCTCTTGGTATTGTTCGAGATGTGGAAGTTCTTTGCGGTAAGACTAAATACCCTACTGATTTTCTAGTCCTTGGTAAGGAGGCTAGTAAAACTTGTCCTATTATTTTTGGTAGACCATTTTTGAACACCTGTGGCGCCATGATAGATTGTAAGAAGGAGAAATTTTTTACTAAGTTTAATGGAGAGTCTTATGAGTTTAATTTTTCCAAGTTTGCTAAGACTTCTTATGAAAATGACACGCCTAATGAAAATTTTCGAGTTGAACAGCTTGCTTCTATTGCGCTTGCTCCTAATAATGCCTTGCAACAATTCATGGAAGATCACGAAAGTGATGTTTTCAGCAAGGAAAGAGAAGAGATTGACAATATTCTTCTTCGTCAACCACCATTAATCAAGCAGAATCTACCTATGGAGGATCTTGGTACCACTTTGCCGCCTAAGGAAGATCCTGTTTTCGAATTAAAGCCTTTGCCTGATAATCTTAAATATGCTTATATAGATGATAAGAAAATATATCCTGTTATTATGAGCTCTAAACTTTCAGGAAAGGAAGAAGAAAGATTATTGGAGATATTGAGGAAACGCCGAGGAGCTATGGGATATACGCTTGATGATTTGAAAGGGATTTCTCCCACTTTATGTCAGCATGCCATTAATATGGAGAAAGACGCGAAGCCAGTCGTGGAGCATCAACGCCGCTTAATTCCCAAGATGAAGGATGTGGTAAGAAATGAGGTATTAAAGCTCCTTGATGCTAGTATTATTTATCCTATTGCTGATAGTAGATGGGTTAGTCCTGTCCATTGTGTTCCTAAGAAAGGAGGTATGACTGTTGTGCCTAATGAGAATAACGAGCTTATTCCTCAAAGGGTAGTTGTTGGTTATAGGATGTGCATTGATTATAGGAAGGTAAACAAAGTTACTAAGAAAGATCATTATCCTTTACCGTTTATAGATCAAATGCTAGAAAGGCTATCTAAGAAGACTCATTTTTGTTTCCTTGATGGTTATTTTGGTTTTTCTCAAATTGCTGTTCAGAAGGATGATCAAGAGAAAACCACTTTTACTTGTCCTTATGGAACTTATGCTTATAGATGTATGTCGTTTGGTTTATGCAATGCTCCTGCTACTTTTCAAAGATGCATGTCTGCTATTTTTCATGGCTTTTGTGAAAAAATTGTGGAGGTCTTCATGGACGATTTCTCTGTCTATGGAACTTCTTTTGATAATTGTTTGCACAACCTTGATAAAGTTTTGCAGAGATGCGAAGAAACTAACCTTGTTCTTAATTGGGAGAAATGCCACTTTATGGTGAATGAAGGAATTATCCTTGGACATAAAATTTCTGAAAGAGGTATTGAAGTTGACAGAGCAAAAGTGGAGGCAATTAAGAAAATGCCCTGTCCCAGAGATGTTAAAGGTATTCGTAGTATTCTTGGTCATGCTGGTTTCTATAGGAGGTTTATTAAAGATTTCTCTAAGATTTCAAAGCCTCTTACTAATCTTCTTCAAAAAGATGTACCATTTGTCTTTGATGATGATTGTAAGGAAGCTTTTGAAACTCTTAAGAAGGCTTTAACTACTGCTCCTATTGTTCAACCACCTGATTGGAATTTACCTTTTGAAATTATGTGTGATGCTAGTGATTTTGCTGTTGGTGCTGTTCTTGGACAGCGCGTAGATAATAAGTTGAATGTTATTCATTATGCTAGTAAGACTCTTGATGCTGCTCAGAAGAATTATGCTACTACTGAGAAAGAGTTTCTTGCTGTTGTTTTTGCATGTGATAAGTTTAGATCTTACATTGTTGATTTCTAAAGTTACTATTCATACTGATCACGCTGCTATTAGATACCTTATGACTAAGAAGGATGCTAAGCCTAGGCTTATTAGATGGGTGCTGCTTTTACAAGAGTTTGATTTGCATATCGTAGATAGGAAAGGTGCTGAAAATCCTGTGGCTGACAATTTGTCTAGATTGAAAAACATTTCTTTTGATCCTATTCCTGTTAACGATAGTTTTCCAAATGAACAGTTGGCTGCAATAAATGTAACTTCGCGAGACCTTCCTTGGTATGCTGATTATGCTAACTTTATTGTTTCCAAGTATTTGCCTCCAACCTTTACAGCTCAGCAAAGAAGAAAATTCTTCTATGATTTGAGACATTATTTTTGGGATGACCCACACTTATATAAAGAAGGAGTTGATGGTATTATGCGAAGATGCGTACCGGAATATGAGCAACAAGAGATATTAAGAAAATGCCATAGCAGCGCCTATGGAGGGCATCATGCTGGGGATAGAACCGCACAGAAGGTTCTACAATCAGGTTTTTATTGGCCAACCCTCTTTAAAGATGCCAGAAGGTATGTTTTATCTTGTGATGAATGTCAAAGAGTTGGTAATATTTCTAGACGCAATGAAATGCCTATGAGTTACACTCTTGTTATTGAACCGTTTGATTGTTGGGGATTTGACTTTATGGGTCCTTTTCCTCCTTCAAAAGGCTATACCCATATACTTGTTGCTGTTGATTATGTTACTAAATGGGTAGAAGCCATACCTACAAAGAGTGCTGATGGTGAGACCTCGTTAAAAATGCTTAAGGGTGTTATTTTTCCTAGGTTTGGTGTGCCTAGATATCTTATGACTGACGGAGGTTCTCATTTTATTCACGGTAGTTTTAGAAAAACTCTTGCTAAATATGATGTCAATCATAGAATTGCTTCTGCTTATCATCCCCAAACTAGTGGGCAGGTAGAGCTTTCAAATAGGGAGATCAAGTCTATCTTGCAGAAGACTGTCAATAGATCTAGGAAAAACTGGGCTAGTAAGTTAAACGATGCTTTATGGGCT
This sequence comes from Dactylis glomerata, assembly GCA_007115705.1. NCBI lineage: Eukaryota > Viridiplantae > Streptophyta > Magnoliopsida > Poales > Poaceae > Dactylis > Dactylis glomerata. Next base: position 4,023,289 of record QXEO01000382.1, read on the forward strand.
TATAGAACTGCTTATAAGAACCCCATGGGTATGTCTCCTTATAAGATGGTTTACGGAAAAGTGTATCACTTGCCCTTAGAATTAGAACACAAAGCTTTTTGGGCAGTGAGAGAGCTTAATAGAGATTTTAAACTAGCCGGTAAGAAAAGGTTATTAGATTTGAGTTCTCTAGATGAGTGGAGAAACGAAGCGTATGAGAATGCCAGGCTTTTTAAAGAAAAAGTCAAGCAATGGCATGATAAGAGAATTCTTAAGAGAGAGTTTCATGTTGGTGAGAAAGTTCTATTGTATAGGTCTCGTCTCAGATTTTTTGCAGGAAAATTACTTTCAAAATGGGAAGGACCATATGTTATTGTGGAAGTGTACCGCTCAGGTGCTATTAAGATTGCTTCATTGAAAGATGACTCTACACAAGTGGTGAATGGGCAAAGACTCAAACATTATATTTCTGGAGATTCTTATAATGAAGATGTTGATGTTATTGAAACAGTTTCTCCGGAAGAATTCATCCAAGACAAATTGCAAGTACCTACAGAGTTCGTTTTCGAATAGGTAACCGTTCTAGTCAGAGAAGTTTCGTGAAAAGCTCTTCCTTTAATATTTTTGCTGTTTTTACTAAAAATGAAAAATCACGAGATGAAAACGGGCAGGAAAAGGAGTCTGTGGGCTTCTCACACGTAGGTGGCATGGGCCCACCCTTGGCCGCGCCACCCAGGTGTGAGAACACCCCGGAACTCGTTTCCGTCCCGGTTTCCTCCTATGATTTCATTTCGATGTATAATTTTCGCCTATTTAACCCCCCGGAGTCCCAGAGGTCTGTATATCATTTTCTCGTCGTGTTTTGTTTCGAGCTGTTTCTGTCAGGAGTTGATCTTAAGCTTGGGGGAGCCATGGCCTTTTCAAGTGACAACAAGGGCAAAGGACCCTGGGTAGATGATCACCAGCGCCAAAAGTGGAAGGAAGAGCAAGGTTCAGGGAGAGCAAGGCCCAAGAACCCTGCTTTTGAAGGACCAACGAAAGCTAGACGTATCTTTTCTCATGATCTGCAGGGACCAACATATCATGTTTTGGATCTTAACTCCATGCCCGTGATAGAAGAGGGTATGTTGGTCACTTATGGGTTTTGTGCTCAATATGAAGCTTTGAAAAGGGAGGTAGAGATGCTGCAAGAAGAAAATCTTAGGCTTCGCCAGATGCTGGAATACTTCATTAATCCAAGGCTGCTACCAATACCACCCAAGGAGTAATTCGTCATCGGTATAGGCATCCCCTTGGCTTGTTCCAAGCTTGGGGGAGTGCCGTGGTATCACATCATTACCTTTTTCTCATTTACTTTTCAAGTAGAGTCATATCATGAATAGAGAAGTTATCTTATAGAATAGTTTGCTGTTTGGAAGTATCCTCCTTAGTTGGTTATCTATGTATCCCTTGGTGTGAGTTGCGGTAATGAAATATTAATGAGAAGTTTTATCGTTTACTTTCCGCACACTTTATGTTAGTTTGCAATGTCTATTGTATGGTTAGTCTTGTTGATTGGTATTGGTATCATGTTGGGAGCATGAGTAAATTTAGTTGGTTTTGGCAAACCTAGCTTGGTCAGTAGCAGCTTTACCTTGAGGTTTAAGTAGAAAAGAATAAAGAAGTGCTTGTAGTTACATCACTTCAGGTTTTCCTTATGTTTGGCTTATAAGCATGGTTATTCTCAAGGTCAAAATCATTGTACCTTCAAGGGAGTTTGCATGATTGTTCTTATTATATGTATGTTTGTTTGTTTCATGCAACTCTTATGCTTGCTACCCAGCCTTGCTAGCCAAAAACCTGTACTGAGAGGAAATACTTCTCGTGCATCCAATTCCCAAATGCCAAGTCATTTCCAAAGAGTCCACTATAAATTCCTATGCATGGTATTTCAAGCCATTCTAAGTAAATTTTCATGTGCTACCTTTCAAAAACATTCAAACACTTCTCATTTTGTGCCACTGTTTTTAGCTCATGAGGACATAGTGGATGGGTTTGTTATCTTCCATACTAAATTGAGTACCCCTCAACTAGGCAGCTTCATCTGCTCGTCATTAATTTTGCAAGGGAGCTGGTCAGACCATTATAATCTCAAAAAGAAAAGAAAAGAAAAAGAAGCACTCCTCCATGGTATGTGAAAGTTGGTTGGCACCCGATGGAATCGGTTAGCCATGGTTTGAGAAAGGAAAAAGGTGGGGAGGAGTGCAAAGCTATAAAAGAGCACCAAAGTGCCAATTAATCAAACATCTCAGAACCGCTCTCACTTGTTTAGTATGGAAGATATCAAGAACTTCGTTGCTAGTCGTTGACAAAAGCAACCACCTCTCAAAATAACTTTTTACCTCTGTTTTACAAATGAAAATCTCTAGCACATGTTTAATCCCTGTTTCCCTCTGTGAAGGGCCTATCTTTTACTTTTATGTTGAGTCAACCTATTTCCCTCTGTCTCAAGCAAGCATTTGAGTTGTTATGTTTCACTCATCCATATGTTGATCCGTTTAATCATGTTTACTATCTTCCTTGTTTTGTATAATTCTTTTGTCTGAAGGAATATATCTTTGAAAGCTTTCTATGAATGCAAAAGTTTATTTTGTTGAGCATATGGTCCTTGCTATATTAGCTCTGTTTTAAAAGGCTCTGTTCAAAAGAAAGAATAGCTTGTTCATCATTCTTTGACCAAGAACTAAGGTTTGCCATTGCCAATTATAGTTTACCTTGTGCATCTTTACATGTGATTCCCTTTTACCCATTGCAAGTCTATATCTTATAAAGGGAAGTTGTTGTCTATTATAATTTGTGCCTTGGTGAATGTGATGCTTCTTGTCCGTATTTTGATTATCGACACTTCACTCCATAAACCTGTGGTCATGTTTACCGAGTTTAGATTTCGCTTGGGGACAAGCAAGGTCTAAGCTTGGGGGGGTTGATACGTCCATTTTGCATCACTATTTTGTATCATAATTTACTGTTATTCATTGTTATATTTCATATTTAGATATGATACTTATGTTATTTTCTTTGTTTTCACATGTTTGATGATCATTGGAGGATTTGCTACCGGAGTCAGGATTCTGCTGGAAAAAGGACCATCAAGGGACCATATTTTGAAGATCAGGAAAATTCTAGAAAAATACCAGGAAATTATATTTTCCCAGAAGACTCAGGAAGCCAGAAGGAGGAGTCGAGAGGAGCCAGGAGGGGTCCTCACGCCAGGGTGGCGCGGCCTGCCCCCTGGCCGCGCCAGCCCTGTGTGAGGCCGCCCTGGCCCACTTTTGGTCTCGCCCCTCCACGTACTTCATCGTCCCCAAAAACCTAAGTCAAGGGGAGGCTCAGAGTTAGACACCGCCGCCTCTGCGGGGCGGAAACCACCAGAGAGAGAAAAGCTCTCCGGCAGGGAGAAATATGCCGGGGAAATTCCTTCCCGGAGAGGGGAGATCGTCGCCATCGTCATCACCATCGCACCGGACTTCATCAGGATCATCATCATCATCATCATCTCCATCACCAGCACCTTCATCTCCACCATCACCACGCCATCCCGCTGTAACATCTTGAGTTGGATCTTGTTATATTCATAGGGGAAACTTTCCCGGTGTTGATTACTCTTGTAGTTGATGCTATTGAGTGGAACCATTGAATTAAGGTTTATGTTCAGATTGTTATTTACCATTATTTCACCTTTGATCATGATCCATATGATGTCTTGTGAGTAGTTCGTTTAGTTCTTGAGGACATGGGAGAAGTCAAGATGTTAGTAGTGAATTATTGTTGAGAAATATTTAATGGTTTGATATTGTTGTGGTGCTATTTCACTAGTGGTGTCATGTGAACGTCGACTACATGATACTTCACCATTTATGGGCCTAGTGAGATGCATTGTGTATTTGGCTACCAATTGTGGGGTTGCTGGAGTGACAGAAACCTAAACCTCCGTTGGGAAACCATTGCACCAGGGAGCGTAGGATCTTAGAGTTTAAGGTTGTGGTTAGATTTATCTTAATTACTTTCTTGTATTTGTGGATGCTTGCAAGGGGTATAATCACAAGTGTGTATTTATCCTAGTAAGGGTAGTGCGCTAGCACAGGTTCACCCCCATAACACCTATCAAACCAATAAAGACTATTGGCTTTATGAAGCGAAAGCTCTTGACAGAAACTCCCGTGTGTCCTCGAGAACGTTTGGTTATTATAAGTACACAACCGGCTTGTCCTTTGCTGAAGAAAGGATTGGGCCACTTGCTGAAATTGTTACTACTGTCTTTTATTTACTCGCACTTTATTTACTCGTATTACCAAATACCCCTGAAAACCTGTTTGCTAGTATTTACAGTGATTCCTTGATCAAAACTGCTCATCAACACCTTCTGCTCCTCGTTGGGTTCGACACTCTTATTTATCGAAAGTACTACGATACACCCCCTATACTTGTGGGTCATCAGTATGTGACTCCTCCGCTTGTCCAAGTAGAATTTCTTTTGGTAAAGTATTTCTTGGGTATTTTAGCATTGTAGGTGGCAGGATAAATGAGTATGCATGCTTGTTCTATTGCTTAGAAATGATATTTAGATGCATGGTAGCTCTCTAGTAACTCACTATAGTAGTTCCCTACATTTGCTTGTCTCAAAATCATATTTTATGAGGATTGTTAAAAATTTCAGACATGGAGGAGAATGCATATCAACTTTTTCAACATGAACTAGAAGTGCATGAAGTAATGAGAGTTCACCGTGAAGAGAGGGTTTTTCCCTCACACTATCCATGCTCAGAGTTCATGAATGCTGCCAGAATTCTGCAGGATTTCCAAACTTTACTCTCTAATGTAGGGTTGGAACATTTTACTGAGGGTGAACCTCCCCAATATGTTAAACTAACAATGTCTGTGGTGCAGGATTTCAGATTTAATTGGTCCACTTCTAACCCCATGGTTCATTATAAAATCTATAACAAATCTGTGGACTTGCCTCTCGATGTTTTCTGTACAGCTATTAGAGTTCCACAGTGGGGATCGCTCGAGAAGATAAGGGGACAGTCTAGGCCATTGTTGGAACTATATGAGGAGATTTGTCAAGGAAGAAGCTTCACAGGAGAGGGTGGTAAAACTCGAAATATTAATTTCCCATCCATTCGGTATTTTGCCTTCTTTATTACCAAATGTGTTCTTGCTAGGAAATCTGCAAGTAAATTATCTCTCCATGATTTAGCTTTTATTGCTGCTGCTTTGAGGCGTGATAGGACTTACCATTTGGGTGCCTTAATAGCTTTCCGTCTTGATGTTAATCGTGAGAAAGGGGGAATCTGTGGGGGACTTATAGCTTCACGCCTGTTAGCTTTGCATGGTGTAATGCCTCATTTTCTAGATCTGCAGTTCCCTGAGGAGAAACTTGATCTTACTTCTATGATTCATCATAAGTTTATTTCTCCTCCTGCTAGTCTGATTAATTTAAAATTTGAGCTAACCTTTTTCAAAAGGACTACTTGGAAGGTAGTAAAGGCTGATCGATCAGTCCGTTTGCCTGCACCTCTTTTGTTTACCCTTGATCGCAGGAATGGATGGTCGCTCACAGAAGATGAGCTCAACGTGTACATAGAAGAGCACCCGCCGCCTATGCACGATGAGGAGGGCGCCGAGGAGTCGGTTCAGCCCTCCAACATTGCGAATTTCCCATACGAGCAACCCTATTATGATTATGCGCCATCAGCTTCATCTTCACGAGAGCCGGGGTACGATTACACCCATGATGACCCACCAGCCTGAAGCAGCTACTAGGGCTGGAATTGATCTCCACTTAGGCCAAAAGCCTAAGCTTGGGGGGAGGTACGCCGACGATTCACTCATCTACATATTATATTCTATCGGTCCTATGTATATCCATGTTTCGCTCTCTTTATTGCCCTTATTCTTATTGCCACTTTCCAAAACACAAAAAGACCAAAAATATTTCTGTTGTTTCTCTTTGTTTGTCTTTTTTTAGTTTGCTACCTTTGGTTTGCTTTACTTGCTATTTTCGGTTTGCTATTTGAAAAATCCAAAAATATTTTGCTTTGTTTGCTATTTCCTTCTGTTCTTGTTTAAAAAATTGAAAACCCAAAAATATTTGTTGTTCTTCTTCGGTTTTGTAAAGTTTGTTGCAGAGTTTAGTCTCGCGTTACTCCATTGGAGCTTGGTATTCACTTTATATTATTCAAGCCACACAAGTGAAGAGCAATAATGACGACATATGACAATCCGAGATGTGGTAAGAGGCTGGTATGAACTCTATTTGTTTTCATTTTTGTACATATACTCAGCTATGTGGACATGCTTAGTCGGTTCATGTAAGGTATATGTTATCTAATGGATGCTTTGTAGTTCTTGCTCTCATATGATTAGTTTCAATTTACTAATAGATTGTAGCATGTCATGTAGACGCTTGCATGCATTGTTTTATTCATAATATGGTATGTTATTGTGGTATCCTCTTCTGAAAGTTTCATTTGAATCGACTTGGCACATGCTCAAGCATGCATATGACTAAACAAAAAGTCAATTAAGCCTCGATGATTTACTTTGCCTCAGAGTTCTTGTATCATTTTTATGCCTATATTAATTTTGTTTTGTCGCAAGCATGATTATGACAGTTATTGCTCTCTCGGTTGTCGATTCCCAGTCTTTTGCTAGCCTTCACTTGTACTGAGTATGACCTCTACTCGTGCATCCAATTACCAACAACCAAGTCTACCAAAGAGTCCACTATAAATTCCTATGCATGGTATTTGTAAGCCATTCCAAGTAAATTTTCATGTGCTACCTTTCAAAACTTTCAACTACTTCTCATTGTGTGCCATTGTTTTTAGCTCATGGGGACGTAGTGGTCGGAATTGCTATCTTCCATATTAAATTAAGTACCCCTTGACTAGGCAGCTTCATCTGTTCGTCATTAATTTTGCATGAGAGTTGGTCAGACAATTATAATCTAATTCTAAAAAGAAAGAAAAAAGGCACTCCTCCATGGAATGTGAAAGTTGGTGGGCACCCGATGAAATCGGTTAGCCATGGTTTGAGAAAGAAAAAAAGGTGGGGAGGAGTGCCAAAGCTTTATAAAAAGAGCACCAATGTGCCAAAATTTTAAAGAACTCGGAACCGCTCTCACTTGTTTATTATGGAAGATAGCAAGTCCCCATTGCCAGTCATTGACATGAAACAACCACCTCTCAAAATCAATTTTTATCTCTGTTTTACAAATGAAAAGCTCTAGCACATGTTAAATCCCTGCTTCCCTCTGCGAAGGGCTATTCGTTTACTTTTATGTTGAGTCATCATCTTCTAACTTTAAAGCACTTCTTGAGAGCATAGCTGTTATTCTTAGTGTAATGTGCTTGTCCCAGAACACGGTTAATTGTGGTATAACTTTGATGCTTGTATCTTTGATATTTTTACTTCTAGTCTTCCCTTGGACTTCAGAGGTGCCTCGGCCTTTATGTTTTGCTCCACAAATAAAGGCAAGCTGGATACCACTCTTTCATATCATTTATGCATATTACAATCTTGTAGCTTCTTATGTACATGTTACTTGTTATTAGTGCATTGGCACTCTTTCATAGCTTGCTTGACTATGAGGTGACATTAGTTGCATATTTCTTATTATGAATTGCCTGAGTACTTGATCACATAGTTAGTATATATACATCATATGAAGCAAATGTGTTCGTGAAAGTTTCTTTTATCGCTCTCAGTTGTTAACTGAATTGCTTGAGGACAAGCAAATAGCTAAGCTTGGGGGGAGTTGATACGTCCAAAACGTATCTACTTTCCCGAACACTTTTGCTATTGTTTCTCCTCTAATTTGTGTGTTTTGAATACAACTAACACGGACTAACGCTGTTTTCAGCAGAATTGCTCTGGTGTCTCGTTTTTGTGCAGAAATCCAACTTTCAGTAAAAATTCGGGAAAAATCATCAAAAATCCTATTTCACCAGAAGACCCCCGGAGCCAGAAGACGAGACGGAAGAGAGGCTCGAGGGCCCCACACGCAGAGGGGGCGCGGCCCAGCCCTGGCCGCGCCCACCTGGTGTGAGGACGCCTCGGCCGTCTGCTCGACCTCTCCTTTCGCCTACATATACCCCCTGACTCGATTATATCGGGGAGATGGCGTTTTTCCCAGATAGACTTCCGCTGCGCCGCCGCCATCAGAAACCGCGATTCGGAACCAGAAACTCCGTTATGGCACCCTGCCGGAATGGGGATTTGGAGGAGATCTTCATCACCATCATTACCGACGCTCCTCCATCTACCATCCACGACTCCCCCATCCATGTGTGAGTAATTCCCCCGCTGTAGGTGAGGGGATGGTAGGGATTGGATGAGATCGTTCATGTAATTTGATAGGAGATTGTTAGGGCATAGTGCCTAGTATCTTTATTTAGTGCCTATGACATTGTTGCAACTTGTTGTGCTTAATGCTTGTCACTTTGGGCCCGAGTGCCATGATTTCAGATCTGAACATGTTATTATTTCTATGATGATACTTGTTGTTTATGGTCTTACCTACAAGTTGTATACACATATTGTTGTCCGGAACCCGAGGCCCCAAAGTGACAGAAATTGGGATAACCGGAGGGGATGGCTATGATGTGAGGATCACATGTGTTCACCGAGTGTTAATGCTTTGCTCCGGTACTTTATTAAAAGGAGTACCTTAATTACCAGTAGTTTCCCTTGAGGCCCTGCTGCAACAGGCTGGTAGGACAAAAGATGTCGTGCAAGTTTCTCCTTGTGAGCATGTACGACTATATACGGAACACATACCTATGATTGTTTGAACTAGGATGCTTTATCATTATTTGTCTGCAATACCCATGTATCATTGATTTCATGAATTATCTTATCCATGCAACGCCCGTAATCCATCCCTATGCCTACAGTATTTGTTCCTACTGTTTACTATCGCTACTATTACCGATGCTATTTTACTACTGCTGTTACTGTTTCACTACTATCACCACTATAAAAATGTTGCTACTGATAAACCACTGCGAGCAAGACTGTTTCCAGGTGCAGCTGAATTGACAACTCATCTGTTAAGGCTTACATATATTCTTTGGCTCCCCTTGTGTCGAATCAATAAATTTGGGCTTTACTTCCCTCGAAGACTGTTGCGATCCCCTATACTTGTGGGTCATCAAGACTAGCGGCTAGAGGAGGGGGCGGCGGCTAGGGTTGAGAGACCGACTCCTTTTTGAGTCGGCAATAAAGATTATGTTTATTGCTTGTCTTTTCCTGTTCGATTACAACTCCTATATATAATGGAAATATGATAATTGGGCTAAGTCCCTAACTAAGCCGGCCCATTGGGCCTCCTCCAGTTATACACCAAACCGGTCATAACATCTCTCCCCGCCTGCGCAAACAGCTCGTCCTCGAGCTGGTAGTCTTGATAATGCTGCTGGAACTCATCACGCTGCTCCCAAGTGGCCTCCTCCTCCGGAAGGCCCTCCCACTGAACCAGCAAGTACCAGATGCCACGACGGAGCTGTGCGCGCAACACCTTGGTCGGACTTGGCAGCAAACGCCCATCTGCAGTCGGAGGAAGGGTTGGCGTGGCCATGGGCGCCGTGCCACGATAGGGCTTGAGCAGCCCCACATGGAAGACGTCTTGGATGCGAGCCCCGGCTGGCAGCTGTAGACGATACGCCAGCTGCCCAGTGCGCTCCAGGATGGCGAATGGCCCCGCGTAGTGAGGACCCAGCTTGCGCTTTCCCGAGGGTCCAGGGACTGGGTGGAGCGGTGCAGGAGGCGCAACCACACCCAATCACCCACCGCGTACTCCACCTCGCGATGGTGGTCGTTGTAGTAGTGCTTGGCCAGCTGCTGAGCCTGGACGAGACGCTGCCGCACCTCGGCAAGCATCTCATCGCGGGCGCGGAGAAGCTCCCCCGCAGCCTCCGTCCGAGCCATCGCCGGATCCACCGGCAGGATAGGCGGAGGCGGCCGGCCGTAGACCACCTCAAACGGTGTAGCGCGCAGGGCGGAGTGATAGGATGTGTTGTAGCAGTACTCCGCCCATGCAAGCCAATCCACCCAGGCGCGAGGACAATCACCTGTAACACGGCGCAAATACATGGCAATCACCTTGTTAACCACCTCCGACTGGCCATCCGTCTGGGGATGAAAAGCGGTGCTGAAATGGAGTTTCACGCCCGCCATCTGGAAGAGATCACGCCACACATGCCCCGTGAACACCGGGTCCCGATCACTAACGATCGACGCGGGAAACCCGTGGAGGCGGACGATGCCATCGAAGAAAGCGCGGGCCACCGATGCGGCTGTGTAGGGGTGGCCGAGCGCGATGAAGTGGGCGTACTTGGAGAAGCGGTCGACCACTGTGAGGATGACAGACTTGCCGTCCACCTTGGGAAGGCCCTCGATGAAGTCCATGGAAATATCCGCCCACACCTGAGATGGCACCTCCAGCGGCTGCAACACGCCAGCTGGCCGCAGGGTCTCCGTCTTATTGCGCTGGCATGTCTCGCATGAACGCACCCAGTCCTGAACCAAAGCCCGATCACCGGGAATGTAGAAGTCGACGCGGAGACGATGGAGAGTCTTCTGGACACCCTCATGGCCGGCTGAGTGCGCCATCAGTAGCACTTGATGACAGAGGTCATCGTGGTCGGGCACGAAGATACGGCGCCCATGTAGGAGCAAGCCATCCGCCAGGCGCCAGGGCTCGTCCAACGCGCCCGCCTCGAGCTACTGTCGTAGAAGCTGAGCGTCCGGTGCGGCCGTGGTGGCCCACCAGATGTGGTCGAAGAGGGCGAAAAAGGGACCCGAGCGGATGCAGAGCATCGCGCCCTCGGCGTCTCCCTCGGCGTCGGCGGGGTCGGCATCACGGCGAGATAAGGCGTCGGCCACGGTGTTGAGGCGTCCGGGGCGATACTCCACCGTGAAGTCAAAGCCGAAGAGCTTGTTGATCCACTGATGTTGCGGCACCGTCGACAGCCGCTGGTCCAAGAGGAACTTGAGGCTGTAGTGGTCTGTGCGAACCCGGAACGAGCGACCCCACAGGTAGGGCCGCCAATGGCGCACGGCTTGCACCAAGCCTATGAGCTCCTGCTCATATGCCGCCAGCTTGAGGTGACGTGCGGCGAAGGGCCTGCTGAAGTAGGCGAGGGGACCGTCGCCCTGGTGAAGGACGGCGCCGAACCCCGCACCGGAGGCGTCACAGTCGACAATGAACGGCCGGTCGAAGTCCGGCATCTGAAGAATGGGGCCCATCATGAGGGCCCCCTTCAGGGCCTCGAACGCCGCGGTGGCCTTGTCATCCCAAGCGAAGGCATCGCGATGCAGCAGGTGCGTGAGTGGCGACGCAATGATGCCAAAGTCCCGGATAAATTTCCGGTAGTACCCGACGAGGCCCAAGAAACCCCGGAGGGCGCGAGGCGAGTGCGGCGTCGGCCAAGCCGCGACGGCCGCCACCTTGTCAGTGTCCATAGCCACCCCATCGGCGGAGATGACGTGGCCGAGGTAGGCGACCGACGCCGTCCCGAACAAGCACTTCGAGCGCTTAAGGTGAAGACGATGCGCTCGAAGCTCGTTGAAGACGATGGCGATATGCTGGAGGTGCTCCGCCCACGAAGTGCTGTAGATTAGTATATCATCAAAGAAAACGAGCACAAACCGGCGTAAGTATGGGTGGAGGACGTCGTTCATCAAGGCCTGAAAAGTTGCGGGCGCGTTGGTGAGGCTGAACGGCATCACCACAAACTCGAAGTGGCCATGATGGGTCTGGAACACCATCTTGGCGATGTCGTCCGGGTGCATGTGCACCTGATGGTAGCCCGACCGGAGGTCGAGCTTAGTGAAGAAGCGCGCCCCATGGAGCTCGTCGAAGAGCTCGTCGACCACCGGGATCGGGAACTTGTCCTTGAGCGTCAGGGCGTTAAGAGCTCGGTAGTCGATGCACAAGCGCCACGTGCCATCGGACTTGCGGACAAGGAGCACTGGCGCTGAGAACGGTGATGTAGAGATCCGGATGATGCCTGCGGCGAGCATTAACGCGCACTGCCGGTCCAGCTCGTCCTTCTGCAACTGGGGGTAGCGGTAAGGCCGCAACGCTACCGGGTCCGTCCCCGGCGGCAGGTGGATGCAGTGGTCGTACTCCCGAACGGGTGGCAGCCCTTGCGGCTCGGCGAAGAGGTCGTCGTGCTGCAGCAGGAGCTGGGTCAGCAGGGAGTGCTCGGCCTCGTCGTCCCCCCGTGGCGAGCTGCAGCTGTGGTGCCGGGGCGGCGCCCCCAAGGCCCTCCCACCGGACGCGGCGACCCTGGCGCGAGAAGGTCATCGTGAGGGTGTCGAATTCCCACAGGATGGGGCCGAGGGTCCGCAGGAAGTCCACGCCGAGGATGAAGTCGAAGCAGCCTAAGTCGATGTCGGCGCACGTGATGGTGAAGTGCTCATCGCCGATGGTGAGGGGCACATGCTGTGCCAACCCATGGCAGCGCAGGCGGTTGCCGTTGGCCACGGTCACGCGGAGATTATCTCCGCCCGTTGGCTGGAGGGCCAGACGGCGCATGGTGGCGGCGGGTAGGAAATTATGTGTGGAGCCCGTGTCCAGCAGTGCCACCAGGCGCTCGCCGTGAATCATCACCGGCAGGAGCATCGTGCGCTCATGGCGTATGCCAGCCAGCGCGTGGAGAGAAACCACGAACGCCTTGGCAGGAGCGGTGGCGGGTGTGGGCTTGTCCGGCGCTGGGGGGCAGCCCGTCAGACGCCTCGGGTGGCGTGTCCGCCTCGGTGTCGTCGACCGTCTCCAAGTAGAAGAGGCGAGGACAGACATGGCCGGGGCCGTAGGTCTCGTCGCAGTTGAAGCAGAGTCCGAGACGTCGGTGTTCGACCTGCTCGGCCGGGGTAAGCCGGCGGAAGGGGCGCGTGGCTGCCGGGGCCAGGTTCGCCGGTGCCGCCGGATTTGGCCGGTCGGCTGCCGTGGTCGTCGGCGGTGGGCGGGCGGCCGTGCGTCCACCGCGGCCCAGGGCGAGTTGCTGCACCGCCTGGGCGCGACGCTCGTAGGTGCGGGCGTAGTGCATCGCCGTCTAGAGGTCTTGGGGGGCCTGTAGTTCCACGTCCACCCGGATATGATCCGGTAACCCGTCGATGAAGAGCTCGGCGCGCTGTTGTCCCGTCACCCCAGGAGCATGGCAAGCGAGGGCCTGGAAGCGGTCGGCAAAGTCCTGCACCGTGGAGGTGAACGGCAGACGCCCAAGTTCCGCCAAGCGGCTGCCATGGATTGGTGGACCGAAGCGAAGGAGGCATAGCTCGCGAAAGTGATCCCATGGGGGCATGCCGCCCTCGTCCTGCTCGAGGGAGTAATACCATGTCTGGGCGGCGCCCCGGAGATGGTAGGAGGCGAGCCAAGTGCGGTCCGACGCGAGGGTACGCTGCCCACGGAAGAACTGCTCGCACTGGTTGAGCCAGTTGAGGGGGTCCTCCGAGCCGTCGTAGGTGGTGAACTCAAGCTTGGCGTAGCGTGGAGGCGTCGGGGCGGCGCCGCCCTGGACGTAAGGCTCTGCGCGGGCCGCGGGGGGGGGGGGGGGGCGAAGCCTGAGGAGGTGGCGTCCAAGTGGGGAGGCCGATGCTGATCCCCGGCCGTCGTATAGACCGATGGAGCCGACGACTCGGTGAGCCACGTCGGGAGTGGTGATGGCGACGAGGGGAAGCAGACGTGTTGGATCAGGACACCGCTCGAGGTGGCGGAAGCCGGGATGGTGGTGATCGGCGGCTGCCACTGCAGCTATGGCAGGGGCGCGAGCGGTTGAGGCTGGAGCGGCGTGATCGGGAACGCCGGGATCCATGGCGGACCGGTGACGGCGGCCGGATACGGCGGTGTAGGCGGCCCCTGGGATCCGATCAGGAACAGCCCGATCCCTTGGACGGCGGTGACGAGGTCGTTGATGACCCCGCTCATCTGCTCGGGCGTGTAGACGACGGCGGGCGACACGGGGGCGTATGTCGTGGTGGGGAAGAATGGTCCAGGGGGCAGCGGCACGAGCGCCCCCAAAGTTGTCGTCGATGGCGGAGCGGAGGTCCCGGGCACGGGGGCGACGGTGGTGGAGGGCGGTGAAGACGACATGATCGAACGAGAGCAAGCTGATACCAAATTGGTAGAATCAACTACTCTACCAGGACTAGGGCGGAGGTTGTAGGGGAAGGAGGGAGCTGCGTGAGAGCGGAGGCAAGGGCGCCGGCGAGTCGGCGCCGTCGCAAGAGCTGAAAGAGGCGGCGGCTAGAGGAGGGGGCGGCGGCTAGGGTTGAGAGACCAACTCCTTTGGGAGTCGGCAATAAAGATTATGTTTATTGCTTGTCTTTTCCTGTTCGATTACAACTCCTATATATAATGAAAATATGATAATTGGGCTAAGCCCCTAACTAAGCCGGCCCATTGGGCCTCCTCCGGTTAAAATCTCATAGTGATCCTCGCGACATATGCACGTTATCTTTATTCTATCAATTGCCCAACTGTAATTTGTTTACCCAGCATGTTGTTATTTATTTTATGGAGAGACACCACTAGTGAACTATGGACTGATGACCCACAAGTATCGGGGGTGTATCGTAGTACTTTCGATAAATAAGAGTGTCGAACCCAACGAGGAGCAGAAGGTGTTGACGAGCGGTTTTGATCAAGGAATCACTGTAAATACTAACAAACAGGTTTTCAGGGGTATTTGGTAATACGAGTAAATAAAAGACAGTAGTAACAATTGCAGCAAGTGGCCCAATCCTTTCTTCAGCAAAGGACAAGCCGGTTGTGTACTTATAATAACCAAACGTTCTCGAGGACACACGGGAGTTTCTGTCAAGAGCTTTCGCTTCATAAAGCCAATAGTCTTTATTGGTTTGATAGGTGTTATGGGGGTGAACCTGTGCTAGCGCACTACCCTTACTAGGATAAATACATACTTGTGATTATACCCCTTGCAAGCATCCGCAAATACAAGAAAGCAATTAAGATAAATCTAACCACAGCCTTAAACTCTAAGATCCTACGCTCCCTGGTGCAATGGTTTCCCAACGGAGGTTTAGGTTTCTGTCACTCCAGCAACCCCACAATTGGTAGCCAAATACACAATGCATCTCACTAGGCCCATAAATGGTGAAGTATCATGTAGTCGACGTTCACATGACACCACTAGTGAAATAACACCACAACAATATCAAACCATTAAATATTTCTCAACAATAATTCACTACTAACATCTTGACTTCTCCCATGTCCTCAAGAACTAAACGAACTACTCACAAGACATCATATGGATCATGATCAGAGGTGAAATAATGGTAAATAACAATCTGAACATAAACCTTAATTCAACGGTTCCACTCAATAGCATCAACTACAAGAGTAATCAACACCGGGAAAGTTTCCCCTATGAATATAACAAGATCCAACTCAAGATGTTACAGCGGGATGGCGTGGTGATGGTGGAGATGAAGGTGCTGGTGATGGAGATGATGATGATCCCAATGAAGTTCGGTGCGATGGTGATGACGATGGCGATGATCTCCCCTCTCCGGGAAGGAATTTCGCCGGCAGATTTCTTCCTGCCGGAGAGCTTTTCTCTCTCTGGTGTTTTCCGCCCCGCAGAGGCAGCGGTGTCTAACTCTGAGCCTCCCCCTGACTTAGGTTTTCGGGGCCGATGAAGTATGCGAAGGGGCGAGACCAGAAGTGGGCCAGGGCGGCCTCACACAGGGCTGGCGCGGCCAGGGGGCAGGCTGCGCCACCCTGGCGTGAGGGCCCCTCCTAGCTCCTCTCGACTCCTCCTTCTGGCTTCCTGAGTCTTCTGGGAAAATATAATTTCTTGGTATTTTTCTAGAATTTTCCTAATCTTCAAAATATGGTCCCTTGTTGGTCCTTTTTCCAGCAGAATCCTGACTCCGGCAGCAACTCCTCCAAACATCATCAGACATGTGAAAACAAAGGAAATAACATAAGTATCATATCTAAATATGAAATATATCAATGAATAACAGTAAATTATGATACAAAATAGTAATGCAAAATGGACGTATCATGGACCCCGGTCTAATTTCCTTTACATTGTTACACCGTTTTACTATTACTTGCATTGTTTACTTTCTCGCATACTACTATTGCTTTCCACTCGATACGCTCATACCTTTGTTTACAGCAAACCAGTGAGATTGACAACCTCATCGTAAGTTGGGAGCAAAGTTCTTGGTTGTGTTGTGTGCAGGTTCCGCGTTGCTACAAGTATCGTAAATGGCGCCCTTGTTGGAGTGTCACGAAGCTAGCAAGCATCACCTTCTTAAGTTTGGCTTTCTCCTACTGGACTGATAAACATTGGTTTCTTACTGAGGGAAAACTGCTACTGTGCTCATCATACCTTCCTCTTGGGGTTCCCAACTGGTCGATGATCTATATATCAACACCGTCCGCATCAGTACGTATCTTCACCATCCTCTCCCTTCTGTTTTCATCTTAGATCTGTTCACACACACGCAATGTTTTGAACAATTGTGTGATATCTGGTAGGGTTTGATTGATCTTAATGCTTCCCTTGTTGTTCTTCTTTACTAAGGAGTAGCACGAAGGGTATTTAGATGTTCACGGTTAGGATTAGTTTCGATCTAATACTTGGGCTTCTCATGCGAGTGATACAATACTTGGGCTTCTTAGATCAGATCCACCATGCATCTAGTAGTTACTGTAATACGGAGTAGATTATTGGTTCTTATGACCACTATAATGTTATGGCTATGCAAATCTATGCAAACTGGCTGAGGATTACAGAACTGATGCAAAGTTACGTGGGATATTGAGCATTTATCAACTCGTAAGCTATAATCGAAGTGGTATAGCTTAGTACTTGCTAAATGTTCGATTATCTCATTGACTACTGTATGGACATTCCGTATGAGGCCTACAAGTTTGAATGTTCCTTGATGACATGCCAATGATTATATTGAGTGGCACATTATAAGCTAAGGATGCTCTCCAACCTAGGCCCTTGCAAAGACATATATGTATTGCATGATCCTTGGTTGGTGAGCATTTCTTTAGCTAATTGATGATTATCTTTTCCTTGTGAGTCTATTTGTTGTGCTTGCTTGATTTTTGGTCCAATGGTTACATGTCTCACCCTGCAAATACACACATGCCAATGATTAAAATGACTTTTGCACACTACCAGCTATAGAAGCTCTCCAACCTAGGCCCTTCCAAAGACACATATGTACTGCATGATCCTTGGTTGGAGAACATTTCATAGCTAATTGATGCATCTCTTCTATATGAGGCTATTTGATTGTGCTTGTTTTTTTGGGCCAGTGATTACATGTGTCACCGAACTAGCACCACAGTGGTGCTATTCAACCTTGTATATTTCCCAAACAATGCCCCTTGTGCACTATCTATGATTGAATAGCATCAACCGTGGTGTTGATAGTGCTTTCTATTATGAGGCCCGCAACTATATGCATTGTTGTCTTAGTTTTGTTTTGCCAATGATTACAATATGTCACAATGCGAGGCAAGGAATTCTCCTTAGACCTACTGCTATGTGCTAGCACATTGCTTGCACAATGGACTTGGTCTCATGAAAATCCCTTTGCCTTATGTGTAAACCTATATATGAGGCGTTCTTTGTCCTTTGTTCTCTGTTCATGTGAGCTAATGATGATCTGCACACAGAAATGCAAGTTCCAAGTTGTAGGCTGGAGTGACTGGAACCACATTATGTGCAAAACTCATATGTGACTGGAACCACATCCGAAGAGAAGAAGGAGAGGGGCCACAGGCCGCCCTCACACAGGGCTGGCGCGGCCCAGCCCCTGGCCGCGCCGCCCTGGCGTGAGGAGGCCTGGGGCCACCTCTGACATCGCCCCTTCGCCTATAAAGACCCCCCGACGGGAAAAACCTAAGTACCCGATCACTTTTCCAGAACATATCGCGATCCGCCGCCGCCGTCGACCCAAAGATCGGGAGGGTCCAGAAGCTCTTCCCGGCACCCTGCCAGAGAGGGGAATCGCCACCGGAGGTCTTCTTCAGCGCCATGCTTGCCTCCGGAGCGATGAGTGAGTAGTCTACCTTGGACTATGGGTCCATAGCAGTAGCTAGATGGTTGTCTTCTCCACCATGTGCTTCATGTTTAGATCTCATGAGCTGCCCTACATGATTGAGATCACCGTTATATAATTCTACATGTTTGGTTTGTTGGGATCCGATGAATATTGGTGTTATGATTGAGTTGCTGTACTGAATTATATCTTTTGTTATCTCTATGTTGTTTATGATCTTGCATGCTCTCCGTTGTTAGTAGCTATCTTGGCCGAGTAGTTGCTAGTGACTCCAAGAGGGGGTATTTATGCTCGATAGTGGGTTCATGCCTCTATTTAACCCGGGGGAGTGACAGAAACCTCTAAGGTTGTAGATGTGTTGTTGCTACTAGGGAGAAAACAACATTCATATGCTCAAGGGCATATGCTTTGTTTACATTACACACTTTGCTTAATGCAATTATCTGTTGTTCGCAACTTAATACTTGTGGAATTCTCGGATTGATTCGCCACAAGTGGATTATTAGTCATAGATGCAGTTGGATGGCGGTCTATGTATTTTGTTGTAATGCCTAGAGTAAATCACATAGTGATCTTCTTGACATATCACGTTTATCTTTATTCTATCAATTGCCCAACTGTAATTTGTTTACCCAGCATGTGTTATTTATCTTATGGAGAGACACCACTAGTAAACTGTGGACCCCGGTCCTATTTCCATCATATTTCTATCACCTGTTTACTTTACTCGCACTGTTTACTTTACTCGCATACTCTACTGTTTTCCACTCGATACGCTCATAATCTTTGTTTCAAGCAAACCGGTGAGACTGACAACCTCATCGCAAGTTGGAAGCAAAGTACTTGGTTGTGTTGTGTGCAGGTTCCGCGTTGCTTCTGGCCGAAGACGAGTCAACAAGTGTCGTAAACGGCGCCCTTGTTGGAGTGTTACTAAGCCAGTCCGCATCACCTTCAGTCGTATTGTCCGTTCTTCTCCTGAACGACAAAACCTTGGTTTCTTAACTGAGGGAAAATCTTGCTGCTATATTCATCACACCTTCCTCTTGGGGTTCCCAATGGGCTGGTCATCCACGCATCAAGCCTATTTTCTGGCGCCGTTGCCGGGGAAGAGTGGAAGACTTCTACGAGGGGAGTTTTCGCACGCACATCCTTTACTTTATTTTATTGTTTTGCTTTACTTTATTTATTTTACCTGCAACGTTTTATATCAAAAACCCAAAAAAATTAGAATCCTTGGTAGTTGTTATTTCTTTACTTTTAGTTCATTATGTTGATCCCTAAGTACGTTCTAGAGGACCTCTCAGTAGGTAGTTGTTCAATTATTGGAAAAAGTAACATTGAGGAGTTCTTTAATCACGTTAGTATGCATAAGGAAGTTGAGGAAAAATCTTTGGTTGAGCTAGCTCCTAGTTATGAAGTTGCTTCTGCTTATTTAGTTCACATGTTAGAAGCTAGGTTTGCTAGCCTTAATCCTTTCATGCAATACATGTTCCTTAAGCTTCACGAAATTGAGGATCCCGAAAAGAAAGCTTTTATCTTGGAAACTTTGCACATAGAATTTAGAGATGTTGCAATTGAGGCTAGGAAAGTTTTTAAGAAGTTTAATAAGATTGGCTCGCCTGTTGAAATTGTTGGTACACCCAACGAAGATTCTAGATCGCCAATACCTTGTAAGCTTGTAGGAATTCATAATGCCTTGGTAGCTAATACTAGTTGGATTTGCCCTGAAAATCTTTTTGATGAAAATAGTGTACCAAAGCGTGATTACAAGGGATACTCAAAACCTCAATTGGATAGTATTCATTTCTTTATTCCTATAGTGGATCCTGATCCCCCTTTCATTATTACTTGATTCGCAATTTTCTGCGCCTAGCTCAAAGGCGTTAAAGAAAAGCACTCTTGTGAGATAACCCAATGTTTTATTTTCAGTACTTTTTATTTTATTTGAGTCTTGGAAGTCATTACTACAGTAATGACCGCTCCTTATCTTGTTTATTTCGTTTTTGTGCCAAGAGAAGCCTCTAATTTGAGTGAGGTAAAGATTTAGGGATGTTGCTGTCCTGAAATTGTTTTCGGTGCTGCACCGTAAAAATTCGTATAAATTCTCTGTATATCTTTTGGACCTGCGACTTCTTGTGCATTTGCCCCAGGTTATATCAAAACTTTCGTTAGTTGAACACTTTTTTATTTGAGCAACAGAAAACCCCTCAAAAATTCGACCTTTGTCAGCTGTTCTGTTTTGACAGATTTCTGCTAATATTTGTGTTTGCCACTTTATCGCTTTCTTTTGAGTTCTTTTGATCATGGAACTTTTTGGGAAGTTGCTACAGTAGTATTTGCTATATATGTGGTGATTTTGAGTTGAAACCTGAAGCAAAAAGAGGTTGATTATATGTTATGCTACACTAATGTTGCTAATAGATTTGTGTTTAGTTTTGTATGAAGGAAGTTTTCAAGTGCAGGGATTGGAGAATGATAAGATGAGTTGAAGAATGGACAAAAGCTCAAGCTTGGGGATGCCCATGCATCACCCCAAGAAATATCCAAGAAGTACAAGCGTCAAAGCTTGGGGATGCCCCCGAGGCACCCCTTCTTCATTGGCAAAAATCAGGTCACCTTTCAAAACACTATATTTTTATTGCTTCATACACTATTTGTTTTTCTTGGAGCGTCAGTTGTTTTAGTTTTCTTAGTTAGTTTGTTTTGCTTGCTGCAATAAATGGTTGGACCCCAACAAATTTCCTTTGGAGGAGATGTACTCGTTTTCATTTGCCAAGAACACTCCGTTTTCACTCTTATCGTTCATCGAGAGTTCTTCTTTTTCCGCTACTGCTTTTGGTTTTCGTTTTCGCCTTGATTTGCGTTCAGAACTTCTTATATTTGTTTATCAAGGTGTATTTTTGCCTCTGATCTTTATTGGTTTTCATCAAAAAAGGTGTCTTTAAAAATTTCAAATGGTGTTGGAAAAAAGAAAAAGCTTTATGCAAAATAGTGGTACAAGAAGGAGCTTGTGTAGACTGCGGCTTAGGCTTTTTCATGTCATGCTTGATGTCTTTTTGATAGTATGCTTAGTGGTTTTTCTGTAGCATGACTTGTCTCAAACAATTGAGATTGCTTAATGAGCCTTTGAAAAAATCACGCGTTGTTTTTATTGTATGGAAGCATTATTTTGGTTTTCTCCTTGATGCTTTA
Organism: Dactylis glomerata; assembly: GCA_007115705.1. Lineage (NCBI taxonomy): Eukaryota > Viridiplantae > Streptophyta > Magnoliopsida > Poales > Poaceae > Dactylis > Dactylis glomerata. The sequence continues at coordinate 4,044,568 of QXEO01000382.1, forward strand.
TTTGGGTTGACTTGGCGCATGCTCACACATGTTAGACTCTTACAAAGTCGCCAATAGCCTCTATGATCATTTAGTTTTTGACTTTTGATGCCATCTTATGCTTCTTTTAATGTCGCTTTGTCGCTTTGCATGATTATGGCCATTATTGCTCTCTTACTTGGTCGCTCCCAGTCTTTTGCTAGCTCTCGCCTTGTACTGAGTATGAGCTCTACTCGTGCATCCAACTCCTAAAAGCCAAAGTTTTCCAAAGTGTCCACCATACATACCTACTAGCAATTTGCTATTCCAAGTAAATTTGACTTGCTTTTATTTTCTCTTCAAATTAAACTCTTACCAGTGTTATGCGAAATTCGGTCAGTAAAGCTCTCACGAACCGGAAGGCACACTTTACTTTTTCCTGTTCTTAAAAATTTGACATTGTGGTCTCTTATGTTGAGTTGTTATGCTTGCAAGTTGTAAGTTGGAGACTAGCCCAGCCATGCAGTCATGGGCAAGCTTTCAACATTGCACTTCTTATTTGAGTTGATATCGTGATCTTTTGTTTATGGATGCCCGCGGTGTGAAATGAATTGGGAATCTTGTGGGGATCATGGAGTTTGTATATGTGTTAGGGAAACGCCGGGCCGCTAATCTAAGCCATGCATAATTCATGGTGGAAATTTGCAGCATACCCATGGTGAACATTCAACGACGCATCTCACAATAAAAAGCTAAACAAATGGCAAATAAAAGAGATGTCGAGGTGTTCATTGTCTGCTTGTCCTGTCATTTTGATGTGGGCTTGTTCCATGTCATCGGGCACGGAGGTACCCCGTTGGCGGTTCTCAATGATATGCATATACTTACAATGACAAGAGCCTTGCTTGGGACTCTAAGTAAAGTAGCATGAGCTTTGGGTACTCGTATTCACGGGACACGAGGTTTTCAACTTATGATTTGTCAAGCATATGCATCATAATTGTTCTCGCATTAACTTTAACCATTCAAGATGCTTATGATGGGGGCAATGAGAGCTCAAAGCCGGTAAGTACCATAATTTTTGAAGGTTATAAAACTTGCAATCACTGCTTCCCTCTGCGAAGGGCCTTTCTTCTACTTTTATGTTGAGTCACCACCTTCTTTCTTTATGCACCATTAAGAGAGCATAGTTGTCATTCTTAGTATAATGTGCATTGTCCCAAAGTTTTCATTGATTGATTCATATTGTTGGTTTCACTTGTTCTCAAATTATTTGTATCTAGTCGCCCTCTTAAACTTGAAGGTGTCCTATGCATTTATGTTTTGCTCTCTTTGAAGGACAAGCTGAAAACCATTTGTATGTTTTTCCTTATGATTTGAACACACGTTTGACTTTCATTGTTTCATTTTCATGATCTTTTGTTTGTGTTCATTTGCATGTTTACAACATGGTTGCTAAGTTCTTATTGTCAAGATTGTATCTTTCATGCCCATGTTTTAAGTTCTTATGATCCCAGCTCACAAATGCTTACATACATGATCAAGATTGTGTAGGTGCATGTCACCTCAAAAATTATTCTTTTGTTATCACTTACCTACTCGAGGATGAGCAGGAGTTAAGCTTGGGGATGCTTGATACGTCTCCAACGTATCTATAATTTTTGATGCTCCATGCTTGTTTTTACACCATTTGCCCAATGTTTCGTTACACTTAGTGGCACTTTTATGCATTTTCCGGAACTAACCTATTAACGAGTCGCCAAAGTGCCAGTTCCCTGTTTTCTGCTGTTTTTGTGTTTCAGAAGTGATACACATGAAATATTCTTGGAATTGGACGAAACAAGTTCCTGAAGTCTTATTTTGTCTGGGAGCTTCCAGTCATCCGAAGAGAAGAAGGAGAGGGGCCACAGGCCGCCCTCACACAGGGCTGGCACGGCCCAGCCCCTGGCCGCGCCGCCCTGGCGTGAGGAGGCCTGGGGCCACCTCTGACATCGCCCCTTCGCCTATAAAGACCCCCCGACGGGAAAAACCTAAGTACCCGATCACTTTCCCAGAACATATCGCGATCCGCCGCCGCCGTCGACCCGAAGATCGGGAGGGTCCAAAAGCTCTTCCCGGCACCCTGCCGGAGAGGAGAATCGCCACCGGAGGTCTTCTTCATCGCCATGCTTGCCTCCGGAGCGATGAGTGAGTAGTCTACCTTGGACTATGGGTCCATAGCAGTAGCTAGATGGTTGTCTTCTCCACCATGTGTTTCATGTTTAGATCTCATGAGCTGCCCTACATGATTGAGATCACCGTTATGTAATTCTACATGTTTGGTTTGTTGGGATCCGATGAATATTGGTGTTATGATTGAGTTGCTGTACTGAATTATATCTTTTGTTATCTCTATGTTGTTTATGATCTTGCATGCTCTCCGTTGTTAGTAGCTATCTTGGCCGAGTAGTTGCTAGTGACTCCAAGAGGGGGTATTTATGCTCGATAGTGGGTTCATGCCTCTATTTAACCTGGGGGAGTGACAGAAACCTCTAAGGTTGTAGATGTGTTGTTGCTACTAGGGAGAAAACAACATTCATATGCTCAAGGGCATATGCTTTGTTTACATTACACACTTTGCTTAATGCAATTATTTGTTGTTCGCAACTTAATACTTGTGGAGTTCTCGGATTGATTCGCCACAAGTGGATTATTAGTCATAGATGCAGTTGGATGGCGGTCTATGTATTTTGTTGTAATGCCCAGAGTAAATCTCATAGTGATCTTCTTGACATATCATGTTATCTTTATTCTATCAATTGCCCAACTGTAATTTGTTTACCCAGCATGTGTTATTTATCTTATGGAGAGACACCACTAGTAAACTGTGGACCCCGGTCCTATTTCCATCATATTGCTATCACCTGTTTACTTTACTCGCACTGTTTACTTTACTCGCATACTCTAATGTTTTCCACTCGATACGCTCATAATCTTTGTTTCAAGCAAACCGGTGAGATTGACAACCTCATCGCAAGTTGGGAGCAAAGTACTTGGTTGTGTTGTGTGCAGGTTCCGCGTTGCTTCTGGCCGAAGATGAGTCAACAAGTGTCGTAAACGGCGCCTTTGTTGGAGTTTTACTAAGCCAGTCCGCATCACCTTCAGTCGTATTGTCCGTTCTTCTCCTGATCGACAAAACCTTGGTTTCTTAACTGAGGGAAAATCTTGCTGCTATATTCATCACACCTTCCTCTTGGGGTTCCCAACGGGCTGGTCATTCACCACGCATCACACTTCCACGAGGAGGTGGGTCCAGAGAACTTCATCCGGATCATCTTCTACCCAACCTTGGGCATTCAATCCCTTCCAAGTTCATCAATGACTTTGGTCTCATCCTTGGGTAGATCACCGTCCTCACCAACACTAGGTGTAGCTAGATGATGACTGATGGCACGCCTCTATTCTTTAAAGTGCAACTCGTTGGGACTCCAAGTGCAGAGTGATGCAGCAAGAGAAGTTTTCTCTACAAGGATGACTTGGGGTTTATATCAAACTCTCGGGGAAGACTTAGGTGGTTCCTTTTTTCACTCTTCTAGCAACCTGCAACAACAAACAAACAATTTTGCGTCCCCAACTAACTGTGGTGGTTGTTGATGTATGCAAGTGCACAATTTATTGTAGCTAGTTTCAAAATAAAGATATTGATCCCACAGAGAGCCTATCGGTTGTGATCAAAGATAGTCTTAGATAAAATTACGAAGAATCCCAAGACTACCTTTGATTTCAAGAAAGTGAAACGGGTGTTTGGAAAATCATATTACCACTACTATGCAAACACTTGATATGTTTGAGAATGATTTGAAAACCAGTGATAATACCATATCTAATGTTCATCAAGACTAAACTTCATGTGTGACATTTTAAATTGTGGGCTCATTCATAACTTTCCCTATAATTAAGAAATCCTCTTGAAATCTTGAAGAATATAGAAAAAATAGAAAAGCTATACAAGTAGAGGAAATAAAAATGGTTAGTGATATAACTACTGATCGTTTACTTCGTCTTGATGAATTTATTTCAAATTAATTAATGTCTATCTTGCTGAAAGTTGCTAGTGATCCCACTACTAATGTGGATCAAGTAGGCTTTGGATCTTGTATAGAGAATCATGTGCTAATAAAAGAAAGATAGACATATATAACAGTGAAGCTATGATCTCACCTAAGCTCAAGGATGTATCGGAATCCAAAATACATATCACTATAGGCAAAGTAACATGCTATGCAATTTTTGATTTAGGATCTAGTTTTTTTAGATACTTTGAACATGGGACCTACTGAACCATGCAGCATAGACTTATTACTTGTTGATTCCTCTACCACACTTGGGGTAGGTAGAGTGAATAATATCATGGTTGAGTTGCATATGATTTCCCCCATGAATTGTAGACATGGAGAGCAATTATCCATGTCCTATAATACGTGGTAGACCTTTTCCGAGAAATACAGGTGTTATCATTGATTCAAGGAAAGGGAATGTAAAGTTCTAGTGCCCACACAAGAAGTGCACACGGCTCTACCCAATAAAGAAGGAGGTATACTAAAAATAGAGCATTGCTCCCATTAAAAGAACTTCTATTGAATGAAGGCATTAAGACTAGCTATATGGATATAAAGAAAACACTTTTCTAGAGGCATTATGTTTACATATTTGTGTTGTTTTTGCTTTGTGCACTTGCTATGGATAGAAAAGTTTTCATTTATTAATTTTTTGATTTTAAATATAGTGCCAAGTTGAACCTATTTGGATATCAATTGATATTTGAAATTATATGGAGCTGCAATTTTCTACATGTTATTGTTCACTGTCTAGTTTTCCTATTTTATTGTCAACTCATAAAATTGTGAAATTTGTTACTATATAGACAAATTTGTGTTCTATGCACACAATTTTTCTAAGTTGGGTTAAAAAAGGTTACTTTTTCATGTTGTCGTTTTCTAAAGTAGATTCCCTTTTTATTGCAAGAGTGACTCTTTTGAGCTTTAATATAGTTCTTAATATGGGTCTTTGAATATTTTTTTGATGTTAAAAACTTAATAAACTTATAGGGACATTTGGAACCAACTTGTACTAAAGCTCTGGTAGTAGTAATAATTATATTTTGTAACTATTATTAACATGCAAAAAAATGGAGAGATATTTGTAATGAAGTATTTTATATGAAGTGAAGGAACACAAAAATAAGATGAATCCATGAAAGGTTGAAATTCTCAATCTTTGGTTTCGCTCCACTGAAGAAGTGAAAGGTTATACACATATTAATAATCCCATCGTAGCAGGAGTTGGGTTTCCCTCCACCGAAGGAAGGCCAAACTTGGGTAAACGTGTGTGCAATCTCACTCCCTGGCATCCGTTTCTAGCATGCTTCTCTCCTCTCTGTAAGTCACCCCCTATGGATACTGTCATGACATTTCCACGACAAGAGGTGTACTATCCCAACATCGGTGAGGGATCTTAAGCTCGTCATAATGTTGTCAAATGCCAAGTCATTGCTGAATTTCATATCTCTTAGCGGGAAAGATGATCATAGCTTGATGAGACCTTATTCCTTTTCGTTGGGGTTCACTTCATTGAGGACCGTTTGGAGCGGGATGACTCAAGAGGTGCTTGGAGCGAAGCCCGTTGTTTCACTCTCGGCATGTTCGAATTTTTCTCCATTATCCTCTTGGTTTTCAGCAAGTGTGCTTGTCCCCTCCCTCTGCGCAAGTGCATGATTGCTCTTGTCAACATCACTTATAGCTTATTTTGATGGACCCATCTAGATTTGGTGGCTTCATCGGCTTACAATGAAGGGATGGTTCCCTACTATTGTTAATTACAAAAACGACAGAGTAGGGGTGTCCTCTCGTAAGTAGTTGCATATATAATTTGAGTAGACAACGTCAAGATGACCTTTGCAATAGAACAATGTTTTTTGAATAGGTTATGTTGCCTTGTTGGAGCGCAACTTAGTCCCGTGCTATGAAAGTGTCTAGAGAGGCTACTGCTCTAGCTGTATGCGACTTTTTAGGCTGAATCTAAGGCACTCGTACTCAATGTGAATCCTATCCATATGCCTCTTCTCGGATTCAGCCCTAGGCTACACCCTAAAGTCCGTCTTGGAGTTCTAATGCCCTCCTCTTGATTTCATTTAAGTGGAGCAAATAAAATATTATATTCTTATGACATTTATTTATATGTATGGGGTTGGGGTACTTGACAAAAGATCACGACTGTCCTTGAAGTTGTAGGTGGGAGGGGTAGTGGAGATAACCTTTGATTCATGACTCCATGATAGACTAGGAAGGGTTGTGATGCATGGTGTATGGTGGACTAACACACATGCCCCTCTCTAGTTGATCTAGTCGTATGGTACACAAAAATGAAGTCATATTGAAAAGAGTTTGTCATATTTTGTACTCCATCATATATGGTCACGCTATCCAATAATACAAGAAAATTTTGCTCCATCATATATGGTCACGTTATGTAGTTTCATTTTTCTAGCAATGTTTCTTTTATGGGTTTGTCTATGTGTCAGTTGCCTAACAAATTATTATTTCTCAGTCACTCAGAAAAGTGCAACCGTAGTTTGAAGAAAAGTGCAACTGCAACGAGTTGTACTTTTCTAACAGAAAAGTGCAATTGCACTTTTTTACGAGAAAAGTACAACTGATACGTATTTTTTAGGGTGACTGAGAAATAAGAATTTCTCAGACACCTATTAGTTAGCAAATCCGTTCTTTTATATATGGCAGGAATAAGTATCCATAGATTTGAAGTAGTAATATGGATTGATGATTTCCAAAAATGCATTGTTTCTTCTCGTGCTCAATATTCCAAACATAAAAGCTTTACATCCTTGGAGATAATATGTCACCCTGTCAAATCCAGACCATTAAATCCAAAGTAATGAATGGTCTAAGTTAGGTTGGAAGCATCTTCAAGAAATCTTTAAAAAAAAACTAAAATCTTGTTTCTCAATACACCTAACCCAAGGTCGAACAGCAGGCGAGCGACGATACCTTGCTGGACGTACAAAAACAGCGATGCTGACCACATAGCCCACATTCCAGCGACAGGACGCCATCTTGACCTCGTATAGTAGTTTTTTTACTGGCAGTATAATCCCGTCATTATTCGCGCCCTAAATGATTGCCATGTGTAGGACAACCAGATACAGCTACGACTATTCTAATCACTGTGTGCTTACAACACAAACCCCAATTCCACCACTGTCGCGGTGGGTAGATTATTCTACTGCCGTGCTACTACTCTCTACTACCAGGGCGAGAGAGAGAGAGGACTCCGTCGCAGCGAACAAGGATTTGTCCCGTCGCAGCTGCCCGCCCGCCTCCTCCGCCAGCGCCGTCGCCTACTCCCCTCACCGCCGTCGCCGGCGTCTCTGCCGCGGCCGCCACCCGCCAGCCGGCGAACCCCCGGTCGGCGACACCCTCGCCGGACCCAGAGGAAGCGAGCTCCCGGCCTGGTGCGCCGGGCCCTGCAGGGCCGCCGCCACCCGCACCGCCGGATCGTCGGAAAGGTCGTCCCGATCCACGAGGCGGCGGCCGCCAATTTGGTAAGCAACGGTCGTCCTTAGCAACCACAAGCACGCACGCACACACGAACACCGAGATGACGCGAGTCGCGAGATAAATTCAAATTGGCCACCCCTCGATTTTGGGGATGCCCGCCCCGATTTGATACTCTGCTGTTTTTTCTGTCCGAATTTTCCTGCGGCTAGTGATCTGTATGTGTAGCGGGATTTGCTCCCCACGTGGATCTGGCTTCCGGTCTAAGATTTCTCCCGACCCCATCTGGAAATTCGGTTCGGGAGGTTCAGAATTACTGCTAGGCACTTCTGGGTATGTGCTTGTCAGTAGTGTCGTTCCTGTCTTAGAATTGGCTTGTGGCAGAGTAGGAAGCAATGCTGAGTTGCTGACTTGCTAGTGGTAATTTATGGATGTACGAACAGAACTGCAGTACTGCACTAGCAGTACTATTATAAGCTTGTGTTGATTATAGTTGGGGCATTCGCTCATGATGAAATTTGTTCAAATTGGTATGGGGATTGAGAGTTTGAGACGTATGCAATTACATGGAACTAGAAGATGGTTTCTGTCGGTGCAACAGCCATCAGGCACTAGCTATGTGCCACTCCTGCAGTCCAAGAGAAAATGCTCTTGATAGCTCTGTACTTCTGTAGAGTGTAGTGCATCAGCTACTTGTGCTCGCGACATTTGGTTGTTATTAGTTTTTGTGACAATACAACTTCTATGAAGTTGGAAGTGACTCACCAACTAATAGAATAACTTGTTTAGGTTACAAATGGAGTTACAGAGTTGTAGTAATAATTGTACAATAGCGGATTGCCAGCATTGTGTGTGTGAGGGTTAAAATAACTTAATATTTGCTGGTTAGCATCTTGTATTGTAGATTTAGGCATGAATTCTCTTGAACTTTATTAAAATCCATAAATTAGAAAGGAGTTAGAAATCAGAATTACTATTGTGTGCGGAAGATTGAACTTCTAGGAATGTCTATGAGTGGTATATCCATATCCATATAGGCTGATTTCTCCATGACGTGCTGATTCAAGAATGGTAGGATTCATCTGTTCATCTTTGTGCAGCATAATGAGCTTAATTAGCACCCATCTTTCTTTTCAATGAATTCAATATTCAGGACACCTTTTTTCTCATGTTTGAATCACCTCATGGTTCACAGAAAAGTCTGATCTATCATTATTATTCTCCTCTAGATTATCAGCTACAAGTTATTCAGCGGCTCTTAAGCCATTCAGGTACCAAGTTCCACTGCAGCCAGTCCTCACCGGCCTCATGGCAAAGCCCGGCATTCTAGGCCGGAGGTATGTTCAATGCGTGTACTCTTTAAGTGGTACTGCTTCCTAGTGACAACTAATATATTTATTATTATCGATCTTCATCAGCAGCAGCATGCCAAGATCAAATGAGGGCATGAGGCTCATATTCTCAGCAGTTATTGGTGTTATGCTAGGTTACTTGTTTGGGATTTCCTTTCCTACAGTCAACATAACTAAGGTAAATTGGATCATTTGCACCTTTTTTTTCCTGATGCAACATACTTTGTTTAGAGAAAAATCTTTACACTCTGCATTTCGCAGCTTCATTTCCCTTCCAGTATTGTCTCCTACATTGAAGATAGAAACTCTGGAATCACAACGCAAACATTGTTGAACCATGCATGGACATCTGCAAATAGTCATAAAAAGAACAATTCTGACTCAAAGAAAGATGAAATTCCAAAGGTACTTTGCCAGGTTAATTGTTTTTAAAACGGACTATGTTAACTTTGTGATTTATATCCTGTATTAATTAGATTCTACATTTTATTTTGCTCAATGTAGTCGGTGTTAGCTTTCTTCTAACTTGCATCCTTTTTGGTTTAGATTGCTACAATTTTACTGCTCCTGTATTTTTCATGTATGGCATGTGAATGTTGAAACTCTGAGATTACATATAGGAATTAAGTTGAAAATCTAGAACTTCTACTCCCTCCGACCCATATTACTCTTCGCCAATACGGATGTATCTACCACTAAAATGTGTCTAGATACATCCATAATAGCGAAGAGTATTATGGGTCGGAGGGAGTACCTATGTTAGGACAGTGAGATGGATTCTTTATTCTCGTTTCTAGTGGAATTTGTGTAACCTCCTTTTTTGAAGTATATGGCATATCAGACTATGTCTGCCCCTAATAGGCTCATAGGTAAAATATTAGTATTTTATAACATTGTTTTAATTTTTTGGTTAATTGTTCCTTATTCAGATTTATGTTACCTCAAACCCGAAAGGTGCTGAAAGGCTTCCACCAGGCATTGTTGTCTCTGAGACAGACCTTTATCCACGAAGATTATGGGGTGAACCTAGTAAGGTTAGCTGTTGTTTCACTTTCCCAATATCAAATGAAGCTTTTAAAATCTCTCTCTGATTGACGTGTTCTAAAACATTTTTCTTCTCTGATCTATGATCTGAAACATACAATCAGGATCTTACTGTCCAGCCAAGGTACCTTGTCACATTTACAGTCGGAATTGCACAAAAGGCAAATATTGATGCAGCAGTCAAAAAGGTAATTAATTAGACATGGCATGCTTAAACTGTATAAAACATATCCTGGAACTGATTTGGCAAAACTGATCATGCATCCCAGTGAATTGTTCACTATGTTCATACTTGAAATAGTAATGATTGCTTTTCATTTTCATCCATATCTTCCATATAGTTCTCGGAAAACTTCACAATAATGTTGTTCCACTATGATGGTCGGACTACTGAATGGGATGAATTTGACTGGTCAAAAAGGGCTATCCATGTGAGTGTTAGCAAGCAAACTAAATGGTGAGTTAGTACTATTCTTCTACCAAGTTTTCTTTTGCAATATTTCTAATCTGTCACTTTTTTGTCTGCAAAAGTTTAATGCTTTACTTATTATTTACCCAGGTGGTATGCCAAACGGTTTTTACATCCTGATGTTGTTGCCCGTTATGACTACATATTTATCTGGGATGAGGACCTAGGTGTTCAACATTTTAATGCAGAGGCGTAAGGACTATGCCCTTGTTTCCTTTGCTTGTCACCCTGGTGTTCCTTCTGCGGAAGATAATTCCAGTACTTCTTCAGGTACATCAAGCTTGTTAGGAAGCATGGGCTGGAGATTTCTCAACCTGGTTTGGAACCTGATAGAGGTCTGACATGGCAAATGACTAAGCGGCGAGGGGATCGAGAAGTTCATAAGTGAGTTATGGAACCTATGTTGATTTTGTTGATGCTTTAACACCCATTTATATTAGTTCCTTCTGTAATACCTTGCTTTGTACAGAGTAACTGAGGAGAGGCCAGGCTGGTGTTCCGATCCCCATCTACCACCATGTGCAGCGTAGGGGCTCAATCATTTAGTGTCAAATTATTTGTAACAGTCTAAATATGTCTTCATATTTTTTTTTAGAAATCTGCTTCACATTCAGTTTGATATGCAGATTCGTAGAAATTATGGCGACTGTGTTCTCTAGGGATGCATGGCGCTGCGTGTGGCATATGATTCAGGTGGAGTGTCATTTAGATCTCTTAGCTACTTATGTTTGTTTGGAATTGTGTGCTTACACACTTTTTGTCTGCAGAACGACTTGGTCCATGGATGGGGTCTCGATTTTGCTCTTAGGAAGTGTGTGGAGGTACTGTTTTTGCCATTATCAATTAGGCATTGCTCTCTTGAAAATGATCACTATAGGTGTCAGTAATCTCCTAAATGTCTAGCTGAGCTTTAATTGCTAGGGATCAAAAGGTGCAAGTCAGGTTGCAGTAGCACAGATGAGAAATGGGTAAGGCATCAGGCTGAGAATGGTGAAAAATCCGCACTGCACCCGCACCAGACCAACATCAAAATTATGTCACTCCCAAACCAAGCCAAACCATTAATTAATCTATAGCCCCCAAACCACACCAGCCTGCAACACGTCAGCCCCCAAACTGCCCCAATCCAGTTCACTTATGCGGTTTGAAACCATTTACAGCACGCAGCTAGAAACCATGGAGGCACTTAAAGTTGTAATAAGCCACAACATTGCTGCACCTGGCCGTGGCGAAGGGCAGAGCGCGTGTCTGTCGCTAGCTGGTCCAGGACATCGGCTTCCCCGTCGACGGCCGCTCATCCTCCGGTGAAACTCTGCTTGTCCTGGCGGCCACGTCCGGCCTCGCGGCAACGTACGCCGAGTTCTCGTATGTGTCGCTGCCATCCTGAGTGCCATACAGCCGCCTTTCATCGAGATCCTCCGCCTGCCACGCGGCGCCGCCGGCGCCGCCGTACGCCCTCTGCGTTCGCCGCTGGGTTCCTCCTGTACGGAGGCGGTCTGCACGGACCACGCTGGTTCAGGACTTGGCGGAGCGTGTTGCCCCCGGCGAGCTCCCAGGCATACCTCCTGTGCGTCAGGCGCGTCTATCCCACGCCGTTCTGGAACGCGCCAGCCTCGTCAGACTAAGATTCGAGGAAGAAGGGGATTCAGGCGACAGCCGATGGGATTGGTTTGCGAGGCGCCCTGAACGCGAACGGCTGGTGCGGGTTTGACCCCCGTGGGTTCAGCCCATTTCTGAAGCTTGAGTCCGCCCACACCGATCCCATCCGTTTTGCTTCAGCACCCACTTAAGCCTGCCCCACGTGAGACCGAAGCAAAACCCACACCAAAATAACCATTTGGACCCACACCATTCTCTGGTTTAGTAAGGCAGCTGTGGGCTAATCTGCACGATTAACTATTTTATGACATCTTCATAGAGGGCTCTCCACTATCCACTTTTATAGCGATTGCATCATTAATGAGCTATAGCTATATGTTTACATGCTTTCCCATCCATCCATGTTTTACTGAGTTTGAACTATTTTACTTGATCTTGTATTAAACAGCCAGCTCATGAGAAAATCGGAGTTGTTGACGCTCAGTGGATTGTTCATCAGAGTGTTCCGTCACTTGGTAACCAGGTATAGTTACCGTTTATCTCACCTATGAATCAATGTACATTATCATTCGTTTCCTGATCCTTTAGCATTTACTTATGGCAGGGAAAGTCAGAGAATGGAAAAGCGCCTTGGGAAGGGGTAAGATAAAATCTTTTTGGTTCTATGTATTCTTCACATTTCACAGTCAATTTTTCGAATCGATGGCTCCAACAATATATGCATTTGGATTTGCACTTACTGTTGTACTTATTTCGGTGGTGTGCCACAGGTAAGAGTTCGCTGTAGAAAAGAATGGGGGATATTCCAGACAAGGTTGGCCGATGCCGAGAAGAAGTATTACTTGGATCAAGGGATCACGCCGCCGAATTCGACATCAGTTTAGATGAATCCATGCAACTAATGCAGTAGTAGCCAGTATGGTTTCTGCTTCAGAGACCTGGCCCTTACGCGCTCAGTATGCAACCGAAAGCAGCCTGCCACAATCTATATAGCTGAAGCTCCAGGGCCAAATTTGTATATGGGAATATCGTGGGGGATCAAGAGCATGTTAGCAGATAGAGTGAGAGACTAATGCTAATAATGGAACTTCTGTAAGATATTTATTGTACCGACACTTCTGGTGGATGCAGAGCATCATTTTAGTTGTACTTATTTAGAACACTTAGATTACGGGTTCTAAGGTTCACTAGCATACATGCACGAGCATGGTAAGATGTATGCCTACGTCGGCACGATCACTGCAGTCATGTGGGCAGGACTGCAGGAGCATTTGTGCAGCTCAGCATAGTCTGGGCTGTGCTCACCAGCCGTAGCCGCCACCGGAGTATCCCTGAGTGGTGGTGCTCTGGTACGACTCGTAGTGGTTCCCGCCGACGTGTTGCTGGTTGAGCTCATATGCACTGTACTGGTGCGTGTTGCCTAGCTTGTTGCCGCCGTGCTTCCCGCCGTAGGCCACCTCCTCCTCGCAGTCGCTCTCCTCCTCGCTGCTGTAGTCGCTCTCTTCGCTCTCGCATTGGTATGGCAGGGCACCACCGACGCCGGCGATCTGCTGCTTGTATGTCTTCCCGTATGACGGCTGCGCCTGGTTGTGGTGCACGGCGCCATAGGCTTGTTTCTGCATCGCCTTGTTCATGACGAGAGCGTCATACCCCGCGACGCCATCGCACCCAGGCTGGTACGTTGCGCCGCCATAGCCGTGCTTCTGCTTTTGCATCGCGTTCTTCTGGACAAGAGCGTCAAAGCCTCCGACGCCGTCGACGCAACCTTGCTGGTACGCCTTGTGCTCGCCGTAGCCGTCTCCCGCGTGCTGGTACATCCCATGCCCGCCGTAGGCGCCGTGCTTCTGAGTCGCGCTGTCATGGTGGAGAGCACCGTACCCTCCGGCGTGCCCCCCATGCTGGTACGCCTTCTCGCCGTAGCCGTGCTTCTGGACCGTGCTGTCATGGTGGGCGGCGCCGTATTCGCCGGCGTGGCCTCCATGCTGGTACGCCTTCTCGCCGTAGCCATGCTTGTCATGGTGGGCAGCACCGTACCCTCCGGCGCCGCCCCCATGCTGGTACGCCTTCTCGCCGTAGCCGTGCTTCTGAGTCGCGCTGTCATGGTGGGCAGCACCGTACCCTCCGGCGGCGCCCCCATGCTGGTAGGCCTTCTCGCCGTAGCCGTGCTTCTGGACCGTGCTGTCATGGTGGGCAGCGCCGTAACCTCCGGCGGCGCCCCCATGCTGGTACGCCTTCTCGCCGTAGCCGTGCTTCTGGACCGTGCTGTCATGGTGGGCAGCACCGTACCCTCCGGCGTCGGCCCCATGCTGATACGCCTTATGCCCACCACCGCCATAGCCGTGCTTTTGCGCGGCGCTGTCGTGGCCATACGCTCCGACGGCGTCGCTTCCATGCTGGTATTCCTTCTGCCCCCCGTAGCCGTGCTTCTGGACCGTGCTCTCATGGTGGAGAGCGGTGTACCCTTTGAGGTCGCCTCCGTACTGGTACGCCTGGTGCTCGCCGTAGCCGTGCTTCTTCTGCTCGCCGTAGCCGCCGTGCTTCTGGGCCGCGCCGACGCTGTCGTGGTGGGGAGCACCGTACCCTCCAACGCCGCTTCCGTGTTGGTACGCCTGCTGCTCACCGTAGCCGTGCGCGGAGCCACCGTGGTGGGCAGAGTACCCTCCAACCTTCTCCTCGCACACCTCCTCCAGGGTGGCGTGCTTCTGCACCGCGGCGCCGGTACATGGCGGCTTCTCGTTGACGCTTAGGCGGCTGATCTCCGTGACGACGGTGGTCACGGAGTCGGAGTTTGTGGTGTGGTAGTTCATCATGGGTTTGCTCTGGCCGTAGGAGTACCCTCCGAAGCCATAGGCGCCACGCTTGACAATCGACATGCTTAGCTAGCTAGTTTCTCTGCTTCTTTGAATGAACTCGATAACTTGCTCTAGGTTTTCTTTGTGCACGTATGTGGCATTGCGAGGTAGGGTCTTATAGGCGCCATTGGTGAGTGGGCGAGCCCTAAGATTTGTGCTCTGGTATGGGAACTTGGATATATGCTCGATATGAAACTTTATATCTAGCCAAGCATCTGGTGATTCGAACCCAAGTTATTTGTATATAGCTCAAATTCTGCATGATCGAGGCATCTTGTAGCGTGACGCATATACTCTGATTATTGGGAGTTAAAGTAAAGATCCTATTCGCCTGCCAAATTTGATGGCCTGATTTTTCCCTGCGCCTAACAGCAGTATGCTTACTTATCGTATCTTACAGTGAAATGATTTGGTCAAGGTTGTGTTACATTTATCTTTCGAAGAAAGGGACTTCTCCCCACAGGATAGAACTCTGATGCAACCTGCAGATAATTTGCAACAATCAAGATCACATTTGCAAATATTGAACTGTATAATTGTGATACTTTGGAATAATAAAACACCCTTTACTGATTAGTTTGTTTTTGCAAATATTGCTATACTATCACCTTCTTCGTATAACCGTTGATTCACTAGCGCCCATAACTGGTGCAGAACATTTAGGGCTCCTTTGATTCATAGATTTTCAAAGGATTTGTGTAGGATTAAAATTCTATGAACAAAATACTTTAGAGGTTGCCTGATTCATACGATCATGTCCTATAGGAAATAATCACATAGAAACTTGTACTATAAATTTCATAGGAAAATAGCATGTTTGACCTCATGAAAAGTTCTTCACCACAACCAAAGAGAACTCCTCTTTCCATAGGATTCAGATAGACATGACATCTCAATCCTACATAATTTCTATTCCTACAATTTTCTATCCTATAAATAAGAGGAGTCCTTAGCAGAAATAATTGGTTAATTAGTTTGTTCCCTTTTCCATTTTTTCTTACATGGCTTAGGCCCCTCTATGTTTCTCCTTCTATATCAATATAAAGGCAAATATTTGCTCCGTAAAAGAAAAACTAGCAGGCAAGGCTGACTGAAATACATCCCACTCAGAATTTGAAATCCCAATAGAATTTATTTATACCTATGAGAAAATTATGAAAGAACTGCCTCCACTCCAATGATTTGTCTCACTAGTTTTTGTAGACCCGTCCTTGCTAGTGCCTTAGCGGGTTCTAAAGAAATGGAAACCACAAATGAAGTGATTTGCATTATTGTTTCTCATCCATAAACTAATTTCAGTTTATTTACATTTGTTTGTTTCGGTACTGACAAGGGTATAGTTAATAGAGCCCGTTAGTTGAGTACCCCTGAGGCCCGTTAAGCTAGGCCCAATTGTAATGATAGTCGAATACGAGTCTTTACCGTATGTCGATATTGTAATCTGTATCGAACCCTACCCGATCCTCGAGACCTGGCCACCTATATATAGGGGCCAGGAGGGGACGGTGGAGGGCAGATTGAAAGCAAGCCAGGTTGAACACCCAAGTTTACTTTCGATACACACCTATTTCGACTAACTTTACCTTCGAGTTCATCCGACGCCCTATCTCCCCGATCCTAAGTCCTTCATCTAGGACATTTGTCGAGTTAACCCCTCGTCAATTGGCGCCGACCGTGGGGATTCTGGGCGTTGGAATCATGAATTCGACGGCTTTTTCGCTTTTAGCCAACAGCAGTTCAGAAGTCGACGGAAGTCAAGAGGTGGAACTAAACATCGGAAGTCTGAGCATCCTCATCGGGCCGTCGGGTTCGTCCCGTCTTTCGGACCCGACGAAACAAGATCCATCGGCAAGAGAGCCTGAAGCAACAGAAATAATGGAGTATTCCGACGGCTCCTCCAGCGAGGTAAACTCGCCGGTCAGCCTAGAAGAAGTACAAAAAGGAAAAGTCACAGAAGACAACAACGCGAAGGATAACTTCAACGCAGAAATCCAACTCAACGATCTCGTGATCTGTCTCGACGATATCTCAGATAAATCAACAGACACATGGAAAACAGGTTTAGAGCTTTCTGAAGATGACGACTCGATCTTCTCAAGCTTCAATAACAACATTGGTAAACAGTGCCAGGTGCTCGCCATTGTGGGAGACAATTCAGAAGAATTCGACGAAAACGACAATCCAGTATTAAACCCAGCAAATATCGACAAAGGAGCAAATCACCTAGCAGAAGGGCAAACACCAGAATCCCTGGCAAGCAGGGAAAAAATTCGACTATCAGTCGACGAATGGAGGATAATAAGAGAAGCCGTAGAACACGGCACGCCAATACCATCAAATTCTAGCAAAGACATGCTTTTGGGGTATCACTACGCCCTAAGGCAGCAGGCCAAGCAATTAGCAAAGGAGAAAGCAGAAATACAAAGAAGAAAAGATTCAGCCATTGCAGCTAGCGAGGCTGCTCGAAAAGCACGGAGCGACGCATCACACAGCAACGCAAGGAAAAATCGTCGACACGGTTCAAGGTACGATAACCTCGAGTATTCTGACAGGCAAAGTATTTCCAAAAACCTCGACTCGTCCTTCCTATCGGTCGACGAGCAGGGAAACATCCTACCAAAAACTCCTGAAGCAGCACTAGTGGCAGCACAAGCATACCTACTTACAACTCGACCAAGTCCAGGAGATCCTAGAGAACACATGCATAGAGCAGCACTGAACGGACTCAACATGGTGGGCCACAAGCTATCAGCAAAAGGAGAAGAAGCACATCACCACAAGGAAGTGCACAAAGCAAGGTCACCTCGCCGTCACAATAGTCCTCGGCGCAGAAGCAGCAAACATCGATCTTGATCGCCATCACCAAAGCAGCATGGAGGAACCCGAAGATCACGATCCCCAAATGAAAAACGTGACTATGAAGACGACGAAAAAGAGATGGGGGCATCATGCTTTACCCGCAGGGTTCGCACAACTCCGGTTCCCAAGGGATTCAAACTACCTCATGATCAGCAAAAATACGACGGATCACAAGAACCACAATCATGGCTCGCAGATTATTTACAAGCAGTTCAAATATTAGGAGGAACTAAGGAAACAGCTATGCAAAGTTTGCAACTACACCTAACCGGCGCAGCAAGGTCATGGTTAAGCAAGCTAGAAAAAGAATCTATCGGAAGCTGGGAAGACCTCACAAAGCAATTCACAAGCAACTTCAGGTCGACATACAAACGACCAGCGTCAATAGAAGAAGTCAAAGCGTGTGTGCAACAACGCGATGAGACATTGCGAGCATACATTCAAAGGTGGAGCATTATCAAAAACTCAGCAGTCGAAGTTTCAGATGAAAGAGCAATAGACGCGTTCATCATTGGATTAAGGCGAAGAGACCTAGTCGAAGAAATGGGCAGAATCAAGCCGAAAACAGTGTCAGACCTCATGGACACAGCAAACAGGTTCGCAGACGGAGAAGATAGGTGCAACAACAAGCGGACGCGATCTCCAGAGGACGACAGAAGAAATAGATATGGAAGTCAAAGGAGACGATCTCGAAACTATGACACCTATGGCTCGCATAGCCAAGTCGCCGCAGGATATAAAGACAACAGCTATCAAGGAAATGATCGCAGAAGTTCGGGATATAGAAGCTACGGAAAAGAAGACTATAAGAAGTTCCCTATAAGGGAATCCAGAGAGTACAACCCATCACCAGAAGATATGCTCAATGGGCCTTGTCATATACACTCAGCGTTCGTCGACGGGAAACGAGTATCAAGGCACGCAATGAAAGACTGCACAACATTCCTAAAACTGCAAGAAGCAGCAATAAATAAGCAAACCGAAGCAAGGCGACAAGGATTCAAAGGAAGTAACAATCCCTCGACAAAGCAGCAAGGAAACAATGGAGCGCCTCAAGGACAAGATCAGCAAAACAAGGGACACGACGACGACGACGAAGGGTACGTCCCATCAAAGGGACACATCACAGCAATGATACAACCTGTGCCCAAGTCGAACAAAGAAGAGAAGAGCATAACTCGACAAGTCAACTTAGCAGTCATATCACCTCCAGCGGCAACCGAGTATTTACACTGGTCAAAACAACAATTGAGTTCAATAGAGAGGACCACCCCATAACAGTACCTCGGCCAGGAAACGCGCCTCTGGTACTCAAAGCTCAAATCGGCGCGTATGATGTCGACAGAATATTCATGGACGCAGGAAGTGGGATTAACCTGATATACGCAAAAACACTCAGGGCAATGCACATATCGCTGGAGTTCCTGAAACCAACAGATTGCTCCTTCCACGGGATTGTGCCAGGAAGTGCCAACTACCCACTGGGTCGGATAGCACTCAATGTTTGCTTCGGCAACCGACAAAACTACAGGAGAGAAAAACTAGACTTCGAAGTCATGGACTGGCCATCTCAATATCATGCGATCCTCGGACGACCCGCATTTTCGCGATTCATGGCAGTACCTCACTATACATATTTAGTACTTAAAATGCCAGGACCAAGAGGAATAATTACAGTCAAAGGAAGTTTTGAAGTCTCAGATCTCTGCGACAGGGAGTTCCACAAGATGGCGCAAAACTTTGGCATGATAGCCAACTATGCAGAAAAGGTGAAGAACACGACTACAGAAGGCATCAAGCTACTCGAGGAACGCGTCGCGGAGCCCGAGGCAAAGAAACCACGAGTAGAAACACCAGGAGAAGGCAAAGGCTCAGGAGAAGAAGGGAAAACTGCAACGTCGTAAACATAGAGAAGAGAAGGACACAAAGGCTATAAAAGCCACGAGTTATACCAGGGGCAATGCCCTCTAGATCCAGAACACAGGTCATAGGCCGGATCTCTTGGTTCACCCCATGTATCTTATATTACAAGTATAAATAAAGATAAATCGTTCCTCATATTCGAGTTTACGAATCTTTCCAAAGGGAAAATGCGGCAAACGCACGACTTACACAATAACGCTTTGAGAATAAACTTTTCGACACAACAGTCGCAAAATAAGATACTCTCGCGTTCCATATACACAAAACGTTACAACAACGGGTTGTCAGAATCATCTACGCCTAAAGGGTCCAAATAATGGTACTCGCGAAAAAACGCAGCATCCGCTTCCAGAAGCCTAGCCACGAGTCTCCGAGCAGGCTGCAACGTGTTCTCCATATGTATTCGAAGGCTAGCTCCACCTGGAGCCAAACTTAGGGACATAGTGTTGTAATTCAACCTCGGGTGCCACTTGCGTATCCACCCGAGAGCAAAATTGGCACCTGCCACTAAGTTCAGCTCTATCAGTCTATGAATACGATGACTTGATCTGAAAGTATCAAGAAGAAGAGGGAAAGTTGCAGGTAAAGGATTACGAGGAAGCATGACGGAGTGCATAGTTGTGAGAGCTCGTCGGCAACCATCAACTGATTCGCCAATATGCTGGGCACGGTCTTGAAGCAATACAATGGCGCTCCGGCGTCGAGGATCAGACCACAAAGTCTCGCAGCCAGTCGACATTCTCTCCAAAGCAGCATTTCGCTCAGCAACTCGACGTTCTTCAGCAGCAAAATCCAAACAAGTACCTACAACGGCAAAGAGGTCACAAGAGCAGCAGCGCACAAACAATGAAAGAAAGAGTCGAAAGAAAACCCACATCGCAACAGCTCGCAAGCAGACTCGACAATGCCAAGAATAAAGGACTCGCACTCTTCATTATGAACAACCTTCGCCATTAAGCTGGAGACCTTTTCTTCAAGGGAAGAGATTTTCTTCATATAGCCACTGGCTTGGCTAGCCTTTTTAATAGCCATCTGTGCTTGGCGTTTGGCCAAGGACAGGCGAGTTTCAAGGTCAGATATCCTCGAAGAATATTCTGCGCATTGATTGCATCGGCTAGGAGTCGACGAAATCTGAGGATCGAATCCACGGGCAGAGGAAGGAGCAGAACCATGAGTCAAAGGATCAGGAACATGTATCGACTACAAAAGAAAAGAAAAGAGAAACAATTTCAGAGAGGCAGCATAAAACTTCATACGAAGAGGATATATTTACATAAGAGTACAACCCTATGGCTAAAGTTCTCGGGTTGCACTTTACATTCAAAAGGAAAAAACTAAAAAGCTACAAAGAAGCTGAGTCTACGCCACCTCAGCATTCTGATCCGTGGTAGAAGGGGGCGCGGCAGCTTCCTCGCTAGAAGTCGACGGTGGCACCGGATCTTTCGCCGCTGGAGGTGGTGCAGCAGGCACCACAGAGGCTGCCGAAGGAGAAATCGTTGTCAACAATGCAGGTGCCAACTTCTTCGCCTTCTCGAAAAACACCTTCATCTGGTCACGGGTGTGGCCATGAGGGGAGCTAACCCTTTCCCAGTCGAAGTCCGTACCGTGCGCAAGGGAAAGTGCAATAGCACCCTCGGCGCCGCGCTTAATGGACAGCCCTTTCAGCTGGAGAGTGGGGTCTTCATCGCTGTCAAAAGACTTGGCGAGTTCAGTCAGGTTGTCCTTCGGGATTGCCATCCTTTTCTTCGGCCACAACCCGGCAAACAGCCGGGACAGAACGCGGCCAGCCAACTCAAAAGTTTCCTGGATAGATATCCAGTTTTCTTCGAGTAGGTTAACCGCATCCATAAGAGGATCATCGTCCGTTTGCAGGGACGATGGAGATACCCCTGTGAATTCTAAGCAATAGAAAAGAAAAGAAAAGACAAGTGTCAACAAATACACCAGTGCAACAGGAGACGAAAACAGAAGACAAGTCGAAGAACTTACTCTCAGCGGCAGTAGACATGGTGTGAAGACGCTCTACCACGGCTTGTTCCCGTTGAGCATGTTCCTTGTTGGCATCAGCTAAAGCCTTTTCAGCTTTCTTCGTTTTGGCAAGCGCAGATTTCTGCGACTTCTCGGCAACCGCCTTAGCAGCGGTCGCAACGTCATAAGCTTTCTGCGAAGCTTTGAGTTCCGCTTCCAGCGAAGCAATTCGAGCATTGGCGGTTGCTAAAGCAGCTGCATAAGGAAGTCGACAGCAAGTCAGATAGATAACAAAGGATAAAGTTCAGAAGACAAGTGGTGCTTGGACAGCAAAGTCATACCTTCGGAAGCTTTTGCAACCTTTAGGTACCCCGCACACTCTGTGCCCAGGGCAATAAATCTCTTCACTAAAGCCTGAGAAAAAGAGGTGTGTAAGAGTAGAAGTACAGGAAAGGAAAGAAGGGAAAGAAGAATTACTCACATCATCAGAAGAAACCGTAGATGCGTGAGCTTCCAGAGAAACTTCGGCTTCTTTGGCCTTCTTTGAGCGTTTCGAGTGTCGAGTTTGAGGAACCTTCCTCACGCCGGACCTGGTGGCCCTCGGCGCAACATCTGGTTCGACAGGCTCATCAATCGCCACAGGAGAAGGTGGTGGAACAGCCGTAGTATATGTTGGTGGCTCTTCGTCATCACTACATAAAAGGTATAAGTTATAGCAACAAGGCAAGAACAAGGCAATTGAAAAGTTCGACTACAATACTTACGATGCAAGCATGTCAAAGTACTCTATATCTTCTGCAAGAGCGGGGGTTTTTCCAGCCGCTGCAGAACTCGATGAAGCAATTTCGTCGACACGTTTCCTTTTCTTGTCGACACCAACATCTTCAGCAAATACAGGAGGAGTCGATGTCGATGAGCTGGTTTCCTCTTCTGAATCTTCGACATCATCTCCGTCCTGACTTTCGTCAGCCTCGGGGGCTTCAGATGCAGGAGAGGCTAGATCAGCCGGAAGGGGCCCTTCCTCTGGAAGAGGGGGACGCGAAACAAGAAATTGGTGACCCTGCATATAAATAAGTAAGCAGAGTGCAAAGTCAAATAATAATGCAAGTCGAAACAAGCAAAGTTTGACAAGAAGTGGACGCAAAAGTACATACCTCAGGAAGAGGGTGCACAGAGTCAAAGAAATCAGCGGCTAAAACCGCAACTGCATGTTCCTTTGTGAGCTTGGTGAGATTCCGGACTCGCTTGTCGACATCTTCTTTCGATATCAGGTCTTCAGATATGCGAGTAGGATCTTCCAAGCCAGAGAAACTCCAAAGTTTGGTAAGGCGGTGCTGTAGGGGTTGAACTCGACGTTGAATAAAGAACGCCATGAGTTGCATACCCGATAGAGCACCCCCTTGACCTCCTTTTAGAGATTTGATACGGGAAAGAAGAGGAAGAATTTCTTGTGCTTCCGCATCTGAGGGGAGTGCATCCCATGAGGTCAATTTCTTTATCTCTTGGGAAGCATCAAAAGGAGGCAGGCCGAATTCATCTTCAGGAGAGGATTTGCGGTCCTTGATATAGAACCACTTTGTCCTCCATCCCTGGACAGACGCGGCCATGGAAAATTCAAAATATTGCGCCTCAGGGCGCACAGAAACGACGGCTCCACCCAGTTCAGGTTTCCTAGCCAAAGAAACATTGGGGCGGAGTCGAAAGATTGATCTCCAGAGAAGGAAGTGGGGCTCAATGCCCAAGAATGACTCGCAGAGAGTCACGAAGCAAGCAATGTGAAGAAGGGAATTTGGTGTGAGCTGATGAAGCTGCACACCATAGACAAACAGCAGCCCACGGAGAAACTTGTGGGCAGGAAGGGACAAACCGCGGAGGAGAAAAGCAAGGAACATTACCCGGTAACCGCTAGGGGGCTTCGGGATCCGCTCAGTACTTGGGAATTGGATGGAATCCTGGGTGGAGATGAGACCGTCCGCCCTGGCCTTCTCCACCTCCTTCTTGGTGATGGTGGAGCGCACCCATTTGGTGGCAGACGTCTTGGCCATGGTGCTCTTAACGCCCAGATGTTTCACGCGCATCCAGCACAAAGCACGCTTGGGGGCTTCGCAAGAGAGGAAGAGATAGAGGAGATCAGCAATGGAGGCGGCGGAGGGAACGAGCTGGTAAACAGTACGATTCCCCACTACGTCATTTATATACCTTCTGGGGGAAGGATCGTGGGCTGAGACGTGGCGCAAAGATCGGAAACGCCAGCCCACTAA
Source organism: Dactylis glomerata (assembly GCA_007115705.1). NCBI lineage: Eukaryota > Viridiplantae > Streptophyta > Magnoliopsida > Poales > Poaceae > Dactylis > Dactylis glomerata. The sequence continues at coordinate 4,068,403 of QXEO01000382.1, forward strand.
CGGTCAAAAATCGTGCAGCCTACTAACGGTCAAAAAATCGTGAAAGTTACAGTGCTACCCATAAAACGGTTTGTACTGATGAAGAGCCACGTCTTCATTGACGTCATCGAATATATATATAAAGGTAAAAGGATGGCGCCGACAAATGCTGAGCTTATAAAAAAAAGATCATATATGAAGGATTTTTGGTTATAGCCTTGGGGCTATTACTGTCAAACATATAGAATGGAGTCCTTCATTGAAGAGGTGAATTCGAACTCGACAACAAGGTGTTCTTGAAAGTATCTCGAATTGAAGAACTTTGGAGTTAAAGTGTTTCGAGTTGAAGTATGACGAGCTACATTATCGCTTGAGCCTATACTCGAAAAACTTTTTCTTTCGACTATAGCCTCGGGGGCTACTCCCATCGGGAGCACTGAGCGCGCACCCGACGATATTTATTGATTAAGCATTAGAGATTGGAGAAGTATAGGAGTGTTACTCCCATCGGGAGCGAGTTTTATGGTTGCAGAAACCCGAATATTTTCAGTCAAAATTTGACTGCGACATAAAATTCTTGAGTTGTGTTATCGCAACACGACTCGAATGCCGTGACTTGTCACGAAGGTAAGACCCCGGGATCCGTCCTGTGTGGCCTGGTATACGCACATGGATGCGCTCTGCTGGTATGTATCCATGTCTACGACGCGAAGAAAATCCTGGTGGACGCACTGGGTACCCTGAGAACCACTGGGATTCATTCTTTGTAAGTCCTAAATGCGGCAAAAGAGTGGGTTTGACCGGTATCCCAAATTCAAGTCCAAGGGGATTGAATTTGAAGTAGGTGACAAGTATCTGTTCCGGCAGTTAACTGACCTCTTGATCCGTCAGAGTTGTCAGGCTTGTTCATCAAAACCCCTTGCGAAAGAATATCATGAAAATAAGTCGCAAAGACCAAGTCGAAGATTTGAAGATAAGAAGTCGAAGAATTGATCAAGTCGAAGATTTGAAGATTAGAGATTCAACCTGAATCTACAATTCTGGTAGAATCTCAGGGGCTACTGACAAGGGTATAGTTAATAGAGCCCGTTAGTTGAGTACCCCTGAGGCCCGTTAAGCTAGGCCCAATTGTAATGATAGTCGAATACGAGTCTTTACCGTATGTCAATATTGTAATCTGTATCGAACCCTACCCGATCCTCGAGACCTGGCCACCTATATATAGGGGCCAGGAGGGGACGGTGGAGGGCAGATTGAAAGCAAGCCAGGTTGAACACCCAAGTTTACTTTCGATACACACCTATTTCGACTAACTTTACCTTCGAGTTCATCCGACGCCCTATCTCCCCGATCCTAAGTCCTTCATCTAGGACATTTGTCGAGTTAACCCCTCGTCAGGTACACTCTCTCTGAAAAGTTTACAACCTTTGACGCCCTTTAGTTAAAGGCACAATCGTCACTTTTTCCCAGGTAAGAGTGCTCAATTCCTAACAACCATTGCTTGCGATAGTGAACGAGATTGAAGTGGGAATCAAGAACCACGAGAGGCGGATTTTCGTTCTTCTTATCTTTCACCAATGATTTTAGTAGATACGGCTATTTCTAGCTAATCAATGAACTGTGTGTCAAAACGAGTTGAAAAGTTTGAGGAATGAAGTGCAAAAATAAACATGACAAAAATAAAATAAACCTTCTTCGATATGATCGTGGAGTTGAGTATTTGAATCATGAGTTTAATAATCATCTAAGAGTTACGTGATTGTTTTGTAACTTGCGTTTCCCCAAACGCCTCAACAAAATGCGGTATTTGGATTGAACTTTGTTGGACATGGTCCGATCAGTGATTAGTCAGTCACATCTACCAATCTCCTTATGCTCTAGAAACGACTTCTTCCACATTAAATAGGGCATCATTGAGGTATGTAAATAAGACACATTAAATATTCTGTCATGCTCCCTGCTAACGCCAAGTTGACGTGGGAATATGCAGTTGATGGTCCTTGTGCGTGGTGAACAACCAGCCCGTTGGGAACCCCAAGAGGAAGGTGTGATGAGTATAGCAGCTAGTTTTCCCTCAGTTAAGAAACCAAGGTTTTATCGTTCTTGGAGAGAAGGGACAATAACGACTGAAGGTGATGCAGACTGACTTAGTAACACTCCAACAAGGGTGCCGTTTAATGATACTTGTTGACTCGTCTTCGGTCAGTAGCAACGCGGAACCTGCACGCAACACAACCAAGTACTTTGTTCCCAACTTGCGATGAGGTTGTCAATCTCACCGGTTTGCTTGAAACAAAGGTTATGAGTGTATCGAGTGGAAAACAGTAGAAGATGCGAGTAAAGTAAACAGTGCGAGTAAAGTAAATAGGTGATAGCAATATGATGGAAATAGGACCGGGGTCCACAGTTCACTAGTGGTGTCTCTCCAAAAGATAAATAACACATGCTGGGTAAACAAATTACAGTTGGGCAATTGATAGAATAAAGATAAACGTGATATGTCAAGAAGATCACTATGAGATTTACTCTGGGCATTACAACAAAATACATAGACCGCCATCCAACTGCATCTATGACTAATAATCCACTTGTGGCGAATCAATCCGAGAACTCCACAAGTATTAAGTTGCGAACAACAGATAATTGCATTAAGCAAAGTGTGTAATGTAAACAAAGCATATGCCCTTGAGCATATGAATGTTGTTTTCTCCCTAGTAGCAACAGCACATCTGCAACCTTAGAGGTTTCTATCACTCCCCTAGGTTAAATAGAGGCATGAACCCACTATCGAGCATAAATACCCCCTCTTGGAGTCACTAGCAACTACTCGGCCAAGATAGCTACTAACAACGGAGAGCATGCAAGATCATAAACAACATAGAGATAACAAAAGATAATATTCAGTACAGCAACTCAATCATAACACCAATATTCATCGGATCCCAACAAACCAAACATGTAGAATTATATAACGGTGATCTCAATCATGTAGGGCAGCTCATGAGATCTAAATATGAAGCACATGGTGGAGAAGACAACCATCTAGCTACTGCTATGGACCCACGGTCCAAGGTAGACTACTCACTCATCGCTACGGAGGCAAGCATGGCGATGAAGAAGACCTCCGGTGGCGATTCCCCTCTCCGGCAGGGTGCCGGGAAGAGCTTCTAGACCCTCCGGATCTTCGGGTCGACGGCAGCGGCGGATCGCGATGTGTTCTGGAAAAGTGATCGGGTACTTAGGTTTTTCCCGTCGGAGGGTCTTTATAGGCGAAGGGGCGATGTCAAAGGTGCCCCAGGCCTCCTCACGCCAGGGCGGCGCGGCCAAGGGCTCGGCCGCGCCAGCCCTGCGTGAGGGCGGCCTGTGGTCCCTCTCCTTCTTTTCTTCGGATAACTGGAAGCTCCCGGACAAAATAAGACTTCAGGAACTTGTTTCGTCCAATTCCGAGAATATTTCCTGTGTATCACTTCTGAAACACAAAAACAGCAGAAAACAGGAAACTGGCACTGTGGCGACTTGTTAATAGGTTAGTTCCGGAAAATGCATAAAAGTGCCACGAAGTGTAACAAAACAGTAGGCAAATGGTGTAAAAACAAGCATGGAGCATCAAAAATTATAGATGCGTTGGAGACGTATCAAGCATCCCCAAGCTTAACTCCTGCTCGTCCTCGAGTAGGTAAGTGATAACAAAAGAATAATTTTTGAGGTGACATGCACCTACATAATCTTGATCATGTATGTAAGCATTTGTGAGCTGGGATCATAAGAACTTAAAACATGGGCATGAAGATATAATCTTGACAATAAGAACTTAGCAACCATGTTGTAAACATGCAAATGAACACAAACAAAAGATCATGAAAATAAAACAATGAAAGTCAAACGTGTGTTCAAATCATAAGGAAAAACATACAAATGGTTTTCAGCTTGTCCTTGAAAGAGAGCAAAACATAAATGCATAGGACACCTTCAAGTTTAAGAGGGCGACTAGATACAAATAATTTGAGAACAAGTGAAACCAACAATATGAATCAATCAATGAAAACTTTCGGACAATGCACATTATACTAAGAATGACAACTATGCTCTCTTAATGGTGCATAAAGATAGAAGGTGGTGACTCAACATGAAAGTAAAAGAAAGGCCCTTCGCAGAGGGAAGCAGTGATTAAACATGTGCTAGAGCTTTTCATTTATAAAACAGAGAGATAAAAATTGGTTTTGAGAGGTGGTTGTCTTTATCAACGACTGGCAATGGGGTTCTTACTATCTTCCATACAAAAATGAAGCAAGTTTTTGAGAGAGAGATTGGCACTTTTGTGCTCTTTTATAAAGCTTGGCACTCCTCCCCACCTTTTTTCCTTTCTCAAACCATGGCTAACCGATTCCATCGGGTGCCCACCAACATTCACATACCATTGAGGAGTGCCTTTTTTCTTTCTTTTTTTCTCTTTTTTTTTCTTTTTGGAATAAGACAATATGGAAGATAGCAAATCCGACCACTACGTCCCCATGAGCTAAAAACAGTGTCACAAAATAAGAAGTGGTTGAAAGTTTTGAAAGGTAGCACATGAAAATTTACTTTGGAATGGCTTACAAATACCATGCATAGGAATTTATAGTGGACACAATGGCAAACTTGGTTTTTGGGAGTTGGATGCACGAGTAGAGCTCATACTCAGTACAAGGCGAGGGCTAGCAAAAGACTGGGAGCGACCAACTAAGAGAGCAATAATGGCCATAATCATGCAAAGCGACAAAGCGACATTAAAAGAAGCATAAGATGGCATCAAAAGTCAAAAACTAAATGATCATGAAGGCTATTGGTGACTTTGTAAGAGTCTAACATGTGTGAGCATGCGCCAAGTCAACCCAAATAAAGCATCAAGGAGAAAACCAAAATAATGCTTCCATACAATAAAAACAACGCATGATTTTTTTCAAAGGCTCATTAAGCAATCTCAGTTATTTGAGACAAGTCATGCTACAGCAAAACCACTAAGCATACTATCAAAAAGACATCAAGCATGACATGAAAAAGCCTAAGCCGCAGTCTACACAAGCTCCTTCTTGTACCACTTTTTTGCACAAAGCTTTTTCTCTTTTCCAACACCATTTGAAATTTTTAAAGACACCTCTTTTGATGAAAACCAATAAAGATCAGAGGCAAAAATACACCTTGATGAAAAGATATGACAAGGTCTGAACGCAAATCAAGGCGAAAACGAAAACCAAAAGCAGTAGCGGAAAAAGAAGAACACCCGGTGAAATTGTAAGAATGAAAAACGGAGTGTTCTTGGCAAATGAAAACGAGTACATCTCCTCCAAAGGAAATTTGTTGGGGTCCAACCATTTATTGCAGCAAACAAAACTAAACTAACTAAGAAAACTAAAACAACTAACGCTCCAAGAAAAACACATAGTGCATGAAGCAATAAAAATATAGTGTTTTGAAAGGTGACCTGATTTTTGCCGATGAAGAAGGGGTGCCTCGGGGGCATCCCCAAGCTTTGACGCTTGTACTTCTTGGATATTTCTTGGGGTGATGCATGGGCATCCCCAAGCTTGAGATTTTGTCCATTCTTCAACTCATCTCATCATTCTCCAATCCCTACACTTGAAAACTTCCTTCATACAAAACTAAACACAAATCTCTTAGCAACATTAGTGTAGGCATAACATATAATCAACCTCTTTTTGCTTCAGGTTTCAACTCAAAACCACCACATATATAGAAAATACTACTGTATCAACTTCCCCAAAAGTTCCATGATCAAAAGAACTCAAAAGAAAGCGATAAAGTGGCAAACACAAATATTGGCAGAAATCTGTCAAAACAGAACAGTTGACAAAGGACGAATTTTTGAGGGGTTTCTGTTGCTCAAATCAAAAAGTGTTCAACTAATGAAAGTTTGGATATAACCTGGGGCATATGCACAAGAAATCGCAGGTCCAAAAGATATACATAGAATTTATACGAATTTTTACGGTGCAGCACCGAAAACAGTTTCAGGACAGCAACATCCCCAAATCTTTACCTCACTCGAATTAGAGGCTTCTCTTGGCACAAAAACAAAATAAACAAGATAAGGAGCGGTCATTACAGTAGTAATGACTTCCAAGACTCAAATAAAAGAAAAAGTACTGAAAGTAAAACATTGGGTTATCTCCCAAGAGTGCTTTTCTTTAACGCCTTTGAGCTAGGCGCAGAAAATTGCGAATCAAGTAATAATGAAAGGGGGATCAGGATCCACTATAGGAATAAAGAAATGAATACTATCTAATTGAGGTTTTGAGTATCCCTTGTAATCACGCTTTGGTACACTATTTTCATCAAAAAGATTTTCAGGACAAATCCAACTAGTATTAGCTACCAAGGCATTATGAATTCCTACAAGCTTACAAGGTATTGGCAATCTAGAATCTTCGTTGGGTGTACCAACAATTTCAACAGGCGAGCCAAGCTTATTAAACTTCCTAAAAACTTTCCTAGCCTCACTTGCAACATCTTTAAATTCTATGCGCAAAGTTTCCAAGATAAAGGCTTTCTTTTAGGGATCCTCAATTTCATGAAGCTTAAGGAACATGTATTGCATAAAAGGATTAAGACTAGCAAACCTAGTTTCCAACATGTGAATCAAATAAGCAGAAGCAACTTCAATACTAGGAGCTAGCTCAACCGGAGATTTCTCCTCAACTTCCTCATGCATACTAATGTGATTAAAGATCTCCTCAATGTTACTTTTTCTAATAATTGAACCACTACCTACTGAGAGGTCCTCCAGAACATACTTAGGGATCAACATAATGAACTAAAAGTAAAGAAATAACAACTACCAAGGATTCTAATTTTTTTGGGTTTTTGATATAAAACGATGCAAGTAAAATAAATAAAGTAAAGCAAAATAATAACAAAGTAAAGGATGTGCGTGCGAAAACTCCCCTCGCAGAAGTCTTCCAATCTCCCCGGCAACGGTGCCAGAAAAGAGTCTGCTAACGCCAAGTTGACGTGGGAATATGCAGTTGATGGTCCTTGTGCGTGGTGAACAACCAGCCCGTTGGGAACCCCAAGAGGAAGGTGTGATGAGTATAGCTGTTAGTTTTCCCTCAGTTAAGAAACCAAGGTTTTATCGTTCTTGGAGAGAAGGGACAATAACGACTGAAGGTGATGCAGACTGACTTAGTAACACTCCAACAAGGGCGCCGTTTAACGATACTTGTTGACTCGTCTTCGGTCAGTAGCAACGCGGAACCTGCACACAACATAATCAAGTACTTTGTTCCCAACTTGCGATGAGGTTGTCAATCTCACCGGTTTGCTTGAAACAAAGGTTATGAGCGTATCGAGTGGAAAAAAGTAGAAGATGCGAGTAAAGTAAACAGTGCGAGTAAAGTAAACAGGTGATAGAAATATGATGGAAATAGGACCGGGGTCCACAGTTCACTAGTGGTGTCTCTCCAAAAGATAAATAACACATGCTGGGTAAAAAAATTACAGTTGGGCAATTGATAGAATAAAGATAAACGTGATATGTCAAGAAGATCACTATGAGATTTACTCTGGGCATTACAACAAAATACATAGACCGCCATCCAACTGCATCTATGACTAATAATCCACTTGTGGCGAATCAATCCGAGAACTCCACAAGTATTAAGTTGCGAACAACAGATAATTGCATTAAGCAAAGTGTGTAATGTAAACAAAGCATATGCCCTTGAGCATATGAATGTTGTTTTCTCCCTAGTAGCAACAGCACATCTACAACCTTAGAGGTTTCTGTCACTCCCCCAGGTTAAATAGAGGCATGAACCCACTATCGAGCATAAATACCCCCTCTTGGAGTCACTAGCAACTACTCGGCCAAGATAGCTACTAACAACGGAGAGCATGCAAGATCATAAACAACATAGAGATAACAAAAGATAATATTTAGTACAGCAACTCAATCATAACACCAATATTCATCGGATCCCAACAAACCAAACATGTAGAATTACATAACGGTGATCTCAATCATGTAGGGCAGCTCATGAGATCTAAACATGAAGCACATGGTGGAGAAGACAACCATCTAGCTACTGCTATGGACCCACGGTCCAAGGTAGACTACTCACTCATCGCTCCAGAGGCAAGCATGGCGATGAAGAAGACCTCCGGTGGCGATTCCCCTCTCTGGCAGGGTGCCGGGAAGAGCTTCTGGACCTTCCCGATCTTCGGGTCGACGGCGGCGGTGGATCGCGATGTGTTCTGGAAAAGTGATCAGGTACTTAGGTTTTTCCCGTCGGGGGGTCTTTATAGGCGAAGGGGCGATGTCAGAGGTGGCCCCAGGCCTCCTCACGCCAGGGCGGCGCGGCCAGGGGTTGGGCCGCGCCAGCCCTGCGTGAGGGCGGCCTGTGGCCCCTCTCCTTCTTCTCTTCGGATAACTGGAAGCTCCCGGACAAAATAAGACTTCAGGAACTTGTTTCGTCCAATTCCGAGAATATTTCCTGTGTATCACTTCTGAAACACAAAAACAGGAGAAAACAGGGAACTGGCACTGTGGCGACTTGTTAATAGGTTAGTTCCGGAAAATGCATAAAAGTGCCATGAAGTGTAACAAAACAGTAGGCAAATGGTGTAAAAACAAGCATGGAGCATCAAAAATTATAGATGCGTTGGAGACGTATCACTCCCTCACAATCCTTTGCCTGGAAACTTTCCGCAGCTACTCGACGCTTTTAGATCTAGTCAGTGAATTCATCGGCTGATAAAGGTCAACTTGGTGGCTGGCGCCAATTTTGCTCTTGGGTGGACACACAAGTGGCATCCAACGCTCAATTTTAGTTCTATGTCGCTAAGTTTTCCTCCATGGGGAGCTAGGTTGCGAGTCCACATGGATGCTACCCTTCAACCAGCAAGGAGGCGCATAGCTAGGTTGCTTTGAGAAGATGTTGCGTTTTTCTGCGAGCATCATTACTTGAATCCTGTAGGAGTAGACGATTCTGATGAACCAATGATGTGATGCTTGTAAGCTTTTGTATGTAGAACGCGAGATTTTTTGTTTCTGAATCCTTTTATCAAAAACTTTGTTTTTATTCTCAACGCGTTTTACGTTTCCACTTTTAGTGCGTTTACCGCAATTTTGTTTTAATAGACACGTAAACTCGAACAGGAGGAACTTTGTCTTTATTTATGCTTATAATGTAAGATACATGGGGTATCCCAAGAGATCCGGCCAATGACCTGTGTTCTGGATCTAGAGGGCATTGCCCTAGAATAGCTCGTGGCTTTTACAGCCTTATTTTCCTACTCTACTTTTTTATTGTTCTTGTCGCCTATGTCGCCGAGGTCTTCTCTTCTTCTCCTGTAGGTTTTTCTTGGTCTGACGACTGTACCCGCAGTTTTTTCACTTCTGGCTCTGCTGGGTGTCCTTCGAGTTGTTGTGTGATTCCTGTAGTTGCGCCTTTTGTTTTGTCTTTGGGTTCTCCGTAACTTGCCATCATGCCGAAGTTTTGAGCCATCTTGTGAAATTCCTTGTCGCATAAATTCGATAGCTCGAAGCTTCCTTTTACTGTGATAATTCCATTGGGTCCTGGCATTTTTAGTACCAGGTACGTGTAGTGAGGTACTGCCATGAATCACGAAAATGCGGGTCGACCGAGGATCGCGTGATATTATGATGGCCAGTCCATGACTTTGAAGTCGAGCTTCTCTCTTCTGTAATTTTGTCGATTCCCGAAGCAAACGTTGAGTGCTATTCGACCTAGTGGATAGTTAGCACTCCCTGGGACTATTCCGTGGAAGGAACAGTCAGTTGGATTTAGGAACTCTAATGAAATGTGCATTGCTCGTAGAGTCTTCGCGTAGATCAGATTTATTCTGCTTCCTGCATCCATAAATACTCTGTCGACGTCGTATGTCCCAATCTGGGCTTTGAGTACCAGAGGCGCATTTCCTGGCCGAGGTACTGTTATAGGGTGATCGTCCCTGCTGAATTCTATGGGTTGCTCTGACCAGTGTAGATACTCTGTTGTTGCTGGAGGTGAGGTTATTGCGAGGTTAACTTATCGAGTTATGCTTTTCTCTTCTTTGTTCAACTTGGGCACTGGCTGTATCATTGCTGTGATGTGCCCTTTAGATGGAACATATCCTCTGTCGTCGTCGCATCCCTGGTTAGGCTGGTCTTGACCTTGAGGGACTCCATTGTTTCCTTGTTGATTTGCAGGCGCGCTGTTTGTGTTTCCTTCGTATCCTTGCCGTTTTGCTTCGGCTTGCTTACTTAGTGCTGCCTCCTGGAGTTTTAAGAACGTCGTGCAATCTTTCATCGTGTGCCTGGATAATCGTTTCCCATCAATGAACGCGGAGTGTATGTGACATGGTCCATTTAACATGTCTTCTGGTGATGAGTTGTATTCTCTTGGTTCTCTTGTCTGAAATTTCCTGCTGCTTCCATAGTCTTCTTTTCTGTAGCTACGGTACCCTGAGCTTCTACGATCGTTCCCTTGGTAGCTATTGTCATTGTACCCTGCGGCTACTTGGCTGTGGGAGCCGTAGTTGTCATAATTGCGAGATCTCCTCCTTTGGCCTCCATATCTGTTTCCTCTATCATCTTCTAGTGATCGTGTCCATTTGTTGTTGCATGCATCTTCTCCATCTGCGAACCTGTTTGCTATATCTATTAAATCTGATACTGTTTTTGGCTTAAGTTTGCCCATCTCTTCGACTAGGTCTCCTCGCCGCAACCCGAGTGTGAATGCGTCTATTGCTCTTTCGTCTGAGACTTCCACTGCTAAATTTTTTATAATACTCCATCTTTGGATATACGCTCTTAGTGTCTCATTGCATTGTTGTACGCGGGCTTTGAATTCTTCTATGGACGTTGGCCATTTATATGTTGACTTGAAGTTGCTCGTAAATTGCTTTGTGAGCTCCTCCCAGCTTCCAATTGTTTCTTTTTCTAATTTGCTCAACCATGACCTTGTTGCGTCGGTGAGGTGTAATTGCAAACTTTGCATTGCTGTCTCTCTGGTTCCTCCCAGTAACTTTACTGCTTGTAGATAATCCGAGAGCCATGACTGTGGCTCCTGAGATCTATCATATTTTTGCTGATCATGGGGTAGTTTGAAACCTTTGGGTACTGGCGTGGTGCGAACCCTATGAGTAAAGCATGACGCCCCCATCTCCTTTTCATCGTCTTCGTATTCATATGGTTTGCTGGGAGTCCTGGATCTTCGGGTTCCTTTATGCTTTGGACTGTTATGTCGCCGTGGTGATGGCGTTCTAGATCGTCGACTGCCACTTCTATGTCGAGGACTGCTGTGACGGCGTGGTGATCTTGGTTTATGGGTTCCTTTGTTGCGGTATGCCTCCTCTTCCTTTGCTGGTAATTTGTTGCCTACCATTTTTAATCCTTGTAGTGCTGCCCGATGCATATGCTCCCTTGGGTCTCCTGGATTTAGTCGCGTTGTATGCAGGTATGCTTGAGCTGCCACCAGTGCTGCTTCAGGTTTCTTTGGTACAATGTTCCCTTGCTCGTCGACTGATAAGAAAGACGAGTCGAGGTTTTTTGAGAGACTTTGCCTGTCTGAGTACTCGAGGTTTTCGTACATTGATCCATGTTGATGGTGCCTTTTGTTGTTTGTGTACGACGCGTCGCTATGTGCTTTATGATAAGCATCGCTTGCCGCGATGGCTGGGTCTCTTCTCTTTTGTATTTCAATCCTCTCTTTCGCTAGTTGCTTTGACTGCTGTCTTAGGGCGTAGTGGTACCCTAAAAGCATATTTTTGCTGGTGTTATTTGGTATTGGCGTGCAGTGCTCCACGGCTGTTTTGATTGTCCTCCATTCATCGACTGATAGTCGAACTTTTTCCCTATTTGCCAGGGAGTCTGCAGTTTCTCCCTCTGCCAGGTGGTTTGCTCCTCTGTTTATGTTTGTTGGGTTGAGCACCGGATTGTTGTTTTCGTCGAGCTCTTCTGAGTTATCCCCTGTAATAGCAAGTACTTGGTACCGATTGTCGAACTAGCTATCGAAGCTTGAGAAGATTGAACTGTCATCTTCCTATAGCTCTAACCATGTCTTTCAAGTGTCGGTTGATTTGTCTGAAGTATCATCATGGCAGATCATCAGGTCTTTGAGCTGTGCTTCTAAGTCGAAGTTTTCCATGGTTTTGTCGCCTTCTGCAAGTTTCTTCCCTTCTGTTTCTATTTCTGCAAAGCTGACCGGCGAGTTTACTTCGCTGGAAGATCCTTCTGATGATTCTGACATACTTTCTGTCTTAGACTTTCTTGCCGACGGACCCGATTTCACCGGATCTGAAAGGCGAATCGAACCTAGTGATCCGACACGAAAGTTTAGACTTCCGATCGTCAAATCCATATCTTGATCCATGCTCTCGAATACTTGCGTGAAACTTGACTGGTGAGGTTAAAAATCGATGGTTCCGAAGGGTATCTGGATTTCGTCGACTTCCGGACTGCTGTTGGCTAAAAGCAAAAAGCCGTCGAATTCATAGTTCCAACGCCCAGAGTCCCCACGGTCGGCGCCAATTGACGAGGGTTAACTCGACAAACATTCAATATGAAGGACTTAGGATCGGGGGAGTAGGGCGTCGGATGAACTCAAAGGTAAATCAGTCAAACAAGGTGTGTATCGAAAATAAACGTAAGAGTAAACTTGGCTTGCTTTCAATCTGTCCCTTACCGTCCTCTCCTGGCCCCTATATATAGGTGGCCAGGTCTCAAGGATCGGGAGGGGTTCGATACAGATTATAGTATCGACATACGACATGAACTCGTATATCGACTAGTATTACAATTGGGCCTAGCTTAATGGGCCTTAGGGTTACTTTAACTGACAGGCTCTATTATCTACACCCTTGTCAGGAACCAATTATGTTGTATTCACATGCTAGCACCACTATCCGAAATCCAAGTCATCACGTGGAGTCAGAAAAGCTACAATGATCCTCTCCTCAATAGTGGAACCAATTATGTTGTCATGTTCTTCACGCATGAGAAACATAATCTCCTCAACCATAGTAGCCCAGTTTCCCTCGCTGTCAATGTGGTTTTCTGTCTTTCTTCCCTTGTTTACAATGCCAGTTGATGTGGCCCTTCTGATGGTGGAGATGGCACACAAAATGGTCATACTTGTGTTTGCCTCTTTATTTGATTCTACTCCCTTTCCGCTCCTTTACTCGGTCCTCTTGTCTTTTTCTCCCATGTGACTTAACCACTAGAACTTCTGAGTGTGAGGAAGAATTATCCTTGTCAGCAATTTTCTAGACTATTCATTTAGTATCTTGATTGTCACAAGGTTCCGAGTGTCAACTCTGAGTGCCATAGCTTGCTCTAAAACTTGAGTACAAGCTGAATCTCAGCTCTGATATATCACTTTGTTGGGGAGACTGAAAACACCAATAGCATGCAATGATTTTTTAGGATAGTTTCAATCAGCGGTATGCAACAGAAATGTAAACACAATCACATACACAAGTGGCACAAAGGTTTGCGTGTATACCTCCTCAACTAGAGGAGGAAAAACCACAACTATGGACCAACCGGTCCACACAAGTTTTGCCATGATCAACTTGGGAACATATTCTTATCTAAAACCTCCAGAGATTTACCATACACTTCAGCATGTTGCTAACCGGCAACTATAGCAAGAACCACAAAATGCAAGAATATAATAAAGCAGACATATCATAGTTTATGAACCCTTCGGTAATTAACTCACTGCCACATATCTAAACTGCATGAAACTTAGTAGATATTATACATATATGTTTCCAACATACTCACCAAGTTTCCTTGTCCAAACTGTTTGTCTAACAAAACTATTCTATAGAGACCGCAGCAGTTTGAGCTGGCAAAACTTCTCTCAAATCTAGTACTTCTTTAACTCAAAACTCAAATCAACTAACCAAATCTAACATATAAGTATTCAAAATAAGGATCAAGCTCACCATGTTTTGAGCCAAGTAAAAAGTTCAATCTTTCAATCACCAGCTTGAAGACAAACCAGTTAGAAACCACTAACCTGAAAATATTCACCTCTCCTTAGGTTTCCTCTCTTCTCACTAGGTTGTGGTGCTCCAGTGTGTTCTCTCTTCTCTCATAGTGTTAGGCACGTTATGGTCTTCCTTGTTTTCTAATACAACTACCCACATGACTAGCAAGGGTGGCTAGGGTGATCGAGACTTCACATGTGTTAAAAAAATTAGACCAAAGTTCGGCGGCTAACACACATCCATGTTAAGTGACATGGCTCAACAAAGATGTGCAGAGAAGAATGCTCAACACATTCCACACTACAAATTGATTTGATCTTTACCTACATTACTTTAGAGACCAAAATATTATCGTGAAATGATTTTCTTTCTTGGGTGAATAACCACATTCGTGGTGCGAAAGTACAGAACCCATGAAAGATTTACATTCAGAAACCTCTTTTATTTGATCTAATTTTTTCTAAGCAAGCTTAGCGGACTAATGATTTAAAGTTGGAGTCTGTATCATCTACTACCTCTGATTCCAAAATATAAACCTTTTTAGAAAGCTAACGGATGTACTAGTAATTTAGAGCCACCACCTTCTTCTTCCTCGTGGCTTCCAAATTAGAACATACGGCATTAGGCAACTTTTGTGGATCTGGAACTTATGATCGCCGAGACCTTGGTGGTAAGCTTTTTGCTCGCCGTACCCATGCTTGTTCTGGACCGTGCTGTCTTGGTGGAGAGCATCGTACCCACTCCCAGGCTGGTACGCCTTCTGCCATCCATAGCCGCGCTTCTCGACCATGTTGTGGTGGCGTATAGCATCATACCCTCCAACCACGCCCCCGGGCTGGTCCTCGCCGTAGCCGTGCTTTTGCACCACGCTATCATGTTTCTCCTCCTGCTTGTATCCTCTGTAGTGCTGTGCTCCGCCGGTGCCGCCATAGGCCAGCTCCTCCTCCTCGCTGTCGCTCTCGTCCTCGCTATCTTCCTCCATCTTGTACTGATGTGTCAGAGCGCCGCTGCCCCCCTGGTGGCTACCGGCGCCGACGATCTGGTACAAGTTCCCGTATGGGCGGTATGGCGTCGTTTGCGCCTGCACACCGCCGGCCGCGGCACCGTCGCGTAGAGCGTATCCTCCAACCACGGTGCCGTATGCGTGCACCTTTTGCATGGCGCCGTCGTGGTGAAGAGTACCGTACCCTCCGACCTCGCTCCCATGCTGGTACGCCTTGTGCACGATACCACCGTGATGGCCAGAGTACACTCCGGCATCCTCCTCCTCCAGGAAGGCGTGCTTCTTCTGCACGGCGCCAGCGGCGTAGTACGGCGGATTCTCGTTGACGCTCATGCCGCTGATCTCCATCACGACGGTGGTCACGGGGGCTGGTGCCGTTTGGCTGTGGTAGTTAATCAGGGGTTTGCTGTGGCCGTACCCACGCTTGGCTGTCGACATGCTTAGCGCTAGTTAATCCTTCTTTTCTTTGTTTCTTTGAAAGGACTCCCTACAGCTTGCTTTGCGCAGCTCGTATATGTGGCCTTGCAAGGATGGATTTTATAGGCGCCATGGCGAGCGGGGAGCCATAGCGTTTGTGTTTGGTATATGTGGTAGTTGATGGCTAGTTTTTTTTTTTTTTTTGAATAAGACTTATGGATGTATGATCTGTAACTTTATATCTAGTCAAGGCATCTAGTGATTCTAACGCAGGTATGTGTACATCTCCAATTTGCCATGATCAAGGCATCTTGGAACGTGACGCATATACATTATTGTTAGTCAAGCATAGATCCTATTCGCAAGCCATGTTTGTTGGCCTATTCTTCCTGCGCCAGGCATTAATATTCGGGTTTGTCTATGTGTCAATCGCCTGAGAAATAGTTATTTCTCAATCACTCAGAAAAGTGCAACCGTAGTTTAAAGAAAAGTGCAACCGCAACGAGTTGCACTTTTCTAACAGAAAAGTGCAATTGCACTTTTCTACGAGAAAAGTGCAACTGATGCGTATTTTTTAGGGTGACTGAGAAATAACAATTTCTCAGTCGCCTGTTACTTAGCAAATCCGTTAATATTCTTACTGATCGTATCATAGTGGGAGATTTTTTTTGCTAAAGTCTGGCAAGTGAATCAATTATCATTAAGTGACTTGCTCACACTAAATGTGGAGGATGCTTAAGCTAGTTTTTTGCTCAAATTTTTGGCTGACTTCCCTTTCACATATCTTGGTGTCCTTAAAAGGATGATTTGCAAACCTATCTCAGATAAGATCAACAAGACAGTGGCTGGTTGGAGAGGGGGTAAGCTTCTCTCATATAAAGGAGGCTTATTCTTTTACAAGCCAGCAGGCGCCGCCCCCTCCCTCCTCTCCTCTCAGGCACCATCGGGGGGGGGGGGGGGTTGTCCATCCTTCCCTCCCTTCCTCGCCCCCCCCCCCCCCCCCTGCTGCGGAGACAAGGGGGACGAGCGGGGGCTACACCCCCCCCCCCCCCCCTATGATTGTGAGTTCCATGAGAAAATTATCCATGCTAGCTCGATGTTTAAGCAAATTTAGCTAGCTTAGCCCCCCACATCAAGATCACATACACCAATTAGTCTAGCCTTGCGTCCGAGGCAAAGCTTGGGCTTTGCCGGTGGCAGCAGGAACTCTCCCTCCCCGTTCGTGTGTGTCGCGTAGTGCGGGTGTGGTGCGGCCAAGAACCCGGCGGTGTGGTACCTTGCATGTGGCATGGAGGACGACATCCCTACGTTGATCTGTGGCGGAGGGTGGATCCCAGGGCGGCGGCCTTGGACTTAGTGGTGGCGGCGCACCTCCCTAGCGGGGTTGATGTCCTTCCTCAGCCACATCGTCAAGATCTTCGGTGGAGGTGGAGGCAAGGGCGGCGCTAGGCTTAGTGGGATGGATTTTGGTCTCGTGCAAAGTTCAAACTCTAGGGGAAACCCTAGATCCTCGGATCATTTGATGGTGGCGTTGAGCGTCATTTCCTCCATAGAGGCATCCGCTAGGAGCTTCTTTGTGGTGATCAATTCATGCCTCCTAGTTCGGAGGGGAGAGGGGAACCCTAGATCTGGGTCTCCTGGATCGGACAACAGAGTTGATGCTGGCTGGAGGTACCCTGAGGCGGAGTACGTTGGCTTGAATTAAGTGCTTAAATTAAAACTATTCATTTTATTGATGGTGATGATTCTCTAGTTTGGATTTTTATTCTTCTAGCACTTACTCTATCAAATTCTTTTATGAAATTTGAATAATTGAGTCATTAATCCTATCTATATACTTCTGCCATTTGGAACTTTCATGTTCTCCCACGTATTCACATTTTCTTATGGTTGTTGGATATTAAGAAGCTGTCAACTATAGGCAATCTTAGCGAAAGAAGGCAGGTTGATGGTGTTGTCTACTCCCTAGCTATGTCCCATAATATAAGATGTTAATACAATCAATATATGAGTATATTGGTCGTAATAAACATCTTATGTTTTGGAATAGAGAGAGTATTTGATTTGCAATGAAGAGGAATCAATTGCTCATCATCTATTCTTGGATTGTGTTATCTTTCATCTTTGACATGAAAATTGGTGATTATTTCGTGTCTATAGCAAAGGGTCGTTTTCTTAATATATTTTTTTGGGCTGTCGTATGGGTTTTATGGTTCATGTGTAATTAAATGTGTTTCTCGGGACAAACTGTCAAGGAAATTTTGCGAAGAACTGCTACTTTGATCGGAGTTGGCGATTGTTGTGCCTCGACAAACACTCGAGCATGGTGGATGCAATATGCTTATGTTGGATCAGTAGAGAGGGAAACTCCTAGGGATTGCATGCATGGACACGACGACATTGCTGGCGGAGACTTCTTAGAAAGCTAAGAACTGAGATAATATACATGTACAATGGCATCCATCTTTCTTAAAATCAGACAATTAGAGAATTATGAGTGAATCCACCATAGATTAGAACGTGCATGGGAGCACGTAACTACGTAAGTAGAAGCTTTATTCAGGTCACGGTCTTATTCATACATAAGCTGCGTACATACACATATCATGCATGTATGTAACCGCGTACACACACTACACAGTCTCACACGCACGTACATATAGCTAGCAGGCAGTCGGCCCGGCCGGGCAGGCCTCATGACCGTGACGTTCTCGTAATCTCGTTCCGTACGTTCGCACGCCGCTACGCGCGCGCTCAGCGGTAGTACTCGCCGGTGCATGAGTCGACCTTGGTCTCATACGGCTCACAGTGACTCCCGCCATAGCCGTGGCCGTGGTGGTGCTGCTCACGGTGACTGCCGCTGTGGCCAAGGTGACCACTGGCGCCGTGGGAGTAGCTGACGCCGTGGCCGAGGTGCTCGCGGTGGCTGCCGCTGTGGCCGTAGTGACCGTGGCCGTGGTGGTGGCCCCTGCGGGCGCGCTCCACCTCGTCGATCTCCTCGTACTCCTCCTTCCTGACGACGTAGCCCCCGCCGCCCTCGCCGTGGCAGTGGCTGTCGTACGGCCTGGCCATCTCCTCCGAGCAGTAGTCAGCCTCCGAATAGTAGCGCGCCATGGTTGCAGTGAACGGCTTTGCTAATCTGTGTTTGAGTGAGTTCTTCTGATCGATGCGCAATGCTGCGGCCTGATGCAGGATGTACAAGGATTGTCCATGCTTTTATAGTGTGCAAGCGCGTGCACTGATCTGCTAACTGTCAGCCTGCTAATGGTCGAGCTGGGGTGTGCATGCATTAGTGGAGTAGAGAATTTGTTCTGAAAGATAAGCTCTCTCGCGAGACGTGTCACCTGCCCCGTGTGGATCGAAGATAGGAGAGAAATCGAGACACATTTCTCTTCTCCAAATGCTCATGAGTTCGTGATTCATCTAATTAAAGATTCTTGCATGTTATATTATGATTCAAATTCTTCTATAAAGTAAATATCAACTTTTAATGGAGTGTAGCGAGGCCCGTCGTCAGAAGGCTTCCCCCCCCCCCCCCCCCCCCCCTCTCACCGGTATGGATCGTTATCACCATCTATTTATACCTCTTGTAAGTCGTGGGCTAGGATATATCGCATCAAAAGATAACCCACAGTGTTTATAAACACTCTTTATATAGTCAAGTTTTACTGGCTCGCGCTCGTGATTTTTTCGTCTCTCTTTTTGTTGAAGAGGTTTTTTCACGTTAAAATCTTATGTCTCCTACTGTGATTTTTTTTTATTCTTTGTTATTTCCTATCGCGTTTATAACATTGCAAAAGAAGACATACGTGCAAAGATAAGGACAAGTGTTTCGACGCTATAAGATATTATGGTTTGTGGCCCCAGAGAAAAGAATTTGCTGGTTTACTGTTTTAGGTCACCTTTGCCAAACCTAAAGATCATATATATGTGCGGCTTTACTAGTTTTACAATGAATTATAGAAGGCTAGAAAGATAGTACGTATAGTTTAACTAGCCCTTTAGTCCCTCTACCGAAATACACAAGGCTCTAACGCTACTTCTATGTTCTTAATTTTGACATATAATATAAGTTATGCAAAATAAAATATATCTTTAGAAACTTCTTCTGAATAAGAATTCCATTATGTGTAATTTATAATTCAAAGAAGTTGTTGAGAGATGATCGAAGAACTGAAATGGAGGCAGAGGGCCAAAGAAAAAGATTTTAAAGAAGGGGATGGTAATACCAAAAAAAATCAACTGAAGGCTATTGGGGGGAGGAAGAAGAACCATATCTTAATTCGGATTAATAATGGAGATGAGGTGCTTGGAGATAAAGCTCTGATTAAGCATGTGACAGAGTTCTATAAAGGATTGTTTGGACAAGCTACAATGAGTGACCTGAGAATTGATGGTATAGAATGTAACCGCGAGTGCTTTGGCTGGGCTTATTCGTGCTGATCTGCAGCTGCTTGCGCTTGCTAATGGTAATGCTATAGACCCTTGAGTTTTTTTCTTCTTTTTTTCCTTTTTACCACTGGTGTTACTGTCACTGGTTGTGCAGTTTTGTTGTATTTGTACCCTGGTCCCTTCTTTAATGCAAAAGCAGAGCTCCTGCTGTTCTCATCAAGTTATCAGAAGAGGACATGATGGAGCTAAGGGAGCCATTTTACATGGAAGAGATTAAAGGGGTACTATTTGGGTTAAAACACAACAAAGCAGCGGGTACAGATGGCCTTCCTGCAGATTTTTACCAAGTATTCTGGGAAGTGGTAAAGGATGATCTCAAGGAGATGTTGATGCTTTTCATAGTGGGGACTTGGACATTGAGATATTAAACCATGGGGTTATATCTCTCATCGAAAAAGTTCCTGGTGCAATTATGATTCAAAAATTCAGTCCCATCTGCTTGTTAAATGTCAGTTAAAAAATACTGACAAAGCTTGAAGGAGACAAGTTCATGTCACGACTAAAGGAAATTTGGGAGCGGCTAATTCTTAGTTAACTGAGAATTAACTAAACTTAGAATTAACTTAATTCTCAGTCAGATGACATCATCAATCTCATTGCAGCCCAAGTTTGCAACCATATGTTAAAAACCTCAGTTGCAACAAGTGTAACCAAAAAATATATCAGTTATAACCCAAGTGTGTCATCACTCGCAGTGGCCGGTGCACAAACAGCAGATAGTGACGAGTGTCTTCAACCGTCAGAGTTAAGTGTAGCACAAGACGAGCACCGTAGTATTTTGTGAAGACAAGACTAAATACACTGGACTTAGTGTATAACACTAATTAACAAGCTTTATTACAGGTCACGGTGAGCTTATTTAAGCGCTGCACGCACGCACGTGCGCAATATCACACATACATATGCTGACATGCATACATACACACATCGCACCACATGCTTGCTCCGTGTTGCTAGCACAGCTTTAGTCGTCGGCCCTGACGACGAAGTTCTCCTTGCGCTCGTGGAACTCGCCGGTGCGTGTGTTGACGTCCTTCTGGAGCTTGCTCTCGCGAACCTCGAAGTGGTCGGAGCCGCGGCCGTGGTGCCCATGGCGGCCAGCCTTGTCGACCTCCTCCATGAACGTCTCCTTGACGATGTGCTGCTGCATGCCGCCGCCGCGCGCCGCGTTGCCCACCGACCTCACCTCCTCCGAGCAGTAGTCAACCTCCTGGAAATGCGCCATGGCGATCGGCGTGCTTGGCTTTGTGATTGTGTCTGTGTGTGTCTTACGACGATGTGTTGCTGTTGCCTGAGAAATGCAGGATGGGATGAAGCGCGCGTGCGATTTTATAGTGTTAGTTCCGTGTTTGGGGGGAGTAAGAAATGTCCTCATGAAAGACACGTCAACACACTGCTTTCTGCCTTCTTCAGTCGCCTTCTTAGCCCGAATCGATACCATGGCGGCCGGGTTCGAGACTTTTCAAAATTTCGGGGAAAAGGATTTGTTCACCTTGCAATGAGGATATATTTCAATAAGAAGAGCCAACTTAAGAATGGCTTACCCCCTGCCTGCTGGCTACCTGATCTATGCTGCTTTATGATCATTGATCATGTACAAAGCTTGCCATATCAATGGCAAACATCGATCCAGCATAACCCACTTAGCATTTGTTATCTCTCACCTTGCTACGTTTGCTCTGACTCGTATACAGTCGTATGCAAATATGTAAATCCAAATCAAATTACTCCCTCCAATCCTACTTCCCGTAAAAAAATTACACACATTTTTAGACAAGTATTTTGAACCAGAGGGAGTAGTTAATTACGTACTCTCCGAGTCCGACCTGATGACTTAAAAAGCAGAATTGCCAAATGCAATCGTCTCAATGCTTAAATTGTCATGTAGGTCACCTTCTAGAGAGATCACCAGTCAGCTGAGAATAAACTTATCTCTTGCAAGTGGGGAATATATACCTGCATTATCATTTCACTCTTATGATGGAGACAGGAAGATGTTCCTCCGACCTACAGCCAACCGCCTACGGGAATGGGAAACACATCCAGAGGGATCTGGCAATTACACGATTGCATCATCCCACTTCGAACGATTTTCCTCTGAGAAGCCATTTTGACAGCCCGTTGATGTTTATTTCTTCACTCTGGCGACGTTTCTGTTCAGACCATTCTACTAGGGGCATAAGCTGGGAAAAACAAGGTTATGCACTTATGTGACAGTGATAGGTGAGCAAACTTGATCTATCGGAGTAAGTCAAATCTTCTGTTATGTGTCATCTTACTTTTCCAGTACTTTTGTACATTAGAGGCTTCGTGTAAGAGTCCCCAGGCCAAGTTAATTAATAACCAAATTAATGTGTGATGTTGCTGTTCTATCGTGGAGGTGGCTGTGAGACGCAGACGGCAGTGGCATTTCTGGATTCTATTTCTATGTTGGGTACGTCACATTGATCAGAAGTTTCACTTTGAAACCGGTCTTATATGAAAGTGAGTCCTCCCAACCAAAGGCCTGGTTCGAAGGAGCAACTTGTGCTCTTCTTTGGGTTTTCTAATGTTCCCAGGCCTCTGGACAATTTCTCAGTCGTCTAACAAATGGGCAATACGAAATATGTGACCACTCTACTGAAAAAAATTCCGAAACCTCAGTCAATTACTAGAGGTATTTAATAAAACAGAGTGGTCAGAATTCATTATTCGTACGAACTGGTTGTGCGATCAAAAAGACAGACACTATCAGATAACGTAGCTTGAATACATATGAATAGTTGCTCATAGATGTTCTGTAATTTCTTTGACAATACTCCATAGCCCTGGTACAAAACAGAATAGACTTGGTTCAATCTAGCAGTTTTGGGGATTTCAAAGAAATTCCCCCAAAGAATACCTATCTGTATACAGATAAAACTTCATTGTTTGTCTTTTGCAAAATCAGAATGGTCTTCCATCATTCTCATTCTCATTCTTCATTTTCATCAATATCTTCTCCGCACTGGTATGTTATTTGCTCCAGAACGGTTACCAAAACCGCCTCGCCCCCTTGAACGGAAATTGCCTCCTAGAATAAACAAACAGAGATAAAGGTGAAGTCAAAATAAGCACCCCACAAATTACTTCCTAAGATATTCTGTGGAACACAGGTGTGTACCTCCTCCCATAGAACCGGCAGATTTGGACATAGATTCTAGAGCTGGATTCACAACCTGGCCAGCTTCACGCAAGATCTTGACAAGATTCCTTGAATATTTTGCATTTGAGTGTGTAAAGAAAGTAAACGCCATTCCAGTAGCACCAGCACGGCCAGTTCGACCTATCCTGTGAATATAATCCTCAATAGTTGTTGGGAAATCAAAATTGATCACACACTTTATATCCTTCACATCTGCAAAATTAACAAGACCATGATCAATTTTAATCAAGATAAATGTGTTGTCCTGATTCCTGAATACCACAGCATACCACACTGGGGCATCAACATTGTCGATCTCCACAGAAAGGTAGCACATGGCTTAGACAAGATCCAAAGAACACAGCACATGAGTGCACTTTCAACTTCTACATCTAGCACACGTCGAAGGGGCTGCAGAACTGAACTGGGTACCAATCACTGCTGGATGTGGAATTGATGGTGCTTAAACTCTCGGACCTTTTGGTGCTGTCAATGTGCACCTGACATGCCATAGCATGAATTTATCCCTTAACTTATGAGAGTCAAATACATCCATGTGAAGCAGAAAAAAATCTGTCATTCATTCAAATCCCATCCAACACAGGCCATAATGCTTTAGGTGCTTCATCAGAGGTCAGTATGAGGATTTCACTGGTGACAACCATCTTTGGACCAATTGGCAGTGATACCGATATATAAGGCACTTATGAAATAAAACCATAATATGATATGGAAAGATGAAAATCCATAAAACTAAAGAATACTGAACAAAATTATCTAATAGTAAAGCAGAAGTTAACTTGAACAAGTGTGAACCTATTCTATTATCTTACACCAATAATTATTACACTAGCATATTAATTATATGTATGATGAATAACCCTCAGGAACTAGGTGGAACCATGCTACACGTTTTAAAGATGATTAACACAAACAAAAATTCTAAAAAGAACATTGCATAGTAAAGTTAGAAGCTACTATGAGAGTTAAATGCAGGGTAATTCGCAAACCGTTAAGATGTGTCATGCATCATATAAATTCTCAAAGAGTGAACCAATGAAAACATGGCAGCCTGTTCACTATTTAGCAAACAATTGTACTTGTTCATGGTATGTAAGGATGATATGCGCAGGACCTATAAACCGTAATGGAAGAAGTATATTTACTGAAGGTAGCAACTATTATTAGTTAGCAAATACGTCCAAAAGAAGTTGGCAACAATGCAATTATTATGAGACTCAATTGCAGGATAAGTTAATAAGTAAGTAAACCATTAAGATGCACCTTGCATAGTTATTGCACAGGGATAAATTAAGATGCAAAATATCTAAAATCTATTTAAGGATCAAAACAGATACCCTCTTACCCCCTCTTTACCCAAAACTATGGATCGGCCTTAAAAGCCAAAAACCAGCAGGTTTAAAAATCGTTAATGGCCAAGAAAGGAGATAGTGGTCCCTGTTAACACTGCCAATTGCTTACGCTCAAGGGAGGTAAACTGAGGAAAAGATGATCTACCTCTGACATGATAGCACCTTGCATACACCATCAACCCACAAGTTCAGTTCACACAACCAAAAACAGCTGGGCAGCCCTCCGACATATCATGCTTGAGCACTTCAAACTATAAACTAATCCTAATATTCAAACAAGTCACCATACCAAGACCACGTGCTGCTACATCTGTGGCAGCCATTATAGGACTCTTCCCACTCTTAAACTCAGCCAGAACATAGTCCCTTTCAGATTGAGCTTTATCACCATGTATAGATAATGCTGGCCATCCATCCATTCTAAGTTGTCGGGTGACCTTATCACATTCCTTTTTTGTTTGAAAAAATATCAAGATTCGGCTCCCATCCATTAGATCGGATAAAAGCTTACTTAGCCTGTGAGGAAGTAAAAACGGATTCGGATGATATCAGTTTTGTAATAATTAATAATTCACAAAAAATTGACTAAGTATATTCGATAGAATGCGAGCAATCCATACCTGGGATACTTTTCATGATCCGAAATAACTTCGACAAATTGTTGTATGGAATGGTTAGCTTTAAGTTCAGCTGTTCCTATCATTACCTACAGCATATCATTATAAGCAAAATACTAATGGTAAGACAAACAAGATTAACTTAATTCAAAAACCGCAAAATGAATGAACAACAAGGACAATAGCAGAAATTGTCTGCACCTTGTAAGGGTTTTGCAGAAATTGTCTAGCCAAGGTTTCAACTTCCCTCGGCCACGTGGCACTCCAGTACAAAGTTTGCCTGTCTGGACGGATCTATTGAGAACAAAAGAATGTAGAACCATAAGAAAACATGGAAACCAGAATACAACATCAGATTTGATTTTAAAAAAATCTAGAAGAACATACCTGTGCCAAAATTTTCCGAATCTGAGGCTCAAAACCCATATCTAGCATACGGTCTGCCTCATCCAGGACAAGGTACGTAACCCTGCGTAGGTTTGTGTGACCAGCTTCCAGCATATCAATCAACCGGCCAGGTGTAGCAATGGCTATTTCGACTCCTAGGAGTACAGATCATATACAATAAGATGACCGATGGTAATATAAATCTCAAAAAGGAATGAACAGAAGCACTAAATACCTCTCCTAAGATCACGTATTTGTGGTCCCTTAGGTGCTCCACCATAGATACATGTGCTTCTAGTTCTGGAGTATGATCCGAATTTCGTAGCTTCTGCCTGTATTTGAACAGCCAGTTCCCTTGTTGGAGCAAGGATCAAGACAATTGGCCCATCTCCTTGCTCTACATCCATTGCAATCAATAATCAACAGGGTGAATCGAATTCGTTAACAGTTTAGCATACACAGTACAGCAACAGGAACGAACCTAGGCGAGGCTGTGCACCAACGTGAACCAAACCAGGTAGTATGTAAGAGAGTGTTTTCCCAGAGCCTGTTTCTGCAATGCCAATCACGTCCCTGCCCTTCAAAGCCATGGGCCAACCCTGTGCTTGAATAGGCGTTGGCTCCACGAATCCAGACTTGGCTATCGCTTGCATGCAGTAATCTGTTCAAACAGAGAGTTAGAGCTTGTAATTACAGCGAAAGCATGCTGCTGAACGCACAGGCAGACAGACTGGACTACGGGTCGACTTAACACAAACCTGGAAAGTTGGCTTCGTGGAAGTAGCGGATAGGCTTGGGCACCTCGGAACCCTCTACGGTGATATCGCGGAGCTGGCGGTACTGCGCCACCTCCGTCGCCGACATGGCCTGTACCTCGGGGCACTCCACGTAGAAGCTCTTCTCGAACGGTATAAGGCCCCGGAAATCCGGCTTCGGCAGGGAGAGCGAGTCAATGCCGTCCCTCCCGTTGCTACCTCCTCTCCCACCGTGGAAGCCACCGCCACCGCCTCTCCCGCCGCCGTAGCCCATGCCTCCGCCGTATCCGCCGCCGTAGCCGCCGCCGCCCTGGCCAAAGCGCGAGAAGTTGCCCCCAACGGGGGCGGCCATGGGCGTGTACGGGGTAGCGTAGGGGTTGGCGGCGGCGACAACGGGGACCTGCGGGGCGATTACAGGAGCCGCGGCGAGGTCACTGCACACACAGACGAATAAACCGAGCAAGCTCGTATCAGATCGGATCGGATCGGATCGGATCGGATCGCGAAAGCTCGGCACAGAGCTAGGGTTAGCTTAAGGGTCACGTACCTGCGCCTGTCGCGGTAGGAGGAGGGGTCGGCGTAGCGGTTGTCGGCGTAGGGATTCATGGCGCCGGGCGGGTGGGGATCGGCCGGAGATCGAATCGCGGGTCGAGGAGGAGGATTGGACGCCGCTGCCGCGCGCAGGGATAGATTTGGAGAGTAGATCTGTCGGGGCGAGGCGGCGGGTGGAGGTGTGCGGGGGCGGTGGGTTTGCTTTTGATGAGGGAGGTGCAGCGTAGCTTGTAGGGACGGGGCGGGCTAGGTTTCCGTGACCGACGTATCGGACGCTGCCGACAGCGGGTTCCGAGCACAAGTCCTTCACGCAACGCAACTCGCCGCGCGCGGGCCGGGTGGGCTATGCCAGACTCTCGGCCTGCCTCTGTGGAAATATCTTGGTCTCTCCATATGTGAGCTCACTCACTAAAGAGTGTCTTCAATTACTTATCATATCAATAATTTAGGTAATCGAAGTGGTTTTGCTTAAGAAGAGAGAAGTATGTGTATCTTCTTTTCCAGCATACCCAAAACTGGATAGTTCTATTTGCGCATATCTAACTAAGTCATTACATAACTGATTCAAAATGACTAAAACAAAATCAGAAAGAAAAAAAAAGTAAAATAGTACATGATTATTACAACACAACGTTCATCAATGGAACATGAACATATGCATCAAATCACAAAGTTTATGGAAATCGAAATAAGAAACATAGCAACTGAGGTACAAACTTGATGAACTTGTTCTCCATTCCACGTCCACCACTCATCTACGAGATCTTCTTTAAGTTTTCAATGAGTATTCACATCTCTAATTTCATGGTGAATTTGAAGGAATTTCTCGATGTGGTCAACACACCTACGAGGATTCACCACCCGTCACATGAAGTCATAGTGATGATCAAAATCTTGGTCACGCTCATTCTTGATGATCATATTATGCAATACCACACATGTAGTATGATCCTCCAAAGCGTTTTTCGTCCCAAAATCAACTTGAACTACGAACAATAGTAAATGGGGCTTGCAAAATCGCAAATCTCTCTCCACATGTTTCCTATCACATACTTGAGCATGGTGAAATCGAGTTTGTTTGTTACCTTGGGGTTGAGGAATTGGCTCGACAAATGTTGCCCGTTGTGGGTATATCCATCTGTCGTCCCTTGGCGTACTCGTGCCCATTTAACTCAAACTCAACCTTTGATGTTCTTCCATTGGCTAAGTTTGAAAATAGTGGTGATCTGTTGAGCACATTGATGTCATTGCATCATCCAGGCATTCCAAAATAGGCATGCCAAAACCATCTATCCTCGTCTACAATGGCCTCAAGGATGATTGTTAGATCTTTCAGACATTCGGTGCATTGTCAATGTCATGTTGCTAGACAATTTTTCCACCTACACACATCAGTAGAAATTTCATCACCTACAACACTTAGTGACAAGGGTATAGATAATAGAGCCCGACAGTTGAGTACCCCTGAGGCCAGTTAAGCTAGGCCCAATTGTAACGTTAGTCGAAATACGAGTTCATATCGTATGTCGATATTGTAATTTGTATCGGATCCCTCCCGGTTCTTGAGACCTGGCCACCTATATATAGGGGCAAGGAGAGGACGGTGAGGGACAGATTGAAAGCAAGCTAGGTTCTACACCCACGTTTACTTTCGATACACACCTTATTTGACTGATTTTACCTTCGAGTTCATCCGACGCCCTATCTCCCCGATCCTAAGTCCTTCATCCGGGACATTTGTCGAGTTAACCCTCGTCAACTGGCGCCGACCGTGGGGACTCTGGGCGTCGGAATCATGAATTCGACGGCTTTTTCGCTTTTAGCCAACAGCAGTCCAGAAGTCGACGAAAATAAAAAGATAGAGTTGACAATCGGAAGTCTGAGCTTCTATGTTAGATCTTCGGGTTCAACTTGTCTTTCGGATCCGACGAAATCGGGTCCGTCGACAAATAAAACCGAAATAATCGCCAAGTCTGGATCATCTGTGGGCTCTTCTAGCGAGGCAAACTCGCCGGTCAGCCCAGCAGCAACAGAAAATCTGCAAGAGAAACTCGAGGAATTTAACGAAACTCGAGGAGAGCCCGACGTGGAAGTAACAATGGGCAAGTCACATGATAGTTCAAGGGATTTCGCCAGCAGGAGCAGCGGCATCTCCAGAAGCATACACCAGTTATGTGTCATTATCACTGAAGCAGTAGAAGAAAATAATCACGCAGACAACGAAGAGGTCGACATACAAGTCGACAAATTAAGGAGCAACGGCAAGAAGGAGAAGGAGAAAGTCCACGTATCCACCGGAGAGTGGAGAATGATCATGTCAGCCATCAACCACGGGACATATGTACCCGCAGATTCGAGAAGAGAAGTTCTAATGGGATATCAATACGCACTATATCAGCACAGAAAGAAGTTAAGGGAGGAAAGATACATGTTTATGAGAAGCCAGATTACAACAGCACATCAAGTGGAGGATATTGGGATGAATATAGCGATTCATCAGAGTCCAGCATGGAGAGGCACAAAGACCCGAAGCACAGCAGGAGGACAACAACACGGACAATAGAAGAAAGCTACACAAAAAACCCAAGCGTGAACCCACCAGAGGAGGAAGAAGAATTTGTGCAAGAAACACCAGAAGCAGCATTGGTAGCAGCACAGGCATACCTACTAACTACACAACCAAAGCCTGGGGACCCGCGGGAGCACATGTATCAAGCCGCGATACGAAGCCTCGGATTGGTAGAAGACAAGTTAAGGGGAAATCCTCCAGAGAAAAAGGCGACACATCGTAGGGAAAGGCGAAAAGAAGAGGTCGAGCGCAAATCTTCGCGGAACGAAACTAGCGAGTCTTCAGAAGGCGAGAAACGCCAAAAGCGGAAGGAGGATGCAAGGAACATAATAGCACAAGCAAGAGTAAACAACTCACGTTATGCATGGAGAGAAGAAAATTACGAAGACAACGAAAAAGAGATGGGCGCGTTATGCTTTACCCGCAGGGTTCGCAAAACGTGAGTACTGATGCGGTACGGTGTTGATAGTTTTTCACCGTCCAGTTGGGAACCCCGAGAGGAAGGTATGATGAATATAGCAGCAAGGTTTTCCCTCAGTAAGAAACCAAGGTTTATCGATCCGAAGGGGAAAAAGCCAATACGACTGAAGGTGATGCCCGCTAGCTTGCGACAGCTCCGGACAATTTATAGGGCGCCTCGTCCGAGCTTTGCTTTGCGAGCGGCAACGTGGAACCTGCACACAACACAACCAAATACTTTGCTCCCAACTTACGATGAGGTTGTCAATCTCACCGGTTTGCCGTAAACAAATGGATGAGCGTATCGAGTGGAAAATAGTGATAATATGCGAATAAAGTAAACAGTGCGAGTAAAGTAAACAGGTGATAGCAATATGACGGAAATAGGACCGGGGTCCACAGTTCACTAGTGGTGTCTCTCCATAAGATAAAATAATACATGCTGGGTAAACAAATTACAGTTGGACAATTGATAGAATAAAGACAATGTGCATATGATGAGAGGATCACTATGAGATTTACTCTGGGCATTATAACAAAATACATAGACCGTCATCCAACTGCATCTATGACTAATAATCCACTTGTGGTGAATCAATTCGAGAACTCCACAAGTATTAAGTTGCGAATAATAGATAATTGCATTAAGCAAAGTGTGTAATGTAAACAAAGCATATGCCCTCGAGCATATGAATGTTGTTTTCCCCCTAGTAGCAACAGCACATCTACAACCTTAGAGGTTTTTGTCACTCCCCCAGATTAAATAGAGGCATGAACCCACTATCGAGCATAAATACCCCCTCTTGGAGTCACTAGCAACTACTCGGCCAAGATAGCTACTAACAACGGAGAGCATGCAAGATCATAAACAACATAGAGATAATATAAGATAATATTCAGTACATCAACTCAAGCATAACACTAATATTCATTGGATCCCAACAAACACAACATGTAGAATTACATAACGGTGATCTCAATCATGTAAGGCAGCTCATAAGATCTAAACATGAAGCACATGGTGGAGAAGACAACCATCTAACTACTGCTATGGATCCATAGTCCAAGGTAGACTACTCACTCATCGCTCTGGAGGCAAGCATGGCGATGAAGAAGACCTCCGGTGGCGATTCCCCTCTCCGGCAGGGTGCCGGAAAGAGCTTCTGGACCCTCCCGATCTTCAGGTCGACGGCGGCGGCGGATCGCGATGTGTTCTGGAAAAGTGATCAGGTACTTAGGTTTTTTCCGTCGGGGGGTCTTTAAAGGCGAAGGGGCATCGTCAGGAGTGGACCGAGGCGATCTCACACATAGGGGGCGCGGCCAGGCCCCTGGCCGCGCCGCCCTGTTGTGTGGGGCCCTCGTGGCCCCACTCCGTCTCATCTTCGGTTCTCTGAAGCTTCGGTGAAATTCTGGGCGACTGGCTTTGGTTTCGTCCAATTCCGAGAATATTTCATGTGTAACTTTTCTAAAACACAAAAACAGCAGAAAACAGGGAACTGGCACTGTGGCGACTTGTTAATAGGTTAGTTCCGGAAAATGCATAAAAGTGCCACGAAGTGTAACGAAACACTAAGCAAATGGTGTAAAAACAAGCATGGAGCATCAAAAATTATGGATACGTTTGAGACGTATCAGCATCCCCAAGCTTAACTCCTGCTCGTCCTCGAGTAGGTAAGTGATAACAAAAGAAATAATTTTTGAGGTGACATGCAACTACACAATCTTGATCATATATGTAAGCGTTGTGCGCTGGGATCAAAAAAACTTAAAAGATGGGCATAAAAGGTATAATCTTGATAGAAGAAACTTAGCAACCATGTTATAACATGAAAATGAACACAAATAAAAGATCATGAAAATGAAACAATGAAAGTCAAACGTTTGTTCAAATCATAAGGAAAAACATACAAATAGTTTTCAGCTTGTCCTTCATAGAGAGCAAAACATAAATGCATAGGACACCTTCAAGTTTAAGAGGGCGACTAGATACAAATAATTTGAGAACAAGTGAAACCAACAATATGAATCAATCAATGAAAACTTTGGGACAATGCACATTATACTCAGAATGACAACTATGCTCTCTTAATGGTGCATAAAGATAGAAGGTGGTGACTCAATATAAAAGTAAAAGAAAGGCCCTTTGCGGAGGGAAGCAGTGATTGCAAGTTTTATAAACCTTCAAAAATTATGGTACTTACCGGCTTGGAGCTCTCATTGCCCCCATCATAAGCATCTTGAATGGTTAAAGTTAATGCGAAAACACTTATGCTGCATATTCTTGACAAATCATAAGTTGAAAACCTCGTGTCACGTGAATACGAGTACCCAAACCTCATGCTACCTTACTTAGAGTCCCAAGCAAGCTCTTGTTATTGTAAGTATACACGTATCATCGAGAACCGCCAATGGGGTACCTCCGTGCCCGATGACATGGAACAAGTCCACATCAAAATGACAAGACAAGCAGACAATGAACACCTCGACATCTCTTTTATTTACCATTTTTATAGCTTTTTATTTTGAGATGCGTCGTCGAATGTCCACTATGGGCATGCTACAAATTTCCACCATGAATTATGCATGGCTTAGATTGGCGGCCCAGGCGTTTCTCTAACACATATACAAACTCCATGATCCCGCAAGATTCCCAATTCATTTCACACCACGAGTATCCATAAACAAAAGATCACGATATCAACTCAAATAAGAAGTGCAATGTTGAAAGCTTGCCCCATGACGGCATGGATGGGCTAATTCCTAACTTACAATTTGCAAGCATAACAACTCAACATAAGAGACCACAATGTCAAAATTTTAAAGCGAGAAAAATAAAGTGTGCCATCTGGTTTGTGAGAGCTTTACTGACCAATTTTCACATAACACTGGTAAGAGTTTAATTTGAAGAGTAGATAAAAGTAAGTCAAATATACTTTAGAATAGCAAATTGCTAATAGGTATGTATGGTGGACACTTTGGCAAAACTTAGTTTTTAAGAGTTGGATGCACGAGTAGAGCTCATACTCAGTACAAAATGAAGGCTAGCAAAAGACTGGGAGCGACCAACTAAGAGAGCAATAAAGGCCATAATCATGCAAAGCGACAAAGCGATATTAAAAGAAGCATAAGATGGCATCAAAAGTCAAAAAATAAATGATCATAGAGGCTATTGGCAACTTTGTAAGAGTCTAACATGTGTGAGCATGCGCCAAGTCAACCCAAATAAAGCATCAAAGGAGAAAACCAAAATAATGCTTCGAAACGATTAAAACAACGCATGATTTTTTCAAAGGCTCATTAAGCAATCTCAGTTATTTGAGACAAGTCATGCTACAGCAAAACTACTAAGCATACTATCAAAAAGACATCAAGCACGACATGCCAAAGTCTAGGCCGCAGTCTACACAAGCTCCTTCTTGTACCACTTTTTTGCATAAAGCTTTTTCTCTTTTCCAACACCATTCAAACTTTTTATAAACACCTCTTTTGATGAAAACCAATATAGATCAGAGGCAAAAATACACCTTGATGAAAAGATATAACAAGATCTGAACGCAAATCAAGGCGAAAATCGAAAGCTAAACGCAGTTCTAGAAAAAGAGAACACTCGTTGAAATGAATAGAGTGAAAAACGGAGTGTTCTTGGCAAATGAAAAGCAAGGCAACTTATCCAAAAGGAATTTGTTGGGGTCCAACCATTTATTGCAGCAAACAAAACTAAACTAAACTGAAAACTAAAAACAACTGACGCTCCAAGAAAAATGCATAATGCATGAAGCAATAAAAATATAGCGTATTGAAAGGTGACCTAATTTTTGCCGATGAAGAAGGGGTGCCTCGGGGGCATCCCCAAGCTTTGACGCTTGTACTTCTTGGATATTTCTTGGGGTGATGCATGGGCATCCCCAAGCTTGAGCTTTTGTCCATTCTTCAACTCATCTCATCATTCTCCGATCCCTACACTTGAAAACTTCCTTCATACAAAACTAAACACAAATCTATTAGCAACATTAGCTTAAGCATAACATAGAATCAACCCTTTTTGCTTCAGGTTTCAACCCAAAACCACCACATATAAAGTATATACTACTGTAGCAACTTCCCCAAAAGTTCCGTGATCAAAAGAACTCAAAAAGAAAGCGATAAAGCGGCAAACACAAATATTGGCAGAAATCTATCAAAACAGAACAGCTGACAAAGGTCGAATTTTTAGAGGGTTTTCTGTTACTCAAATAAAAAAGTGTTCAACTAATGAAAGTTTGGATATAACCTGGGGCATATGCACAAGAAATCGCAGGTCCAAAAGATATACAGAGAATTTTCATGAATTTTTACGGTGCAGCACCAAAAACTGTTTCAGGACAGCAACATCCCCAAATCTTACCTCGCTCAAATTAGAGGCTTCTCTTGGCACAAAAACGAAATAAAAAGGATAAGGAGAGGTCATTACAGTAGTAATAACTTCCAAGACTCAAATAAAAGAAAAAAAAACTGAATGTAAAAACATTGGATTATCTCCCAAGAGTGCTTTTCTTTAACGCCTTTGAGCTAGGCGCAGAAAGTGCGAATCAAGTAATATCAAGTGAGGCATTAAGATCCATTGTAGAAACAAAGAAATGAATTCTGTCCAAATGAGGTTTTGAGTACCCCTTGTAGTCATGCCTTGGTACACTATTTTCATCAAAAAGATTTTCAGGATAAATCCAACTAAAATTATTTTCCAAGGCATCATGAATTCCTACAAGTTTACAAGGTATTGGCATTCTAGAATTTTCACTAGGTGTACCAACAACCTCAACAGGCGAGCCAAGCTTATTAAACTTCTTAAAAACTTTTCTAGCCTCAATGGCAATATCTCTAAATTCTATGCGCAATGTTTCCAAGATAAAAGCTTTCTTTTCAGGATCCTCAATTTCATGAAGCTTAAGCAACATGTATTGCATAAAAGGATTAAGGCTAGCAAACCTAGCTTCTAACATGTGAACTAAATAAGCAGAAGCAACTTCATAACTAGGAGCAAGCTCAGCCAAAGATTTTTCCTTAACTTCTTTATGCATACTAATATAATTAAAGAACTCCTCAATGTGATATTTCCCAATAATTGAACCACTACCTACTAAGAGGTCCTCCAGAACGTACTTAGGGAACAACATAATGAACTAAAGTAAAGAAATAACAACTATCAAGGATACTAATTTTTTTTGGGTTTTTTATAAAACGAAGCAAGTAAAAATAAAGTAAAAGCAAAACAATAAACAAAGTAAAGGATGTGCGTGCGAAAAACTCCCCTCGCAGAAGTCTTCTTCTTCCTCCCCGGCAACAGCGCCAGAAAAGAGCTTGATGCGGTACGGTGTTGATAGTTTTTCACCGTCCAGTTGGGAACCCCAAGAGGAAGGTATGATGAATATAGTAGCAAGGTTTTCCCTCAGTAAGAAACCAAGGTTTATCGATCCGAAGGGGAAAAAGCCAATACGACTGAAGGTGATGCCCGCTAGCTTGCGACAGCTCCGGACAATTTATAGGGCACCTCATCTGAGCTTTGCTTTACGAGCGGCAACATAGAACCTGCACACAACACAACCAAATACTTTGCTCCCAACTTATGATGAGATTGTCAATCTCACCGGTTTGCTGTAAACAAAGGGATGAGCGTATCGAGTGGAAAATAGTGATAATATGCGAATAAAGTAAACAGTGCGAGTAAAGTAAACAGGTGATAGCAATATGACGGAAATAGGACCGGGGTCCACAGTTCACTAGTGGTGTCGCTTGATACGTCTCCAACGTATCTATAATTTTTGATGCTCCATGCTTATTTTTACACCATTTGTCTACTGTTTCGTTACACTTCGTGGCACTTTTATGCATTTTCCAGAACTAACCTATTAACAAGTTGCCACAGTGCCAGTTCCCTGTTTTCTGCTATTTTTGTGTTTCATAAGTGATACATAGGAAATATTCTCGGAATTGGACAAAACAAGTTTCTGAAGTCTTATTTTACCCGGAAGCTTCCAGAGATCCAAAGGAGAGTAGGAGGGGGGCCACAGGGGCCCCAAACACCAGGCTGGCGCGGCCAGGGCCTGGGCCGTGCCACCCTAGCGTGAGGCCGCCTGGCTCCACCTCTGACATCGCCCCTTCGCCTATAAAGACCCCCCGACGGAAAAAACCTAAGTACCCGATCACTTTTCCAGAACACATCGCGATCCGCCGCCGCCGTCGACCCGAAGATTGGGAGGGTCCAGAAGCTCTTCCTGGCACCCTGTCGGAGAGGGGAATCGCCACCGGAGGTCTTCTTCATCGCCATGCTTGCCTCCGGAGCGATGAGTGAGTAGTCTACCTTGGACTATGGGTCCATAGCAGTAGCTAGATGGTTGTCTTCTCCACCATGTGCTTCATGTTTAGATCTCATGAGCTGCCCTACATGATTGAGATCACCGTTATGTAATTCTACATATTTGGTTTGTTGGGATCCTATGAATATTGGTGTTATGATTGAGTTGCTGTACTGAATATTATCTTTTGTTATCTCTATATTGTTTATGATCTTGCATGCTCTCCGTTGTTAGTAGCTATCTTGGCCGAGTAGTTGCTAGTGACTCCAAGAGGGGGTATTTATGCTCGATAGTGGGTTCATGCCTCTATTTAACCTGGGGAAGTGACAGAAACCTCTAAGGTTATAGATGTGTTGTTGCTACTAGGGAGAAAACAACATTCATATGCTCAAGGGCATATGCTTTGTTTATATTACACACTTTGCTTAATGCAATTATCTGTTGTTCGCAACTTAATACTTGTGGAGTTCTCGGATTGATTCGCCACAAGTGGATTATTAGTCATGGATGCAGTTGGATGGCGGTCTATGTATTTTGTTGTAATGCCCAGAGTAAATCTCATAGTGATCTTCTTGACATATCACGTTTATCTTTATTCTATCAATTGCCCAACTGTAATTTGTTTACCCAGCATGTGTTATTTATCTTATGGAGAGACACCACTAGTGAACTGTGGACCCCGGTCCTATTTCCATCATATTGCTATCACATGTCTACTTTACTCGCACTGTTTACTTTACTCGCATACTCTATTGTTTTCCACTCAATACACTCATAACCTTTGTTTCAAGCAAACCGGTGAGATTGACAACCTCATCGCAAGTTGGGAACAAAGTACTTGGTTGTGTTGTGTGCAGGTTCCGCGTTGCTACTGGCCAAAGACGAGTCAACAAGTATCGTTAAACGGCGCCCTTGTTGGACTGCTATTAAGCCAGTCTGCATCACCTTCAGTCGTTTGTCTCTCCTCTCCAAGAACGATAAACCTTGGTTTCTTAACTGAGGGAAAACCAGCTGCTATACTCATCACACCTTCCTCTTGTGGTTCCCAACGGGCTGGTCATTCACCACGCACAAGGACCGACTGTCAACTAGGCAATCAGCTATTTTTCTGGCGCCGTTGCTGGGGAGGAAGTAGAAGACTTCTGCGAGGGGAGTTTTCGCATGCACATCCTTTACTTTGTTTTATTGTTTTGCTTTACTTTATTTATTTTACCTGCATCGTTTTTATCAAAAACCCAAAAAAAATAGAATCCTTGGTAGTTGTTATTTCTTTACTTTTAGTTTATCATGTTGATCCCTAAGTACGTTCTGGAGGACCTCTCAGTAGGTAGTGGTTCAATTATTGGCAAAAGTAACATTGAGGAGTTCTTTAATCACATTAGTATGCATGAGGAAGTTGAGGAGAAATCTTTGGTTGAGCTAGCTCCTAGTATTGAAGTTGCTTCTGCTTATTTAATTCACATGTTGGAAACTAGGTTTGCTAGTCTTAATCCTTTTATGCAATACATGTTCCTTAAGCTTCATGAAATTGAAGATCCTGAAAAGAAAGCTTTTATCTTGGAAGCTTTGCGCCTAGAATTTAAAGATGTCGTTATTGAAGCTAGAAATGTTCTTAAACGTTTTAATAAACTCGGTTCACCTATAAAGGTTATTAGTACAAACAATGAAGGAGCCGAAATACCTATACCTAGCAAGCTCTTGGGATTGTGTGAAGCTTTCGAAAACAATTTTGACTGGATCTGTCCCAAAAATCTTTTTTGTGATTTGAGTGAACCAAAGCGTGATCACAAAGGGTCTTCTAAAACTTATGTGGATGAAATACAATGCCGTATTTACAAGACATTTGCAGTTGATCTTAATGCTTCTTCTGAAAATACTTGATTCGCAATTTTCTGCGCCTAGCTCAAAGGCGTTAAAGAAAAGCACTCTTGGGAGATAACCCAATGTTTTATTTTTAGTACTTTTTCTTTTATTTGAGTCTTGGAAGTCATTACTACTGTAATGACCACTCCTTATCTTGTTTATTTTGTTTTTGTGCCAAGAGAAGCCTCTAATTCGAGTGAGGTAAAGATTTGGGGATGTTGCTGTCCTGAAACTGTTTTCGGTGCTGCACCGTAAAAATTCGTATAAATGTACTACAAGCTTTAAGCTTAGTTGTGAGCCTGCGCGCTGAGGGCACTTGCCGCTCTGCTGTGGCTGCTTGTGGGACCAATAGCACGCATCCAGGTGCCCATCGCCCCCATCTCCTCGCGTGAGGAGAAAACCTGCTCCCTCTTGCCGATCTCCATCGCGCCCCCCCTTCGGCTCGCTGTCGCCGCCCCAAGTTCTATGTATATCTTTTGGACCTGAGATTTCTTGTGCATATGCCCCAGGTTATATCCAAACTTTCATTAGTTGAACACTTTTTTATTTGAGCAACAAAAACCCCCTCAAAAATTCGTCCTTTGTCAGGTGTTCTGTTTTGAAGAATTTCTGCCAATATTTGTGTTTGCCACTGTATCGCTTTCTTTTGAGTTCTTTTGATCACGGAACTTTTTGGGAAGTTGCTACAGTAGTATTTGCTATATATGTGGTGGTTTTGAGTTGAAACCTGAAGCAAAAAGAGGTTGATTATATGCTATGCTACACTAATATTGCTAATAGAATTGTGTTTAGTTTTGTATGAAGGAAGTTTTCAAGTGTAGGGATTGGAGAATGATGAGATGAGTTGAAGAATGGACAAAAGCTCAAGCTTGGGGATGCCCATGCATCACCCCAAGAAATATCCAAGAAGTACAAGCGTCAAAGCTTGGGGATGCCCCCGAGGCACCCCTTCTTCATCGGCAAAAATCAGGTCACCTTTCAAAACACTATATTTTTATTGCTTCATGCACTATGTGTTTTTCTTGGAGCGTCAGTTGTTTTAGTTTTCTTAGTTAGTTTAGTTTTGTTTGCTGCAATAAATGGTTGGACCCCAACAAATTTCTTTTGGAGAAGTTGCATTGCTTTTCATTTGCCAAGAACGCTCTAGTTTTCACTCTTATCAAAAACCGAGTGTTCTTCTTTTTCCGCTACTGCTTTTGGTTTTCATTTTCGCCTTGATTTGCGTTCAGATCTTCTTATATCTTTTCATCAAGGTGTATTTTTGCCTCTGATCTTTATTGGTTTTCATCAAAAGAGGTGTTTATAAAAATTTCAAATAGTGTTGGAAAAGAGAAAAAGCTTTGTGCAAAAAAGTGGTACAAGAAGGAGCTTGTGTAGACTGCGGCTTAGGCTTTTTCATGTCATGCTTGATGTCTTTTTGATAGTATGCTTAGTGGTTTTGCTGTAGCATGACTTATCTCAAATAACTGAGATTGCTTAATGAGCCTTTGAAAAAATCATGCGTTGTTTTTATTGTTTGGAAGCATTATTTTGGTTTTCTCCTTGATGCTTTATTTGGGTTGACTTGGCGCATGC
Organism: Dactylis glomerata; assembly: GCA_007115705.1. Taxonomy (NCBI): domain Eukaryota; kingdom Viridiplantae; phylum Streptophyta; class Magnoliopsida; order Poales; family Poaceae; genus Dactylis; species Dactylis glomerata. The sequence continues at coordinate 4,107,894 of QXEO01000382.1, forward strand.
TCACACATGTTAGACTCTTACAAAGTCGCCAATAGCCTCTATGATCATTTAGTTTTTGACTTTTGATGCCATCTTATGCTTCTTTTAATGACGCTTTGTCGCTTTGCATGATTATGGCCATTATTGCTCTCTTAGTTGGTCGCTCCCAGTCTTTTGCTAGCCCTCGCCTTGTACTGAGTATGAGCTCTACTCGTGCATCCAACTCCTAAAAGCCAAAGTTTTCCAAAGTGTCCACCATACATACCTACTAGCAATTTGCTATTCCAAGTAAATTTGACTTGCTTTTATTTTCTCTTCAAATTAAACTCTTACCAGTGTTATGCGAAATTCGGTCAGTAAAGCTCTCACGAACCGGAAGGCACACTTTACTTTTTCATGTTCTTAAAAATTTGACATTGTGGTCTCTTATGTTGAGTTGTTATGCTTGCAAGTTGTAAGTTGGAGACTAGCCCAGCCATGCAGTCATGGGCAAGCTTTCAACATTGTACTTCTTATTTGAGTTGATATCGTGATCTTTTGTTTATGGATGCCCGCGGTGTGAAATGAATTGGGAATCTTGTGGGGATCATGGAGTTTGTATATGTGTTAGGGAAACGCCGGGCCGCTAATCTAAGCCATGCATAATTCATGGTGGAAATTTGCAGCATACCCATGGTGAACATTCGACGACGTATCTCACAATAAAAAGCTAAACAAATGGCAAATAAAAGAGATGTCGAGGTGTTCATTGTCTGCTTGTCCTGTCATTTTGGTGTGGGCTTGTTCCATGTCATCGGGCACGGAGGTACCCATTGGCGGTTCTCAATCATATGCATATATTTACAATGACAAGAGCCTTGCTTGGGACTCTAAGTAAAGTAGCATGAGGTTTGGGTACTCGTATTCACGGGACACGAGGTTTTCAACTTATGATTTGTCAAGCATATGCATCATAATTGTTCTCGCATTAACTTTAACCATTCAAGATGCTTATGATGGGGGCAATGAGAGCTCAAAGCCGGTAAGTACCATAATTTTTGAAGGTTATAAAACTTGCAATCACTGCTTCCCTCTGCGAAGGGCATTTCTTCTACTTTTATGTTGAGTCACCACCTTCTATCTTTATGCACCATTAAGAGAGCATAGTTGTCATTCTTAGTGTAATATGCATTGTCCCAAAGTTTTCATTGATTGATTCATATTGTTGGTTTCACTTGTTCTCAAATTATTTGTATCTAGTCGCCCTCTTAAACTTGAAGGTGTCCTATGCATTTATGTTTTGCTCTCTTTGAAGGACAAGCTGAAAACCATTTGTATGTTTTTCCTTATGATTTGAACACACGTTTGACTTTCATTGTTTCATTTTCATGATCTTTTGTTTGTGTTCATTTGCATGTTTACAACATGGTTGCTAAGTTCTTATTGTTAAGATTATATCTTTCATGCCCATGTTTTACGTTCTTATGATTCCAGCTCACAAATGCTTACATATATGATCAAGATTGTGTAGGTGCATGTCACCTCAAAAATTATTCTTTGTTATCACTTACCTACTCGAGGACGAGCAGGAGTTAAGCTTGGGGATGCTTGATACGTCTCCAACGTATCTATAATTTTTGATGCTCCATGCTTGTTTTTACACCATTTGCCTACTGTTTTGTTACACTTTGTGGCACTTTTATGCATTTTCCGGAACTAACCTATTAACAAGTTGCCACAGTGCTAGTTCCCTGTTTTCTGCTATTTTTGTGTTTCAGAAGTGATACACAGGAAATATTCTCAGAATTGGACGAAACAAGTTCCTGAAGTCTTATTTTACCCTGAAGCTTCCAGAGATCCGAAGGAGAGTAGGAGGGGGGCCACAGGGGCCCCACACACCAGGCTGGCGCGGCCAGGGCCTAGGCCGCGCCACCCTAGCGTGAGGCCTCCTGGCTCCACCTCTGACATCGCCCCTTCGCCTATAAAGACCCCCCGACGGAAAAAACCTAAGTACCCGATCACTTTTCCAGAACACATCGTGATCCGCCGCCGCCGTCGACCCAAAGATCGGGAGGGTCCAGAAGCTCTTCCCGGCACCCTGCTGAAGAGGGGAATCACCACCGGAGGTCTTCTTCATCGCCATGCTTGCCTCCGAAGCGATGAGTGAGTAGTCTACCTTGGACTATGGGTCCATAGCAGTAGCTAGATGGTTGTCTTCTCCACCATGTGCTTCATGTTTAGATCTCATGAGCTGCCCTACATGATTGAGATCACCGTTATGTAATTCTACATGTTTGGTTTGTTGGGATCCGATGAATATTGGTGTTATGATTGAGTTGCTGTACTGAATATTATCTTTTGTTATCTCTATGTTGTTTATGATCTTGCATGCTCTCCGTTGTTAGTAGCTATCTTGGCCGAGTAGTTGCTAGTGACTCCAAGAGGGGGTATTTATGCTCGATAGTGGGTTCATGCCTCTATTTAACCTAGGGGAGTGACAGAAACCTCTAAGGTTGTAGATGTGTTGTTGCTACTAGGGAGAAAACAACATTCATATGCTCAAGGGCATATGCTTTGTTTACATTACACACTTTGCTTAATGCAATTATCTGTTGTTCGCAACTTAATACTTGTGGAGTTCTCGGATTGATTCGCCACAAGTGGATTATTAGTCATAGATGCAGTTGGATGGCAGTCTATGTATTTTGTTGTAATGCCCAGAGTAAATCTCATAGTGATCTTCTTGACATATCACGTTTATCTTTATTCTATCAATTGCCCAACTATAATTTGTTTACCCAGCATGTGTTATTTATCTTATGGAGAGACACCACTAGTGAACTGTGGACCCTGGTCCTATTTCCATCATATTGCTATCACCTGTCTACTTTACTCGCACTGTTTACTTTACTCGCATACTCTATTGTTTTCCACTCGATACACTCATAACCTTTGTTTCAAGCAAACCGGTGAGATTGACAACCTCATCGCAAGTTGGGAATAAAGTACTTGGTTGTGTTGTGTGCAGGTTCCGCGTTGCTACTGGCTGAAGACGAGTCAACAAGTATCGTTAAACGACGCCCTTGTTGGAGTGCTATTAAGCCAGTCTGCATGACCTTCAGTCGTTTGTCTCTCCTCTCCAAGAACGATAAACCTTGGTTTCTTAACTGAGGGAAAACCAGCTGCTATACTCATCACACCTTTCTCTTGGGGTTCCCAACGGGCTGGTCATTCACCACGCACAAGGACCGACTGTCAACTAGGCAATCATCTCTCCATAAGATAAAATAATACATGCTGGGTAAACAAATTACAGTTGGGCAATTGATAGAATAAAGACAACGTGCATATGATGAGAGGATCACTATGAGATTTACTCTGGGCATTACAACAAAATACATAGACCGCCATCCAACTGCATCTATGACTAATAATCCACTTGTGGCGAATCAATCTGAGAACTCCAGAAGTATTAAGTTGCGAACAACAGATAATTGCATTAACAAAGTGTGTAATGTAAACAAAGCATATGCCCTCGAGCATATGAAAGTTGTTTACCCCCTAGTAGCAACAGCACATCTACAACCTTAGAGGTTTCTGTCACTCCCCCATATTAAATTGAGGCATGAACCCACTATCGAGCATAAATACCCCCTCTTGGAGTCACTAGCAACTATTCGGCCAAGATAGCTACTAACAACGGAGAGCATGCAAGATCATAAACAATATAGAGATAACATAAGATAATATTCAGTACATCAACTCAAGTATAACACCAATATTCATCGGATCCCAACAAACACAACATGTAGAATTACATAACGGTGATCTCAATCATGTAAGGCATCTCATGAGATCTAAACATGAAGCACATGGTGGAGAAGACAACCATCTAGCTATTGCTATGGACCCATAGTCCAAGGTAGACTACTCACTCATCGCTCCGGAGGCAAGTATGGCGATGAAGAAGACCTCCGGTGGTGATTCCCCTCTCCGGCAGGGTGCCGGGAAGAGCTTCTAGACCCTCCCGATCTTCGGGTCGACGGCGGCGGCGGATCGCGATGTGTTCTGGAAAAGTGATCGGGTACTTAGGTTTTTTCCGCCGGGGGGTCTTTAAAGGCGAAGGGGCATCGTCAGGAGTGGACCGAGGCGATCTCACACATAGGGGGCGCAGCCAGGCCCCTGGTCGCGCCGCCCTGTTGTGTGGGGCCCTCGTGGCCCCACTCTGTCTCCTCTTCGGTTCTCTGGAAGCTTCGGTGAAATTCTAGACGACTGGCTTTGGTTTCGTCCAATTCCGAGAATATTTCCTGTGTAACTTTTCCGAAACACAAAAACAACAGAAAACAGGGAACTGGCACTATGGCGACTTGTTAATAGGTTAGTTTCGGAAAATGCATAAAAGTGCCACAAAGTGTAACGAAACACTAAGCAAATGGTGTAAAAACAAGAATGGAGCATCAAAAATTATGGATACGTTTGAGACGTATCAAGTACCCAAAGGATTCAAGTTGTCGCACGATCAAGAAAAATATGATGGGTTGCAAGAACCCACCCTATGGTTATCAGACTACCTGCAAGCAGTATAAATACTCGGAGGAACAAGAGCAACGACAATGCAAAGTTTGCAGTTACACCTCATCGGCGCAGCACAGTCCTGGTTGAATACTCTACCCAACGATTCCATCGGAAGTTGGGGAGAACTAGAGAACCAATTTGCAAGAAATTTTTGCTCAATATACAAATGACCAGCGTTATTGGAAGAAGTTAAGTCATGCGTGCAGAGGAGAGACGAAACTCTGCGCTCTTACATATAACACTGGAGTGTCATCAAAAATTCTGCAGAAGACGTCTCCGACGAAAGAGCAATAGACGCCTTTTCGGCCGGACTTCGTCGTTCAAACTTCGTGGAGGAGGTAGGGAGAATAAAGCCAAGGACAGTATCAGAACTAATAGAAGTAGCCAACAGATTTGCCGATGGAGAAGATGCGTATAACAACAAAAGGGGACGTTCACCAGAAGTTGACAAAACAAGCAGGCAAAGGCGAAGATATCGCAATAGCGACAACCACGAGAAGCGAAATTAGATAGCCGCGGGATATGACAGAAGGAACGAGGAAGGCTATGAAAACAAAGAGTTTCAAACGAGAGATAGTCGGGGAAAAGAGAAACCAAGGTACTCGGACCCTTCGGTAGAAGACACGCTATATGGTCCTTGTCGCATCCATTATGCGTACCTAGATGGGAAAAGAGTTTCCAACCACCAGATGAAGGATTGCAGAACCTTCCTAAGGTTGCAAAATGCCATGGATTCAAGCCAAGGAGCACGACAGGGAGGAAAAAGCATGAGTCAAGGATACCAAATGCAACGACTCGCAAAACAGCTGGAGTCAAAAGTATATATATCAGCAATGATCCAACCAGTGCCAAAGTCGAAGAAAGAGCGGAAGAGCATATCCAGACAGGTCAACTTGGCAATATCGTCACCACCAGCCACTACAGAATACTTGAAATGGTCCGATCAACCAATCAGATTTAGCAGAGCGGACCACCCGAGGAAAGTTCCCAAGCCAGGGCACGCACCAATGGTACTAAAGGCGCAAATAGGGGGATACGACATCGGGAGAGTATTCATGGACGCAGGAAGCGGCATAAACCTAATATATGCAAGAACTTTGAGGGCAATGTGCATTTCACTGGAAAGTCTAAAACCAACAAATTGTTCTTTCCACGGAATAGTACCAGGAAGCGCAAATTACCCTCTCGGGAAAATAGAACTCAACGTTTGCTTCGGCAATAGCAACAATTATCACAGAGAGAAGCTGGAGTTCGAAGTCATGGACTGGCCTTCACAGTATCATGCAATCCTGGGGCGCCCAGCATTTACACAATTCATGGCAGTACCTCACTACGCATATCTCACGCTCAAAATCCCAGGACCCAAAGGAACGATCATGGTACAAGGTAGCTTTGAAGTATCCAACACTTGTGACAAAGAATTCAATAGGCTGGCGCAAACTTTCAGCATGACAGCAGAGTACGCAAGACTAAAAGGCAAAACTGACCACAATGTGCTACCCGACGTCGGACGATCCCTGCCAGATTAGGCTTTCGATGCAACTCAAGACTCGAAGAAAATCCAGGTCCACCCCACGGACCCAAACAAAACCACCTCTATAGCAGTAAACCTGAATCCCGCATAGGAAAGCGCGCTCGTTGAGTTCCTTCGTGAGCGCTGGGAAATCTTCGCCTAGTGTCCTTCAGACATGCTAGGGGTTCCCAGGGAAGTCGTCGAGCATGCACTAAATGTGGATCCTAAAGCAAAGCCAGTCAAGTAACCACTACGATGATTTGACGAACCCAAAAGAAAAGCAATAGCATCAGAGCTACATAGGCTAGAAAATGCCGGATTCGTCAGAGAAATCAAGTCATCAACCTGGGTATCCAACCCAGTCATTGTACCCAAGAAAAACACAGACGTACAAAGAGTGTGCGTCGAGTACACATCTCTCAACAAGCACTGTCTAAAGGATCCCTTCCCGCTATCTCGCATTGATCAGATAATTGACTCAACAGCGGGATGCGCAAGGCTTTCCTTCCTAGATGCATATTCTGGTTATAACCAGATCAAACTAAAGAAAGAAGACGAGGAAAAGACAGCTTTCATCACACCATACGGCGTGTTCTGTTATCAATTCATGCCCTTCGGCCTAAAAAATGCAGGAGCAACCTACCAGCGGATGATGCAAAATTGCCTCGGAAGCCAGATAGGATGCAACATCCAAGTCTACATTGACGACGTGGTCATCACCACAAGGAAAGAGAAGTCTCTGATAAGCGACTTGGCAGAAACTTTCGACAATCTGAACAGGTATAAGCTTAAGCTTAACCCGACAAAATGTTCTTTCAGCGCATCAGCAAGACAACTCCCGGGGTTCCTGGTATCAGCAAGAGGAATAGAAGTAAACCCAGAAAAGATTCACGCAATCCTAACAATGGGGAAACCAACAAAACTGCATGACGTACAGAAACTCGCAGGACGCATCGCGGCACTAAGTCGATTTGTTGCTCGATTGGGAGAGAAAGCACTCCCTTTCTATGCACTTATGAAAAAATCAGATGACAAATTCGAGTGGACAGAAGAAGCAGATGTAGCTTTCGCGTAGTTGAAAAAAGTGCTCTCTACGCCACCAGTGCTGGTCGCACCAAATGAGAAAGAACCACTACTACTTTACATCGCTGCAACACATCAGGTGGTGAGTGATACGTCCAAAACGTATCCACTTTCCCGAACACTTTTGCTATTATTTCTCCTCTAATTTGTGTGTTTTGAATACAACTAACACGGACTAACGCTGTTTTCAGCAGAATTGCTCTGGTGTCTCGTTTTTGTGCAGAAATCCAACTTTCAGTAAAAATTCGGGAAAAATTGGCAAAAATCCTATTTCACCAGAAGACCCACGGAGCCAGAAGACGAGACGGAGGGGAGGCATGAGGCCTCGACACACACAGGGGGCGCGACCCAGCCCTGGCTGCGCCCACCTGTTAGGGCGGCTCGGTTGTCTCCTCGACCTCTCCTTCCGCCTACATATACCCTCTGACCTGAATATATCGGGGGTACGGTGTTTTTCCCAGATAGACTTCCGCTACGCCGCCGCCTTCAGAAACCGCGATTCGAAACCAGAAACTCTGTTCTGGCACCCTGCCGGGATGGGGATTTGGAGGAGATCTTCATCACCATCATCACCGACGTCCCTCCATCGACCATCCATGATTCCCCCATCCATGTGTGAGTAATTCCCCCGCTGTAGGTGAGGGGATGGTAGGGATTGGATGAGATTGTTCATGTAATTTGATATGAGATTGTTAGGGCATGGTGCCTAGTATCTACTATTAGTGCTTATGACATTGTTGCAACTTGTTATGCTTAATGCTTGTCACTTTGGGCCCGAGTGCCATGATTTCAGATCTGAACATGTTATTGTTTCATTATGATAATTGTTGTTTATGGTCATACCTGCAAGTTGTTTACACATATTGTTGTCCGGAACCCGAGGCCCCAAAGTGACAGAAATTAGGATAACCGGAGGGGATGGCTACGATGTGAGGATCACATGTGTTCAGCGAGTGTTAATGCTTTGCTCTGGTACTTTATTAAAAGGAGTACCTTAATTAGCAGTAGTTTCCCTTGAGGCCCTGCTGCAACAGGCTGGTAGGACAAAAGATGTCATGCAAGTTTCTCCTTGTGAGCACGTACGACTATATACGGAACACATGCCTATGATTGTTAGTGCTAGGATGTTTTATCATTATTTATCTGCAATTGCCCATGTCTCATTGATTTCATGAATTATCTTATCCATGCAACGCCCGTACATCCATCCCTATGCCTACAGTATTTGTTCCTACTGTTTACTATTGCTACTATACGTCGGGCAGAGATACTGGGCCGCCTTTATTATGTATCTGAAAACTCGCACCTGTGACCTGACCTACTCCCTCCTTATCAGATTATAGGTCCTACACGTATTTCTAGGTTGTTAATTTAACCAATGTAATACAAGATATAAATTATAAAAAATATATCATTGGAAACTTGAGATGGAGTACTTTCTAATGATATAAGATATAATTTGTTGTTTTTAGTGCTATTGGCAATTAACTGATATATCATGATACCATAAATGCAAGGCACTTAAATCGTAGCAACTATGACTCTGACCCATGGAAATAAATTTCAGTGATAAAATACTCATTTGTGTGGAGCTAGAAGACGAAGTCTAGAATAACTGTATAACATGCAAATAATTATCATCACGACGGCCTACCAAACTAATTTCTGACATATGATCTTACTTTCTAGTTGTAATTGTCCAGTTTGTAGTACTTGTCGGCAACTTCAGCATAGGAAGTATCGTACTCATTGCAAACTTCCAGTCGTATATTTGAGACATCATGGAAATTTTTTAGTGGCATTGTTAGTTAATAGTTACTCCTCATACAACATGAAAAATTGGTCAACCGGGTCAAGTAAAACTACCATACATAGACAATAGTATCTTCACTTTCCTAAAGGGCATTGTATGTTTATCTTTAAGGTGTAAAATTCACCATAGTATCATAAATATCCAAGATGATCTCGTACAAAGGATATGTGAGCGTTTAAAGCAGGAGTTATACGATGTCACGGTCGAAGAGGAGAATTGTGCAGTGGAAGGACGAGATGCTGCAATCGATGGCAGAAACGAAGTAGCCCAGCAGCGGAGCCGGCGAGGTGAATCCCTTCTTGGACAGTGTGTCATCCTCTGTGACCTCTACGACATAGGACGACTGATGTACTTCATGCGGGGGGCTACATGGGAGAACTCCACGAAGCCGACATCGAGGGAGCTGAGCTTTTCACCACCACGAGTCCTCCAATAGATGCGCCCGCAGGCGTGCATGGGCAGGTTGTGGTTCGAGTGCGCGATGCATTCCTCAGCGCCTTAATGTCTCTAGGCGCTAGGAAGTGGGAGCACCACTGGCCTGTGGGGGCAGCCTCCGCCGCCGCCCTGGAACTGGTGGCGTGCATCGTCTCGCCTCCCTCTCCTCCTCCGGCCGCCACTTCCTTCATGAATGCCCCACGAGGGCAAGTTTCAAGCAAGGAAAATACTCGCCTCTACTTTGACGTTGTGGTCTGGTTTGGGATGATAGACTTGGTGGCCTGGTACTTAATGTATCCAGAAACTGGCACGAAACATAGGTGCAGAATTTACTGCTTTCCTTGCCCATGAAGGCCTTATCCAATAAGGGGGTGGATAGGCCTTAGTGGGCTCCCTTCCAGGAGGAGCCCGTTAAGGTGGGCTACCTTTATTAATTAAATAAATAAGTCCATTTAAAATACATATTAAGATCAGACAAACAAGGAGATATTCAGTGTGTATCGAAAATAAGCATGGTACTCAATTAGCTCAATCTCAATCTGCCCCTAGCCGGCCTCTCCTGGCCCCTATATATATGTGGCCAGGTCTCGAGGATCCGGTCGGGTTCAATACAAATTATATTATCCATATACGATATCATCTCGTATTTCGACTACATCTATGCTTTGGCCTATCTAGTGGGCCTTAGGGGTACAAAGATAATGGGCTTTGGTAGCTATCCCTTGTCACATTCTCTCTATATTTCTGCCAAAGATCAGGTATCTAAAATTTGAGTTGATTTGGAGGAAATAAAAAAATCACTTGCTTACAAAAACTGGCTTAAGTGAGACCAAATGGTCCGTCCCAAACGAAGGCGATTTCACATAATAGTCATGACCATACATTCAGCAACCAACTGTGAAGGGCAAGCATAAGCATTGTCTGGAAGATCATAAATTGGATATAGCATAGCACTCGAATCGAATTGAGTTGAGAAGATCACAAATACTTTTTTATCGCAATTGAGTCGACTCCAAAATGGAGTATATGGTACCCCGCCTGACGGGGGTACCCGGACAGGAGAAGTAATGATGCAAGAGTGGCTATACATATAAACCTAAACTAATTATGCATTACCCTAATATAAACCCTAATATAAACCTAAGATTATATACACCTAAACTAATTATACAAATATGAAAATCAGAACCACTATCTAAGTCATAAATATTATGTCCTCATCCTCCACCTCATCGTCCTCCTCGTCTTCATCATCCTCGTCTTTGTCCTCCTCGTCTGCATCATCCTCGTCTTCGTCCTCCTCATCCTCGTCGGCCTCATCCCAAATGCGCGCAAACTCTTCGTCGGAGTCTAGATGTTCTTCTTCCTCATAGTCCCATGGATTCACGTCTTCGTACCAACTGTCCCCTATGCTATGAGTGTCATCGTCCTCATTGTACGTGTCGTCGTGGTGATCATCCATGGGTGCAACCAATAATCAGACAAGATTAACAGTCAATAACAAAATAGTTTCCCACTAGATTATATATATATATAATAGATATGGCAAGAGGTGAACATACTAGCTACATATTAAACACATGGTGAACATCCATGAGTATAACATGGATATTTTGTTAGGATATTTTGTTATTGGGCATCCAGAAACTAGGGTAGTGTATATTTAACAACCTTACATTACCATGGATGAGGTGCCAGGAAGGAGGGTAATAGCCTTGTTACAACCGTCTATTACCCTCCGTCAGGACGACGTGGATGCGGTGTGCAAGAAATACGGCGTCCCCATGGGCCGGTACACTGCGCACCCTGCCGGCGACCAGCGCGCGAGCTCGCCCCCTCCGGCAGGCGCAGTGTGCGTGTACGCGCCTGCGCTGGAGGCCGGGATGCGCGTCCCGATGCACCCCTTCTTTCGCAACGTGCTCGTGCATTTTTGCGTCGCGCCGACCCAGCTCACGCCCAACTGTTGGCGCATCATGGCGGCCTTCCTCGTCCTCTGCCACTCCACCAGGGTGCCGCCATCGCCGGCGGTGTTCCATCACTTCTACGGGTTACAGAAGGAAATTACTAACTTGGCACTAGAAATATAAGTAGCCAGCATGCAACTAGAAAGTCAATAAAACTAGCAGACAATCTAATGGCTAATAATAAAATGTCTTGTAAATGGAAGCTTTGCTTGGCCAGATTTAGAAATAGTTTAACAAGAATGGTAGCAACTACTCAAGTGATCACTACTTCATGCATGGAATGGCTAGGTTATTTTTCTTTTACAGAGTCTTCATAGGCATGTGCTGATAAGAGGCAAACTCTGACGTGGTAGATTCGCGTCCGCGTCATTGCGGAGATATGTTCAGCTCTGATATTTCTGCACGAGAACAAACCAGAACCAGTTGTTCATGGAGATCTTAAGCCTGCCAACATTCTTTCATGTGCTGATAAGAGGCGAACTCTGACGTGGCAGATTCGCGTCCGCGTCATTGCGGAGATATGTTCATCTCTGATATTTCTGCACGAGAACAAACCAGAACTAGTTGTTCATGGAGATCTTAAGCCTGCCAACATTCTCATTGATGCTAACTTTGTCAGTAAGCTTACTGACATCGGTATTTCTCATCAGCTAATCCAGCCTAAGAGCAAATGCACCAAGCAGCCTGTTGAGGACCCAACATACATGGACCCAGAATATCTTGTCACTCGGAAGATTACACCACAATCTGATATTTATTCTTTTGGAATTGTAGTCTTGCGCCTTTTAACTGGAAAGCCTCCCGGACTCGCCCAAAACTGTGCCTTAGTTCTTGCCTGTATGTCATATATGGACCATTGGATGCAGATTGAATGGAGATGAGAGGGGTAAAGCTACAACGTGACTTATCAAAAGTCACTGGATCTCAGTTCAGTGTCGGTGTCCCCGGGAGGCTCCTTTAGTAGCCTAGCTGGTGACGAGCATCATGGAGGAGATCTCCTCAGGCGAGAACTGCTTCACCTCACCCTTGTAAGGCCTTCGCTTGCGAGTTGCTCCGGCGGAGGAGACGAGTCTGGGCCACGGTAACCCACGAAGGTTGATCAATCGGACCAGATCCGTGCTCTAGCGACCGGATTTTGGCTCGGGAGATGGGCGAGACTCGCTGCTTTGCGCAGTGTAGCTAGACTAACCACTAAGTTTACTGACTAAGTTAGCATAGGGGGAATGTTGGCGGGATTAAGATCTCCAGGAGGAAGAAGATGAAGAGGAGGGAATCCATGGCACGGACGATTCGCCGGAGGAGCTCACCGTCGGAGGCGGCTTCAAGCTCATAACATGGATAGAATGGTGCCTCAGTTTCAGCAGTATCAGCCACACAACTAGTAGGCCCTTTACCTAAGCTGGTCATCGGCGTCAGGAAGGACCGCCGGAGAAGCTTCTGTAGCTTCACCTGAGAAGGTCGCAGCCACTGGTGAGGTCCAGGATCGGAGAAGGGAAGGAGGAGGAGTGGGGCGCCGGCACCGCGGCCATCCGGTGAAGAGATGGATGGAGGCGCGAGTGCGCGAGCGCGCGTGCGGAGAAGGAACAAGGCGAGGTGGGCAGGGGAGATGGGGCAGACGGGGATGGGGAGGATGGGCGAGCGCTCGGGCGGCGGCGAGCCAGGCGGTTCGTCGGTGGCGATGGCGAGGGCGGCGCTGGGAGGCAAGAGGATGGGCGGCGATGGGAGAGATCCAGGTTAACCTTAGGTTGATTTGGGTCGAACCGAAAGACGTAAGGCCTCGTTTTGTTGGAGAGTTTTCTCGGGGTTAGCCCGGAATAACCCACCGATCCACGAATACCCCGTTGTGCCAAAAAAAACTCGTTTTGTACGGGAGGATTGGCCGGTTTTAACCCGACGTTCCTCGAGAAAACCCGCGATGAATCTGAAACACTGGGTATCGTCAAACCACGACCCCCAGCTCGTGTTTTTCTCGGGCTTGGCGTGCGACAAGAGACGAACTGGGACATTGATGCCTTCGCCTGATCGCCTCTGTCTCCGTCTGAAGGTGCCGCCATCTCTCGTCTTGCTCGGCAGTATGCCGGACCACTCCTCTCCTCGGAGGAGACTCCTCCCCTATGCCTCCTCTACTATCTTCTTCTTTCTGGCGCCGACTCTCGCCCTGGCCACGCCCCAACTCCGCCATCTCTCTCAATCTCGAGCCAAGGCATGTTCGCCCCTGCATTGGAGGTCGCCGTCCTTGGAACACACCACACAGCGGAGGGTTTTCCTCGACGCCGACGGCGGCAGTGTGCTGCTACTGCTAGCATCGCCCCGTATGCTACTACTATCAAATCTATGACGTTGTAGCAGTTCCAATTGGATCAGTATTTATTTCTTTGCAGTAGTGGGTTGGGATCATCCATGTGGTTAGGCCCTCATTTTTGTTAACGATGGGGTTAGGGGCCGACCATTTAAAAATTAGGGCCAACGTGAACCTGCCCCTTTGGACCCCGGGTAGAACCGCACCTCTCCATCTCGTTCCTCTCGACGCCGCCGGCCGCAGATGCATGATTTAGGTGAGCTGCTGACACCGCCCCTTGCCAGCTCCTCCATCCGACTTGCCCGTTTGTTCCAAGGTAACCATGTACTTCGGCACCAGCCCACGCTGGTCCAACGGATCCCCTTGCCGTCCTTCCTTTTGGGGACGTCGGTATTTGTGGTGTACGCTTGTTCAACTTTCCATAACCTCTCTTGTAGATCAACTCTCGGACACTCTTCAAGTTAGGGTACCCATATACAACATACTACTTCACTGGCGAGTACTACTGTGTACTGTGTAGTGTAGGTCCGCATCCAAAAATTATACTTTACTGGCGAGTACTGGGGGAGCTCCGTAGAAAAAGATCCCACTACAATTTTTGTAGTGACAATGAAGAAAACGGTACCGCGAGACCAGTTCCTCGTTTTAATATCGAGGATGATGAATATTAAGGTGTCCTTGCTGTCCTTGCTTGTTTTCCTTGCCATGGCCACTGTCTCACTTCTTCTAGGGTAGCTTAACTTGTTTCCAGAGTTTTGCATTCTCATTGTGTCTTTTGCTGTGGTTTAAGGTGTTGATCATGCTGAAGTGAACCAGAGAGGAGGAAGCCAGGAAGGAGGTAGCCAGAGACGAGGAACAACAAGAAGTAGAAAGATCTTCATGCTTCAGCAGTGTGTTGTAATGTAGATGTAGTAATGAACTTACTGGAGCAAGATTTCAGCAGTGTGTTGTTAAATTTCAGTTTTTTCTCAAATATTGAACCTCTTAAATCTTGCAGTGTTGCAAAGTGTGTTGCTTCAAATAATTAGTGAAGTGCAAAATTTCAGAGTGTTGCAAAGTGTGTTGCTTCAAATAATTAGTGAAGTGCAAAATTTTGAACCTGTTAAATATTGCAGTGTTCAGAAGTATTGATGGTGCAAATTTCAGAAAAATTCATGCTTTGCAGTGTTCAGAAGTATTAATGGTGCAAATTTCAGAAAAATTCATGCAAAAAAAGATGTGGCCTGGGACTCGAACCCAGGACCCCTAGGAACATGAATTCAGAGTGTTGCCATTGTGCTATAGAAGTGATCTTGTTAAGATACAGTTATTAGTAAATTTATACAGATGGTTCTACTGAAGCTAGGAATTGTTGCAAAAATGGAGTGGCCTGGGACTCGAACCCAGGACCACAAGACAAAGGTGCATAGTGCCTTGCCAGTGAGCTGTGCTAGTGCTGTTGTCTCAAGACTGTATCTGGAATGTTTTATAGTATTTTCAGAAGTTGCATTTTGATTCAAACATCAACAGAAGTCTGTATCTGTCCTGTTTTGCATTTCAGTAGAAGTTACAAACATCCACATATTACTCAGACACAAGGTTCAACACAATTCTAACAAACAATAAAGGATTTTCAACAAGTAATATTCAGAAACTTCAAGGAATGGGAAAACCACCAAGGGGAGTGCATTTCCAGCATCCATCAACAAGGTTCAGGTTCAACACATTATTTACAAACATCAAAAGATTGTTCATCAGCAACCACATCCAGGAACCTAACCAAAAGCTCCCAGGCTCCTAACCAAAAGCTGCCCACATGTACTAGGCATCAGCAAGCACAAGTTCTAGTAACAAACCTAGCAGCAACTACAGATTCCTATTCAAAAGCACCCATATATACTGGGCATCAGGAACCACACCCCCTTGCCCATCAGCAGCTGGGTATTCACCACACTTTCTTGATAGCCAGCTTGAGACCACCATGAAGGCCGCGGCGGAACCAGAATAGGTAGATGTCACCAGCCTTCATACCAAACTTGGCCACCACATCTATCCATCCCCTTGTTATCATCGCACGTCCTCCCTTCCCCTTGTCCAACTTCATCCAGACTTCAGGAAGATCAGCAAAGTTCCTGTTATAGACCTGCACCCATCTTCCAAAGTGGCCAAGATGCATGCTGAGGTGTGCCCTGGTAAAGCTCTTGGAGAAGTACTGCATAGGTATAGAAATAAAATCAAGCCATTAGTTTCAACTGTTAAGGTTAGTCCTTGTGCATAGGTAAAAATAATAAGAGATGTTAAAGAAGAAATTTGCTTACCATCTTAGCTTTCTGTTCAACGATGTTTGCACCCTGCAGCTCACATACATAGAAAGGTTTCCTCGGTCTGTGCCTGCGAGCTTGATATGCCAGATATCCAACTTGATCATCATCTAAAGCAACAATGTGGGGAAACACACAGTACTCATCATATGTGTCCACTCCCTCTATGTTGGGACCTACATGTAAGAAACTAATGACATGAGCAAGCTATGATGTATATTCTACAATATGTAAGACATGCAAAGAATAATTACCTCGATATGTAAGGTCAGGATTTTGGTTAGCAGCAGCAGCAAGCCTACGCACAGGAGCACGGCGCCTACCATCGGCAGCACGCCTAGCAGCTGCAGCAGCACGTGTAGCAGCACGTGTAGCAGCAGCATCAGCAGCACGCGCAGCATCAGCAGCAGCACGCGCAGCAGCAGCACCGGCAGCACGCCTAGCAGCAGCTTGGTCTTCAGTCCTTGCACCATCATCACTGCCAGTAAGGTCGATAACTTTGACTGGCTTCTTGGCCATGATGGCAAGATCGCCGTCCATGGTGACCTAGTAAACAGCAAGCACAACAATGATTATCATTGAAGATCTGTATTTTGGCTGAAATTTTACTAAACTGCAGTTATGCCGTAAAAAGGGATATCATATGAAGGAGAATAAATGAATAGCATCTTCCTATAATAATCTGACAATGCTGGGCAGGTTGGTATAGCTTCTAATCTCATAACAGCATTTTGTGCAGAAACCATAGCAGTCCATTGATACTACTTTGGTGGCTTTAATCTTAGTCTGAAATTCTTCTTGGTCCTACTATTTACTGGGTGCAGGGCAAGGCAAACCCATTAGCTACGATTCTTAGTGCGGCAATGCTATTAAAATATGGCCTTGGTAAAAGCTCTGCAAAGAGAATTCAAGCTGTGGTTCCTAGACAGCGACACGCCCCTCTCAGTACCAGATGGCAGCAGAAACCCAACGGCCGCACAGATCAAAGAAAAGTAACCACAAAGAAGGCACCCCAATCCATAAATCCACAGCAATGCACACATGGCGTCCGCCAACCAGCCCCAATCCTAGGCGGACGGCGTACCTACGTCGTACTACGCGCTGCATATCCTGATCTCTCGTTTTATCCAGCAGATCGAGCACGCGGAGGAACGGAGGAATGGAGGAATGGATGAACGGATGAACGGAGGAATGGAGGAACTTACGCAGGGGGGCGACGGAAGGAGACGTCGGTCGCAGCGGAGCGAGCAGAGGGACGGCGGAGCAGCGGGGAGGCGGAGCGAGCGGGGAGGCGGAGCAACTCCTTCTGAATTTAGATAAAATACATGCCAATCTGTTACTCCTATGTGACTGATTCTCCTGATCAATTAGCATGGATTCAGAATCCTACTAAAGGGGTTATTTGTTTACTGAAACTTCAATGATCTGAAAATAAGAGCAGGTTCTATTTCCTTACAAGGGGATATCAAAATTTAAACTGACATTCAAAATAAAGATCTATAGCTGTCGGATGCGTAGGTACAACATTGATTTTAACCAAGTACCATATTTTGAAAAAAAAGGTGTCATGGCTATTCTGAGTTTATTTCTATAACCAAGTGTATGTGGCCATTGTGTTCTGCTTGTTTGATCCACGCTACATTCTCGACCAGCTGATCCGCGATCTGGTTGATGTATTCTTGAAGTACTATCATAGGCTGGTCATATGGCTAAATGTGCAGTTTATGCTGGACCATAGTGGAAGTTAGGATTAAAGCATGTTTTCATCACATGTAACCAGCTAACCCTTCACTACTAAACCATGAAATGTGTAACTGGTCGAACTTTTTGTTGAATGCAGTGCGACATCGAGGTGCTGCAGCAGGGAGGCTAGGTTTTGTTGCAGCAAGCAGCGTGTCTTCCACAGATCTCGAGGATGGAGTAACAGCACTGCGCTTGGAGGCGCCGTAGGCTTGTTGTTCAAATGTTAGTCTGAGCTCTGCTGATGCATTGATATCATAATAATATACTGATATTTGAGTTATCTGCACATGAATTATGAAATGTTGTGTCATCAGCGGTAGTTATGTATTTTGGCTGGCATATGATGGAATTATAACCAGGGCCAGCTCTATATTTTAATTGTCTGTCCGGAAGATTTGATTCACCGTGAAGTACTAATTAAGAAAGGCGTCCCTCCACCAAACTACCATTTTTTGGAATCTGTCGACAAAATTGAGTAAATGACGAAAAACTACCAGATTTTGGGCTAACGTGACACCAAACTACCATTTTTTGGCCGAGCGACACATAACTACCACTATTGAGGTATGGCGGTGACAAAAAGCACTGATTTTATCAAGAAATGTGGAGTTTATCACGAAAGAATTTTCAACAAATGTGGAGTTTACAAAGCCCCTAACCTCTCTGGAACCAAAATGACCTGTGTTGCTTTTGATGGTATGTTGCCATCAAAATGACATGTGTTGCTTTTCGTGATATGTTGCCACCAAAATGACCTATGTTACTTTTCCTTCTATGTTGCCACGAAATGGCGTGTGTTACTTTTCTACTATGTTGCCACCAAAATGACCTGTGTTGCTGTTGACGGTTAGGTAACCTGGAAAGTCCTCCATAGGTAACCTGGAAAGTCCGCCATAACCTGGAAAAGTTTTATTGGCGTTCCTGCCATCAAAATGACATGTGTTGCTTTTCGTGATATGTTGCCACCAAAATGACCTGTGTTACTTTTCCTTCTATGTTGCCACGAAATGGCGTGTGTTACTTTTCTACTATGTTGCCATCAAAATGACCTGTGTTGCTGTTGACGGTTAGGTAACCTGGAAAGTCCTCCATGGGTAACCTAGAAAGTCCGCCATAACCTGGAAAAGTTTTATTGGCGTTCCTGTGGTCCCGCACGATGAGGATGCGGGAGACCACCTTGAAGTCGACAGAAGGAGCAGCGCCTCTGTGCGTCGATGCCGATGCAGGGCGCGGACACCCTCAGTTGTGTGACAAATTACTCTTTTGTCATGTAATTGTGTATCACACTTGAGTAAATTTAATGTGTTTCATTATTGTGATGGACAAGTTCTAAGCGTAAGTTTTATCCTATCCCAATATAAGTTAGGGCTAATACAAATAAGTTTTGGGGCTAAAATTTTTGGCATATTTTATTATGTCAATTGGGTCATGTTCGGCTCCGAGCGAACTTTACCCCAAATAGAAATACCCGCACTGGGAGCCTTCGATCGCCTTCCCCGCGGCGGCGGTAGGCGGAACGTGGCCGTGACGTCCTCCATGGTCGGGTCACTGCCGACGGGGTACGCATTCAAGCCAACAACCATTTGTTTGTCGCACAAAACACCATTTTTTTGGGGGCAATAGGTTGCACAGAAGACAAATCAGTTTTGACACTGAATTAAGCTAGTTGAGTCCACTAGCAGCACATACGTGGTATTAAGTATAACAAGAGGATAATATTCAATGCAAATATAAGTAATCAAATGAATATAAGGTATCATAATGGAATGATAAAGTGCCCATCATGATCACATTCAACAGAATCTGGAATCCATGTCTTTAAACAACAGGAACAACAAACCAACATTGTAGACACATACTAAGTTCTTAACCACATGACCAACCACATAAAACATAATTAATATAGCTGCCAATGTTTTTGTTCCAAGCTTACAGTCCTAGGAACTGAAAGCATGTGCAAACTCCTTAACCAGAGATTGGTGTCCCTTGCTGTACTTCAAATAGGCTTTGCAACTCCCCACTGGTTTTTGGTATTCCACCTTATTCAACGCGATCAAATTGAGTGTTTTTTGTCGCAGTTCAGAAGCGCTTTTGGGATCATACCAGTAACTCGTAATCTGCAAAAGGGAGAAACTAAATGAGCCAGAAGCAAAAATGAACATACATGGATGGTCCAGAAAGTGGTCGAGCACACAAAACCTCTTCCAACGGAAATGTATCACTGACATCTGTAATGACTCTCTCCAAATTATACAGAGTAAAAAAGGCACAGTCGTTTGTATATCCTTGTTGTGGAACCTGGCAGTAAAAGGTAAGATGAACAACAAACCAATAATTTGAATTTTCAAATGCAAGGCAGGAGAGCTGCCCATTCTATTAAGAAAGCTGAATGAAAGTATTTACCGGAAGTGCAGTCTTAAATATTTCATCATCCTTGATATCCAGCACATCTCTTGCGAACCTGTCAAAAAATAAAACTAGGTTTCAGAGTGCATAAATTTGTTCTGACTTAGCCAACAACACATAGTGCAGATGTTCCCGATTTTTGGGAATAGTTACCTTTCAGCGCCCTCAAAAACCCATTTTTTTCGAGTCTCATTAGCAAGTGAATCCAGACAGAATATGGAGGTAGTTTTACTAGCTCCACCTTCAGGCCTATAAATGATGGCCAGGCACCAGTGCTTACTGATCAATTGGAACACAAGAGATGAACTTGCTCAGCAGGATAGACAGTGGTCATTATTGTAACACAGGATCATAAACTTTATATAAATTAGTTAAGAACAACATTCTTACTCTGCTTCATTCACAGGAAGAAAGAAGTACTTCATGTCATCCCAAGTATTCTCAAGTTCTGTTTTCATCCATCTGTTCTGCTTAGGAAGAAACCAAGATATATGAGGCAAGAAACAGTCGGTGTCAGGAAAGGTAATAGAGCTTGGAAATTCAATAATCTTACCAATGCTGGGGAATCATTGTCTTTTTTTACCCAGAAAAATGTGCTGCAAATGAAATACTGTTTGTTTATTGCACTTTTCAAATTGAACCCAGGAAATACTCCTTTGAGATGTCTACAAGAGGCAGATGTAGCTGTTATGAAAAGGGAATAAAGAGGAACCTAGAAACGATGCATCCCAATAGAGCAATACTTACTTAATGTACAGCTCCATTATTGTATCGCTGATATCGCCCGACGCCAAGCACCGTAAGTCATCACAACTAAGGTCGATTCTTTCCTTGTAACTCTTATCAGCAGGATATGTATATCTAGCAGGAAATGCATTAACCTGGTGCAACACAAGTATATCAAAAATAAAATTCCGGAAAAATTAACCCAGTGACAGTTGCTTAATAAGAAATGAACCAGTTTGGCTTACTTTGGAATGACCCTTCGACTTTTCCTTGTCGGGCAGTCCCTCCGAATCAACTAGTAGATCTTTGCCC
Organism: Dactylis glomerata; assembly: GCA_007115705.1. Taxonomy (NCBI): domain Eukaryota; kingdom Viridiplantae; phylum Streptophyta; class Magnoliopsida; order Poales; family Poaceae; genus Dactylis; species Dactylis glomerata. The sequence goes on from QXEO01000382.1 coordinate 4,129,021, forward strand.
AACTTACAATATTTAAACAGTGATATCCCGATAGCGTTTAGCATATTTTTGACTTCTGTATTGTGAGACTGAGCATATGATGTCAATGCATTACAAATGGAAGTGCTAGTATCACTGGGTAAGTCGGGAGCATGCTCTTTTATAATTCTCTCCACATCTTTCGAAATAGCATATGCCTTATCATTTAGATAAATAAATGTTTCTTCTAATCTTTTGTGTAAGAGATGACTTGCGTCCTCGACAGCACCTTCGTCCTCCTGCACAAGTAGAAAAATTAGTGTTTCACATACGTCGAAATACATCGAAGAATGTAGACAAAGAGAAGATTTTTTTTATGTTTGACTTACCTGCTGTCTGGAAAGCGAATGCTTGTCAACCTCAGTGCAACTATCCGAACAATCATCAGTTTCACAACCATCCAAACCATCTTCTTCCCCTTCACTGCACTGAATGTGACTAATGTCACCATCCTCCTCCTGCTCCCACTCATCATCACAATCACCACCCCAATCATATGTCGTATCAAGGTCGTAAACCAAATTGTCACGATAGAGACTCTCACAAAGTTTCCTGATCTGCAATGAAATATTCCAGCTCATAATTCGAATTATTTATTCAAAAATATGTGGAAAAGTGACTGTATGCTAAAACACAAGGTATTTAACACTCACAGGTAATATGTCCCAGTGTGCCTTCTGAGATTTTATCCATTTAAGATGTTTATCTTTTATGTTTTGCATCCGTGGGAAATTGGCTGGGTTATCATCTTGGGGCATGTCGAGTGCTGGATCAATTATCATGTCAAGAAATATGACATGTAGAGAACATGTGAAAACGTAAGTAAGTTCAGAAATATTTGCAAGTAAAAACTAGATCACAATGAATCATTTAGACGTTACTAGGTTACTCACAATCAGCAAAAATGGAGATCCAATCAAACCTGTCGAAGTTTCATCCTTAATATTTTTTATGCCCTTTACCAATAACTTGACAACGAAATCTGACAAGTTAAAGTTTTTGATCTCATCAACATTTTCTACAAGGTCAAAGAACCTCAAATCTACACATAATCCAGTATTGGGGGCCAAAAGCCAAGCCAATATGGCATACATGTAGATCTTGCAGGTTGCCTTCCTCTTCTTGCTGCGTTTGCCCAAGTTACTTGCGAAAGCTTTAGCATGCTTAACAAGACGAGCGACCTTTCTAGGTGCCTTGACTGTATTTCTGCCACCGAATCTCTCTAAGAGTTCATCAACTTTCTTGTCGCCCCCCTTCCCAAATAGCCCAAAAACCTTCCTTGCAGCCTTAAATAAGTCAATGACCACCAGATTGTCCTCGGGCCCCAGTTCCAATGTATACTTATCCGTGTTAACTTTGTGTATCAAGTGCAAAATCAGGTCACCATATAACTTTACATTCAAGCGACACTTGAGGGTGTTGCCTACTGAGAGTTTCTTGATCGCTCTTATCTGTTGGTCTACCATATTAGCGAACAAAATTTGTAAATTCGATGGCTGGCATCTGGATTTCCCAACCTGTCATGTACACATAGAGCATGAAGTGTTATAACTAAAACAGAAATACTAAAAAAGAACTCAGCAGGTAAACTACTTGACATATCAAATTACACTAGCTAAGTACCTGCGCGTTGCTGCTAAATAATAAGACAATATATACACACGCGTAAAAGTTAAAGCTATGTCTTTTCTTTTTTATAAGTATAAATTGCGCGTTGTCTAATTTCACTCATGCAGTAAATTGCTGTGTATCAAATGGCAAATCTGCATTCAGTGGGTTTAATAGGAAATGCAAACTGCAATAACTTGTTTTCATCCGGCAACACGGTCAACTGCTCCGACCTAAGAACAGATCAATGTAGGAGAAATACAGATTAATTCAGTTCATCAATATGTGTTCAGTGGGTTTAACAGGAAATGCAAACTGCAATAACTTGTTTTCATCCGGCAACACGGTCAACTGCTCCGACCTAAGAACAGATCAATGTAGGAGAAATACAGATCAATTCAGTTCATCAATATGTGATTACCATGTAGGTTACAGGGAGATGAAACAATGTTGTTCTTTCTCAAGAATCAACTAAGTTGTGACACGCTGAGCTCAAAATGTATCTGTAAGGAGCACTTACACGAGAAGAACTCTTGCTTTTTTTCCGATTTGGGTTTTTTTTCCCTCGTCGTTGGAATCCCTGCTTCTTTTTCCCGCCCTGTTCTTGCCCCCCCGCCCGCCGCTGGACCTGCTGCTTCCCGTCTGCCCCCTGCCCCCCGCCCGCCTCTGGACCTGCTGCCCATCTGCCCCTTGTTTGTCCGGCTTCCCGCCGGCCCGTCGCCCCCATCCATGGAGGGGCCCATCGAGGACGCGTTGTCCTCATCCATCGAGGAGCAGCAAGTGGGAGGCGGTGAATGGCGGATCAGCGCGGCGCGGATGCGGGGTGACCGGGCGAGGCGGCGAGCGGCGGCAACAGGAGGGGATTTGAGCGGCGACAGGGCGGGGGTCTCCCTAGTCGGTGCTCTGTGTGATGTTTTTCGGGTTAACGCCCACACTGAAATTTCCCGGGTGGTTCGTGGGCCTGGCCCATTTACTGTTTCTTCTCTCCCGGCTTGGGCCGGCCCATGTAACGCTCGACAGCTGAAATTCGAAAATGGTTTAAATTCAAGATTTTCTAAAATTCGGAATCTATACAAATTCGAAATTCTGTGCAAATTCAAAATTTTGTTCAATTTAAAATATGTTTAAATTTAAAATTGTTCAAAATCGAAAATGTTCAAAATTAAAATTATTCAAATTTGAAAAATGTTCAAATCTAAAATTGTTCAGATTCAAAAATGTTCAAATCTTAAATTGTTCAGATTCGAAAATGTTCAAATCCAAAAATTGTTCAAATTCGAAAATGTTCAAATTAAATTTGTTCAATTATAAAATTATTCAAATTTAGAAATGTTCAAAATTTGAAAACTGTACAATTTTTGTAAAATTGTTCAATTTCGAAAAATCCGTGAAATTCGAAAAACGAAAAAAAACAGAAACAACCGGAAAACTGAGGAAAACCAGCCCAGAAACAAAACAAAAACCGGTTAGAAATCGGACCAGAATATTCTAAAATCTTCCCGAAACCGAAAAACCAGAAACATAGGCTGCGGGGGCAGGAATAGGAGGATCTCAGAGAGCATGTAGTTATCCTTGAACAACACTGCTATTCCATCCATGGCAGACCTTCTGAAGACAACGAAGCCCTAACTTATATTGGGATAGGATAAAACTTATGCTTAGAACTTGTCCATCACAATAATGAAACACATTAAATTTACTCAAGTGTGATACACAATTACATGACAAAAGAGTAATTTGTCACACAACTGAGGGTGTCCGCGCCCTGCATCGGCATCGACGCACAGAGGCGCTGCTCCTTCTGTCGACTTCGAGGTGGTCTCCCGCATCCTCATCGTGCGGGACCGCAGGAACGCCAATAAAACTTTTCCAGGTTATGGCGGACTTTCTAGGTTACCCATGGAGGACTTTCTAGGTTACCTAACCGTCAACAGCAACACAGGTCATTTTGGTGGCAACATAGTAGAAAAGTAGCACACGCCATTTCGTGGCAACATAGAAGGAAAAGTAACACATGTCATTTTGGTGGCAACATATCACGAAAAGCAACACATGTCATTTTGATGGCAGGAACGCCAATAAAACTTTTCCAGGTTATGGCGGACTTTCCAGGTTACCTATGGAGGACTTTCCAGGTTACCTAACCGTCAACAGCAACACAGGTCATTTTGGTGGCAAGAGGCGTTGCTCCTTCTGTCGACTTCGAGGTGGTCTCCCGCATCCTCATCGTGCGGGACCGCAGGAACACCAATAAAACTTTTCCAGGTTATGGTGGACTTTCTAGGTTACCCATGGAGGACTTTCCAGGTTACCTAACCGTCAACAGCAACACATTTTGGTGGCAACATAGTAGAAAATTAACACACGCCATTTCGTGTCAACATAGAAGGAAAAGTAACACAAATCATTTTGGTGGAAACATATCACGAAAAGCAACACATGTCATTTTGATGGCAGGAACGCCAATAAAACTTTTCCAGGTTATGGCGGACTTTCCAGGTTACCTATGGAGGACTTTCCAGGTTACCTAACCGTCAACAGCAACACAGGTCATTTTGGTGGCAACATAGTAGAAAAGTAACATACGCCATTTCGTGGCAACATAAAAGGAAAAGTAACACAGGTCATTTTGGTGGCAACATATCACGAAAAGCAACACATGTCATTTTGATGGCAACATACCATCAAAAGCAACACAGGTCATTTTGGTTCCAGAGAGGTAAGGGGCTTTGTAAACTCCACATTTGTTGAAAATTCTTTCGTGATAAACTCCACATTTGTTGATAAAATCAGTGCTTTTTGTCACCGCCATACCTCAATAGTGGTAGTTATGTGTCGCTCGGCCAAAAAATGTTAGTTTGGTGTCACGTTAGCCCAAAATCTGGTAGTTTTTCGTCATTTACTCAATTTTGTCGACAAATTCCAAAAAATGGTAGTTTGCTGGAGGGGCGCCTTTCTTAATTAGTACTTCACAGTGAATCAAATCTTCCGGACAGACAATTAAAATATAGAGCCGGCCCTGGTTATAATTCCATCATATGCCAGCCAAAATACATAACTACCACTCATGACACAACATTTCATAATTCATGTGCAGATAACTCAAATATCAGTATATTATTATGATATCACACGTTAGCCCAAAATCTGGTAGTTTTTCGTCATTTACTCAATTTTGTCGACAGATTCCAAAAAATGGTAGTTTGGTGGAGGGGCGCCTTTCTTAATTGGTACTTCACGGTGAATCAATTCTTCCGGACAGACAATTAAAATATAGAGTCGGCCCTGGTTATAATTCCATCATATGCCAGCCAAAATACATAACTACCACTGATGACACAACATTTCATAATTCATGTGCAGATAACTCAAATATCAGTATATTATTATGATATCAATGCATCAGCAGAGCTCAGACTAACATTTGAACGACAAGCCTACGACGCCTCCAAGCGCAGTGCTGTTACTCCATCCTCGAGATCTGTGGAAGACACGCTGCTTGCTGCAACAAAACCCAGCCTCCCTGCTGCAGCACCTCGATGTCGCACTGCATTCAACAAAAAGTTCGACCAGTTACACATTTCATGGTTTAGTAGTGAAGGGTTAGCTGGTTACATGTGATGAAAACATGCTTTAATCCTAACTTCCACTATGGTCCAGCATAAACTGCACATTTAGCCATATGACCAGCCTATGATAGTACTTCGAGAATACATCAACCAGATCGCGGATCAGCTGGTCGAGAATGTAGCATGGATCAAACAAGCAGAACACAATGGCCACATACACTTGGTTATAGAAATAAACTCAGAATAGCCATGACATCGTTTTTTTTCAAAATATGGTACTAGGTTAAAATCAATGTTGTACCTACACATCCGACAGCTATAGATCTTTATTTTGAATGTCAGTTTAAATTTTCATATCCCCTTGTAAGGAAATAGAACCTGCTCTTATTTTCAGATCATTGAAGTTTCTAGTAAACAAAGAACCCCTTTAGTAGGATTCCAAATCCATGCTAATTGATCAGGAGAATCAGTCACATAGGAGTAACAGATTGGCATGTATTTTATCTAAATTCAGAAGGAGTTGCACAGTTTTCTCCCTTACTTAGGTACGTGTAGGGAAATCTAACATAAGAAAGTGATATATTACTTCTTTCTAACAGGCATCCACAAAATTCGAACATAGACAAGCTGACAGGCTTGATGATATTACCTGGAGCGCAAAAGCTCATGTAGGGAAAAATGGTGTCAAATTCATCCCTCTCGAACACATGTGTAGCACACTTTGATTCAAGGTCGATCATGAAGACACCATCATATAGGCTCACGAAAATGATATCGGAACCAGGGCCATTAGCAGAGCCGATCAAAGATGGTCTGTGAAGCGGATGGCTAATGGAGAGCCCATTCAGCCTGATAATTCTGCGTCGTTCCCACATATCCTTTTCTCCAGGACCCGTTGCAGCAACCAAAGTCCACAGGTAGAGTGTGAAGTTGTTAAGGCCGATGAACCACAGCCCACCGTCCTCTGCCGATATGAGGAGATTGCCTCCATCATGGTATGCCGGCTGGGCAATTATCGACAGGTTCCTGGCGCCGGCCATGTCGTACCGCAGAATTGTGTCGTCCGACGTGCCGAGGAAGTAGAGCACTTCTCCCGCGAGGACAGGGGGCCTGGAAACGTCCATGTAGCAATAGTTCTGCATAGAGGCGGGCGCGCTCCAAGCATTGGTCTCGGATGAGTAGAGGAAGGCCTGCGCCACCGGCACCACGTCTTCGGCGCTGGTTCCGACGAAGGCCACAAGGCAGGGCCCTCCGTGGCAGTCAAGGTGGTCGCAGTTGGCCCTGGCGCATAGGACGGCCGCGTTGAAGTAGTCCCGCTGGATGCCTGGCTCGCGAATGTGTTTCTTCTCGCCGGTCATGGGGTCCCAGAGGAGGAGGTCCCTGGATTCCTCGTCGTAGAGGAGGGCGCGGCCGTGGCGGCAGTCGAGCAGGTAGCAGCCCTCCAGATCGGGATCGAGAGGGCAGAATTCTGTGAAGGGGACGAAGCGCGCAGGAAGTTCGATTGAGAAATCCCAGCAGGGGTGGTGCTCGGTGGAGTGTGCGGTAGCACCGGAGGAAGGCGGGGTCGGAGATGAGGCAGCGCCAGGGCTTGCAGACGACGGCGGCGCGGACGAGGCACTCCGGCTCGTCAGGCGGTAGGCGGAGAAAGATCTCGGTGAGGAGGTGCTCCACCAGCTCCATCGCCGGGCATCCAGTCGGCGCCGGCATAGGCATCGTGGCTTTGGCCTGTGGGCTGTGGTCGGTGGAGGCGAGGATTTTGTGTGGGTGAGGAAGAGAGCTTGGACTCGGATGCAATGCGAGTAAGAAGATGGTGGTGGTGGTGGGCGCAGCGTGACAATTTCGTCCAGTGGGCACGGCCTCCACTTCTCCACGAGCCAACAGCCTACAATCAAATGAAAATCAATCAAATATGTGCCATCAAATAGGCTAAACACTCAAACAGACCAGCACGTGCATATAAGCAACTTAAGCAGTCAAGTTACATCCAGAGAGCAAACAAATGAGTCCACACCACCCAGGTTCAACATAAGTTACATAACGAAATAAGTTCAGATGTCCAAGGCCACAACCATAGGTCCACAAGCAAATAAATAAGTTCAGCAAAACAAGTTTAGCAAAATAAATAAGGAAACACTTGCAGATTTCTCATATCAGTCCATATCCACTACAGAGTCTTGATCTTTGTCATCATCATCGTTGTCCATGTCACTGTCATTCATCTCTTCTTCCAATTCAGCCCTCAATTCTGGATCATTCACAGTCAGATTTTGCACCCTCCTTCCACAAGTGATATAAGGGCGGATGCTCAAGACCCAGGTTGGAGTGGGAGAGCAGGGGAGAGGCGGTGGCGCCGGCGAGCCGGTGGCGGCCAGAGGAGAGGCAGCGCCAAGGGAGGGGAGCCAGGCGAGAGGCGGCTGGGGGAGGGACTCGATCTGGGGCATAGGGTTTCACCTTTCATGCGAGGCATTTTTATATCCCAGCCCTTTAAGTTGTCGATCGACTAGTTCACAGAGACAAGTCTAGGTTTGTCGCCGACAAGTGAACTTGTCGCTCGACAAGTAAAGTTTTCTTGTCGTTCCTCCTTGTCGACATCAGGATTGCGACAGGTAGACAAGTCGCGCGACAAGTCTAGACTTGTCGAACGACATTTAATCCTTGGGCTCAAAATAACATGTCACTAAGCTAAATGGATGATAACAAAGTAATAGTGGGAATTTCTGAATTTTAGCTCTCTTTTGATAGGGACATTATGGCATTACGCATTGATACGTCTCCAATGTATCTATAATTTTTGATGCTCCATGCTTGTTTTTACACCATTTGCCCAATGTTTCGTTACACTTCGTGGCACTTTTATGCATTTTCCGGAACTAACCTATTAACAAGTTGCCACAGTGCCAGTTCCCTGTTTTCTGCTGTTTTTGTGTTTCAGAAGTGATACACAGGAAATATTCTCGGAATTGGACGAAACAAGTTCCTGAAGTCTTATTTTTCCCGGAAGCTCCCAGAGATCCGAAGAGGCGAAGGAGAGGGGCCACAGGCCGCCCTCACACTAGGCTCGCGCGACCTGCCCCTGGCCCGCGCCGCCTAGGTGTGAGGAGCCCCTGGCTGCCCTCTGACGACGCCCCTTCGCCTATATAAAGCCTCGGGACGGAAAACCCTAAAGGAGTCGACGGTTTTTCTAGAACAGTTCCGCAGCTCCGCCGCCGTCGAAGACAAATTTTGGGGGACAGAAGTCTCTGTTCCGGCACCCTGCCGGGACGGGGAAGTGCCCCCGGAGCCATCTCCATCGGCCTCCATCGCCGTCTCCGCCGTCTCCATCGACCTCACCGCCATATCCATCAACCTTGTTGTCTCCTATGATGAGGAGGGAGTAGTTCATCCCCGGGGCTGAGGGCTCTGCCGGTAGCTATGTGGTTTACCTCTCTCTCCCATGATGTGATCTTTATGTGATCGTGAGCTTTGTATCATGTTGAACAAGTAGATGTTATTATTCAGATATTATGTGTACTCTAGTGATGTTATTAAAGTAATCTATTCCTCCTGCCATGGTGTAACGGTGACAGTGCGTGCATCATGGTGGTACTTGGTCTAGGCTACGATTGTGATCTTTTATGGATTATGAGAATAATTATCGCTATGATAGTATTGAAGTGATCTATTCCTCCTTTCATGGTGTAATGTTGACAGTGTGTGCACCGTGTTAGTACTTGGTCTAAGTTGCAATAATATCTATCTTGAATTGTGATTTGATTTGGATATCTCTATGAGTGGTGTTTGTCAAGTACTTGATGAACTTTAAGGGGTGCTTCTGTAGCCACTACGCAATGATTAGTGTTGTTCAATAGGGGAGTAATTCAGAGTACCATAGTAAAGAGAAGTTGTTTATTTGTTCAATCATGTTATATTGTTGGGAGTGTGTCCACTAGTGAATGTATGATCCCTAGGCCTTGTTTCCAAGCATTGCACACCGTTTACTTGTTGTTTTGTTACATGTTTGCTCGCAGCGATTTTTATTCCAGATTGCATTTACTACTTATAATCATCTATACCACTTGTATTTCACTATCTCTTCGCCGAACTAGTGCACCTATACATTTGACAAGTGTATTGGGTGTGTTGGGGACACAAGAGACTTTCTGTATCATAATTACAGGGTTGCTTGAGAGGGATAGCTTTGACCTCTTCTTCCCTGAGTTCGATAAACCTTGGGTGATCCACTTAAGGGAAACTTGCTGCTGTTCTACAAACCTCTGCACTTGGAGGCCCAACACTGTCTACAAGAACAGACGCGTGCGTAGACATCAAGCTCTTTTCTGGCGCCATTGCCGGGGAGGTAAGGTAAAAGGTACTCGCATCCTCCTGTGTGAGTGCTTGGAGTTATTTCCTTTAGATTCTGCAATTACATCTTTTTGTTTCTTGTTTTTATTTTCACTAGTTAGGCTTAATGGAAAACAAAGAGTTCTGTAGTCTTTTTCCTGAGTTTAGATATGAAGTGTTTGGAGAGAAAATTGAAAAACCTTTGGAGCTTAATTCGCATGCTAATAGTTTTGTTAGTATGAATGCTTTGAACACTGTTTTAGAAAAATCTAAGCTTGGGGAAGCTGGTTTTGTTAAGCATGATATTTTTAGTTCCCCAGCTTTAGTGGAGAAAATTTGCTCTGATGATATTTTATCTCCCATATGTGATGTTCCTTCTTATGATGATATGTTTGATGAGTATGCTTTGCGAAATAGCTGTTCTCTAGCTTGTGATGGTTATGATGATGAGTATAATATTTTTAGTTCACCTACTTTTGAGGAGAAAATTAGTTATGATTACAATATGCCTCCTATTTATGATGATTATGGTGATGAGAATAATTATTCTGTGGAATCTGCTCCTACTACTATTGTTCCTGTGGTGAGTATTAATTCTTTTATGCATGTGGCTTATGATAAGGATGCTTTATGTGATAGTTATATTGTTAGTTCTATTCATGATGCTACTGAAAGTTATTATGAGAGAGGGAAACATGGTTTGATGGATCTCAACAATATTAAGTTTCCCCTCTTTATGTTGCAAATCTTGAAGTGGCACTTATTTTATCTATCCATGCTTGCTACTATGTGCCTCGTTGATTTATTTTCTTACAAGATTCCTATGCATAGGAAGTGGTTCAGATATAAATGTCTTTCATATCTACTTTTTGATGCTCTCTATTGCTTTAAGTTCCTATATGGCGCCTTTGCCTCAAGCTCTTATATGGCGCCCACATGAGCATCTTTGCAAATTACTGCATCTAGCTCAAAGGCGTTAAAGAAAAGCACTTTTGGGAGATAACCCAATGTTTTCTTTTCAGTACTTTTTCTTTTATTTGAGTCTTGGAAGTCATTACTACTGTAACGACCTCTCCTTATCCTTTTTATTTCGTTGTTGTGCCAAGAGAAGCCTCTAATTTGAGTGAGGTAAGATTTGGGGATGTTGCTGTCCTGAAACTGTTTTCGGTGCTGCACCGTAAAAATTCGTATAAATTCTCTGTATATCTTTTGGACCAGCGATTTCTTGTGCATATGCCCCAGGTTATATCCAAACTTTCGTTAGTTTAACACTTTTTGATTTGAGCAACACAAAACCCCTCAAAAATTCGACCTTTGTCAGCTGTTCAGTTTTGACAGATTTCTGCCAATTTTTGTGTTTGCCGCTTTATCGCTTTCTTTTGAGTTCTTTTGATCATGGAACTTTTGGAGAAGTTGCTACAGTAGTATTTGCTATATATGTGGTGGTTTTGAGTTGAAACCGGAAGCAAAAAGGGTTGATTATATGCTATGCTTACACTAATGTTGCTAATAGATTTGTGTTTAGTTTTGTATGAAGGAAGTTTTCAAGTGTAGGGATTGGAGAATGATGAGATGAGTTGAAGAATGGACAAAAGCTCAAGCTTGGGGATGCCCATGCATCACCCCAAGAAATATCCAAGAAGTACAAGCGTCAAAGCTTGGGGATGTCCCCGAGGCACCCCTTCTTCATCGGCAAAAATTAGGTCACCTTTCAAGACACTATATTTTTATTGCTTCATGCATTATGCGTTTTTCTTGGAGCATCAGTTGTTTTTAGTTTTCCGTTTTCTTTAGTTTTGTTTGCTGCAATAAATGGTTAGATTACATCATATTTCTTTTTGAGGAGATGAACTCGTTTTTCATTGCCAAGAACGCTCTAGTTTTCACTCTTATCAAAAACCGAGTGTTCTTCTTTTTCTGCTACTGCTTTTGGTTTTCGTTTTTGCCTTGATATGTGTTCAGACCTTGTCATATCTCTTCATCAAGGTGTATTTTTGCCTCTGATCTTTATTGGTTTTCATCAAAAGAGGTGTCTATAAAAATTTCAAATGGTGTTGGAAAAGAGAAAAAGCTTTGTGCAAAATAGTGGTACAAGAAGAAGCTTGTGTAGACTGCGGCTTAGGCTTTTTCATGTCATGCTTGATGTCTTTTTGATAGTATGCTTAGTGGTTTTGCTATAGCATGACTTGTCTCAAATAACTGAGATTGCTTAATGAGCCTTTAAAAAAAATCATGCGTTGTTTTTTATTGTATGGAAGCATTATTTTGGTTTTCTCCTTGATGCTTTATTTGGGTTGACTTGGCGCATGCTCACACATGTTAGACTCTTACAAAGTCGCCAATAGCCTCTATGATCATTTATTTTTTGACTTTTGATGCCATCTTATGCTTCTTTTAATGTCGCTTTGTTGCTTTGCATGATTATGGCCATTATTGCTCTCTTAGTTGGTCGCTCCCAGTCTTTTGCTAGCCCTCGCCTTGTATTGAGTATGAGCTCTACTCGTGCATCCAACTCCTAAAAACCAAAGTTTTCCATTGTGTCCACTATAAATTCCTATGCATGGTATTTGTAAGCCATTCCAAAGTAAATTTTCATGTGCTACCTTTCAAAAACCTTCAAAATACTTCTCATTTTGTGACACTGTTTTTAGCTCATGGGGACGTAGTGGTCGGATTTGCTATCTTCCATATTGCTTATTCCAAAAAGAAAAAGAAAAGAGAAAAAAGAAAAGAAAAAAAGGCACTCCTCCATGGAATGTGAATGTTGGTGGGCACCCAGAATCGGTTAGCCATGGTTTGTGAAAGGAAAAAAGGTGGGGAGGAGTGCCAAGCTTTATAAAAGAGCACAAAAGTGCCAATCTCTCTCTCAAAAACTTGCTTCATTTTTGTATGGAAGATAGTAAGAACCCCATTGCCAGTCGTTGACAAAGACAACCACCTCTCAAAACCAATTTTTATCTCTCTGTTTTACAAATGAAAAGCTCTAGCACATGTTTAATCACTGCTTCCCTCCGCGAAGGGCCTTTCTTTTACTTTTATGTTGAGTCACCACCTTCTATATTTATGCACCATTAAGAGAGCATAGTTGTCATTCTTAGTATAATGTGCATTGTCCCAAAGTTTTCATTGATTGATTCATATTGTTGGTTTCACTTGTTCTTAAATTATTTGTATCTAGTCGCCCTCTTAAACTTGAAGGTGTCCTATGCATTTATGTTTTGCTCTCTTTGAAGGACAAGCTGAAAACCATTTGTATGTTTTTCCTTATGATTTGAACACACGTTTGACTTTCATTGTTTCATTTTCATGATCTTTTGTTTGTGTTCATTTTCATGTTATAACATGGTTGCTAAGTTTCTATTATCAAGATCATGTCTTTCATGCCCATGTTTTAAGTTCTTTTGATCCCAGCGCACAACGCTTACAAAGATGATCAAGATTGTGTAGGTGCATGTCACCTCAAAAATTATTTCTTTTGTTATCACTTACCTACTCGAGGACGAGCAGGAGTTAAGCTTGGGGATGCTGATACGTCTCCAACGTATCTATAATTTTTGATGCTCCATGCTTGTTTTTACACCATTTGCCCAATGTTTTGTTACACTTCGTGGCACTTTTATGAATTTTCCGGAACTAACCTATTAACAAGTTGCCACAGTGCCAGTTCCCTGTTTTCTGCTGTTTTTGTGTTTCAGAAGTGATACACAGGAAATATTCTTGGAATTGGACGAAACAAGTTCCTGAAGTCTTATTTTTCCCGGAAGCTCCCAGAGATCCGAAGAGGCAAAGGAGAGGGGCCACAGGCCGCCCTCACACTAGGCTCGCGCGGCCTGCCCCTGGCCCGCGCCGCCTAGGTGTGAGGAGCCCCTGGCTGCCCTCTGACGACGCCCCTTCGCCTATATAAAGCCTCGGGATGGAAAACCCTAAAGGAGTCGACGATTTTTCTAGAACAGTTCCGTAGCTCCGCCGCCGTCGAAGACAAATTTCGGGGGACAGAAGTCTCTGTTCCGGCACCCTGCCGGGATGGGGAAGTGCACCCGAAGCCATCTCCATCGGTCTCCATCGCCGTCTCCGCCGTCTCCATCGACCTCACCGCCATCTCCATCAACCTTGCTGTCTCCTATGATGAGGAGGGAGTAGTTCATCCCCGGGGCTGAGGGCTCTACCGGTAGCTATGTGGTTCACCTCTCTCTCCCATGATGTGATCTTTATGTGATCGTGAGCTTTGTATCATGTTGAACAAGTAGATGTTATTATTCAGATATTATGTGTACTCTAGTGATGTTATTAAAGTAATCTATTCCTCCTGCCATGGTGTAACGGTGACAGTGCGTGCATCATGGTGGTACTTGGTCTAGGCTACGATTGTGATCTTTTATGGATTATGAGAATAATTATCGCTATGATAGTATTGAAGTGATCTATTCCTCCTTTCATGGTGTAATGTTGACAGTGTGTGCACCGTGTTAGTACTTGGTCTAAGTTGCAATAATATCTATCTTGAATTGTGATTTGATTTGGATATCTCTATGAGTGGTGTTTGTCAAGTACTTGATGAACTTTAAGGGGTGCTTCTGTAGCCACTACGCAATGATTAGTGTTGTTCAATAGGGGAGTAATTCAGAGTACCATAGTAAATAGAAGTTGTTTATTTGTTCAATCATGTTATATTGTTGGGAGTGTGTCCACTAGTGAAAGTATGATCCCTAGGCCTTGTTTCCAAGCATTGCACACTGTTTACTTGCTGTTTTGTTACATGTTTGCTCACAGTGATTTTTATTCCAGATTGCATTTACTATTTATAATCATCTATACCACTTGTATTTCACTATCTCTTCGCCGAACTAGTGCACCTATACATTTGACAAGTATATTGGGTGTGTTGGGGACACAAGAGACTTTCTGTATCGTAATTGCAGGGTTGCTTGAGAGGGATAGCTTTGACCTCTTCCTCCCTGAGTTCGATAAACCTTGGGTGATCCACTTAAGGGAAACTTGCTGCTGTTCTACAAACATCTGCACTTGGAGGCCCAACACTGTCTACAAGAACAGACGCGTGCGTAGACATCACGCATCATTTTCGAGGAATCGGCATTAGATCTCTTCATATCAACACCAATTGCTTAATCAATACTAGAGGAAGCGGGACAGTGGTCAGTATTTTATTTTGCCATTTGCCAACCACAATTTCAGAAAGAAAAAAATCAGTCAACTACCTTAGTTGGAGCCCCTCTGCCGTAGACTAGACTGACTAGCGCCGCCTCCGGCCTGGCCGCCTCGAGCCCTGGATAGGCGGGATAGCCGCAGGCTCGCCGTGCAACCTCCGGCGCCTGCTGTCGCGAGTTGTTGATGCCCGGTCCGCCGCCGCCCGCCGCCGCTTGCTTGCCCGTCGCCCCTAGCCCTGCCCTGCCCCTCTCCCAACGCCGCCGGCCGCTGGACGCTGCAGCTCGCTGGCGGGGATTAGGGGTTCCAGGTTTCGATCGATCCGTGGACGCGATGCAGTCCAAAGCGTGAGGGGATTTTGTGTGAGGAAGAGAGCTTGGACTCGGATGCGATGCGAGTAAGAAGATGGTGGTGGTGGTGACTCGGTCCGGCTCATTTCTGGGTCATGTTCAGCTGGAAGCTAATGTTACCCCAAATTTCCCTCTGCCGAGATTTCTGGGTCATATTCGTCTCCGAGCGAACTTTACCCCAAATTTCCCTCTCTGGAGATTTCTGGGTTATGTTCATCTTGAATCAAACGTTACCCTTAACTTCCCTCCGCCGAGATTTCTGGGTCATGTTCAGCTCCGAGCGAACGTTACCCCAAATTTCCCTCCGCCGAGATTTCTGGGTCATGTTGGTCTCCGAGCGAACGTTACCCCAAATTTCCCTCCGCCGAGATTTCTGGGTCATGTTCCGCTCCGAGCGAACGTTACCCCAAATTTCCCTCCGCCGAGATTTCTGGGTCATGTTCCGCTCCGAGCGAACATTACCCCAAATTTCCCTCCCCCGAGATTTCTGGGTAACGTTCACCTGGAACAGAACATTACCCCAAATTTTCCTCCCCCGAGATTGCTGGGTAATGTTCACCTGGAAGCGAACGTTACCCCAAATTTCCCTCCCCCGAGATTTCTGGGTAACGTTCACCTGGAACCAAACGTTACCCCAAATTTCCCCCCGTCGAGATTTTTGGGTAATCTTCAGCTTGAATCGAACCTTACCCCAAATTTCCCTCCGCGGAGATTTCTGGGTAATGTTCACCTGGAAGCGAACGTTACCCCGAATTTTCCTCCGTGGAGATTCCAACTTACAAAAAGGATCATCGCATATAATTTGTAACATAAACAATTTAACCATATCACATCACATGCCCTGCAAAAACAAGTTAGACGTTTCTAACTTGTCTTGCATATTTTACGTGGTTTGGGGCTTTCTAGGAAGAACCGTTCTTACCTACGAACATGAAACCATAACGGTGATAAAAATATTATTAACAACTATTTGTAAAATAGATCATAACTATAGTGGGAGAAACGTACACCCGCAAAGCAACATATGCCGAAGCATCACAAGTGTGGGACAAGTCTCGTGAACGCGGTCACGTAAGGTTAATCTCGGGCAGCTTCAATCCCACTATGCCACTATGATCCAAAATACAAAAAAAATTGCAATAACATGATCATCAACGCCCACATCCACATGTGTTCTAACCGTGCATACCAGCTACGCATAGAGATGGCTCTGATACCACTGATGGGTTCGTAGCATAGAAAACAAAAATTTTCCTACGCAAGAACATATAAACTAGCCAAGATACTCTACGAGTTGGTAGCAACGGAGACTAACCCTCGATGACCGTAAGCGGGGATTACGTTCCCGCACAAACGTTGACGATGGAGAGTCGATGAAGACGCACGTAGTCGACGTAGTTGTTCACTTGACGTAGTCGACGTAGTGGTTCACTTGATGATCACAAGATCATGTACACGGTGCCACAAGTGGCAGCGCCCCCGTACTCGGATACATGTACGGTTCGGTGACGACCTCCATGCCCCCGGTCCAGCGGGGCAGCGGAAGTAGGGATCCGCCGGAACTCCTCCTCCTCCACTTCTCCAAGTGTTGGTGGCTAACAATTTCGGCAGCGCTTCGCTTAAGCAACAGCCATGGTGTGAAGCAACAAGGTAGGGGATGTAAGCAACTAAGTGTAGGGAGAAGAGGAGCATGTCCAACATATATATAGGAGAGAGGGGGCAGCCATCCATGAGGGTGCGGCCAGCCCCTCCCCCTTTTCTCCTCTTCATGGTGGTGGCAACCCCCTCCTTCATGGAAAGGTAACCCCCCTCATCAAATGAGTAACCCCCATTTTAATTTTGCATGACATTCATGTTAATTAAAATCCACACTTATTGAAATAATAAAACATTTTTATTTCTTTAATATTTGTTAATTCAATCAATTAACAAACATTAACATTTACCCCCTTGAGTCATTTCGATATACCGAAACAGTTTCAGTGCTTTTCTGAAACAACCCCTGTGATGTCCAATAATTCAGCCGGAGTTCTAAATCCACTCAAAACGCGTCAGCGAACCTTAAGTGTGTCACCCTACGGTTCGTGAATAAAGTGGACATGATCAAGACTCCTCTCTAATCAATAATCAACAGCGGGATCTGGAAATCCATGATGACTCCCACTTACTCAACGATGAACTAGTGATCGTGTGAACCAATAACGAACATAGTTAATTCCTTTTGTCTCGCGATATTATTACTTATCCGAGATCCGATCATTTGGTATCAACCATACCTAGTTCGATCTCGTTCCCGACAAGTCTCTTTACTTGTTACGTGATAATGCATTCCTGTGACCTAGTCACATGCTTGCAAGCAATTCTAATGCAATATCACCGAGAAGGGCCCAGAGAATATCTTCCCGTCATCGGGTCGGACAAATTCCACTCTTGATCCATGAGCCTCAACTAATACTTTCAGAATACCCAAATCAACCTTTATAATCACCCTGTGACGGTGTGATGTTTGATATCATCAAAGCACTCTTCCGGTATCAGTGATTAACATGATCTCATGGTCTGAGGATTAGAACTATTTCGTATGAGTTTGATATAGCAATGAACTTGATGACTTGATCGTTTTGCTATTCATACTATGGGTGTGAGTGTTCATCACATCATTCTTCTAATGATATGACCTTGTTATTAACAACATCCAATGTTCATGATCAGGAAACCTTGATCATCAGTTAATCAACGAGCTAGTATAAAAGAGAGGCTTTACTAGGAACCTTTTTAGTTTATTAATCACACAAGTATTAATGTTTCCGATTAATACAATTCTAGCATGAGAAATAAACATTTATCATAAACATGGAATATGATAATAACCACTTTATTATTGCCTCTCGGGCATATTCCCTTCACTCGGGTAAAGAAATAACCGAGGCACGCGGAGACGATGATGTATCCCGAAGTTCACACCCTTGCGGGTGCTAATCTCCGTTAGAGCGGTGTGGAGGCACAAGGCTACCCAAACGCCACAGAGGCTCACCGTAATCTCCTCGAGCCCTCCCACCAAGATGGAAGACCCGATCCACTATGGGACCCTTGAGGGCGGTCACCGAACCCGCACAAAGCTTGGGGCAACTCCACAACTTAATTGGAGGCTCCCAAATCCACAAAGCCACTAAGATTGGGGCACACTCCACAACTCAATTGGAGGCTCCCAATAATCGCAACGGAGGCACCACAAAGCTTGGAAAGATCTCCACAACCTAATTGGAGCTCCCCAAGAAATCCACTAAGCCGTCTAGGGTTCCAAGAACCCAAGAGGAAGTAATCTTCTTGCTTTCACTTCCATGAAATCTCCGAGGAGAACTCAAACCGATGCAACCAATGCAATGGCAAGAACACAAGTGCTCAAGTCCTTCACACTGAAATCCTACCAAAGCAACTAATGCTATGGAGAGATATGAGAGGAAGAACAAAGGAGGAAATCACAAAGAACTCCAAGATCTAGATCCAAAGGTTTCCCTCACAAAGAGGAGAAAGTGATTGGTGGAAATGTAGATCTAGATGTCCTCTCTCTTTTCCCTCAAAAAGATTCAAGAAGCATGGGAGGAATGGAGGAGGGAGGGCAAGCTACTCAAGGTCAACAATGGAGGAGAGAGAGAAGGAGTAGCCTCAGCCCAAGGAAGAAGAAGGGGGCCTTTTATAGGTCTCCCCACGAAAATAGCCGTTGCAGGCCACTTTCTCCAGAGTCTCCGGCCTTAGGAGGGCGGAGACTCCGGGCAGGGGCTAAAAAGCCTCCGCCCCCATCTCTGCGCTGAGCGACACCTCGAGTTTTCGAGGTCCGGAGACTTGGGCCGGAGTCTCCGGTCCCTAGGGGCCGGAGACTTTGGCCTGGAAAAGTACCCGGAGGTTCCGGGCCAAAACTCCGGACGAAAAATGGTGAAAACACATTTTGGGCCGGAGTCTCCGGCCC
The DNA here is from genome assembly GCA_007115705.1 of Dactylis glomerata. Lineage (NCBI taxonomy): Eukaryota > Viridiplantae > Streptophyta > Magnoliopsida > Poales > Poaceae > Dactylis > Dactylis glomerata. The sequence goes on from QXEO01000382.1 coordinate 4,148,016, forward strand.
TACGAGGCTGGAGTCTCTGGCCCTGGAAAAGGCAGAAACAGCTAAAACCAAAACGACCATAACTTGAGCGTCCGGACTCCGTTTTTGATGATCTTGGGCTCGTTGGAATCACAACAACGAGCTCTACAAGTCTATGCATAGAAACATCATAGTCCAACCAAGGAGGGTAAAACCAAATGATGAAAGGTTTGACCTCTCTACAAAGACAAACCGGTAAAACCTCCAAACATCAAAAACACAATAAGAGTTTCATGCGAAATCCGTTTTTGATGAGCTAGAGCTTGTCATGGAACTAACCACAAGCTCTAAACATCATTTGGATAAAACCCAAATAAGAACCAAGAAAGATATGCCAAATATGCAAAGGTTTGAGCTCTCTCCGAACGATATGATTAAGTTACTCACTCGAGAGCCCCTCTTGATAGTACGGCTACCGATCCTAAAACCCAGTCTCCCAAACACTATGAGACCGAAAAGAAAGAAACCCTATCAAGATCATACCTTTGCCTTGCGCAATCCACTTGACCTAGATAATGACGATCTTGATCTTCTCAACTTGCACCACCTTTCTTGAATGCGCTTGCTCGGTGAAGTCTTGCGGATTGCTCCCCCATACTCCACTTCTTCTTTTTCCACAATGGTGATGTCTTGAAGATTCACATGAGGGCATACTCAATCTTATTCTCCAAGACACACTTGATATAGGCTCAACTCCCTTACGACCAATCTTCATATCACCCCTTGAATAACACCTTGGTCATCACATAATCTTCTTTATTCCTAACTCCATACAACCTTGAAACCAACAAATGGTTCAAGCATTGTCTACGGACAAGTCCTATAAATATAACTCAATGCAACCATTAGTCCATAGGGATTGTCATTAATTACCAAAACCACACATGGGGGCACATGCACTTTCACCAACATACACACAAAGTGCAATGCTCTGAGGATAAAGAATTCTGACACAAAAAGTTAGAAAGCAACAAACTCTCGCATTATATGCACACAAATATTACATCAATGGTTGATCAGAATCGTCTACGCCCAAAGGATCTAAATAATGATGCTCGCGGAAAAACGCGGCATCCTCTTGAAGCAACCTAGCTATAAGTCTCCTAGCTGGTTGGAGGGTAGCATCCATATGAACTCGCAGCTGAGCTCCTCCCGAAGGCAAGCTTAGTGACATGGAAATAAAATTAAGCCTCGGGTGCCACTTGCGTGTCCAACCAAGTGCAAAATTGGCACCAGCCACTAAGTTAAGTTCTATCAGCCGATGAATGCGCTGAGTAGACCTAAAAGCAGCAAGCAGCTGCGGAAAACTTCCAGGAAGAGGATTACGAGGAAGCATAACGGAATGCATGGTAGTCAGAGATTTTCGACAACCATCAACCGCTTCCCCAATGTGTTGAGCACGATCTTGGAGAAGCACAATTGCACCACGGCGCCGGGGATCGGACCAAAAAGTTTCGACTCCACCCGATGATTTCTCAAGAGCCGCGATCCGTTCAGAAACACGGCGAGCTTCACTAACGAAGTCCAAGCAAGTACCTACAGTAATAAAAATCATGGGCCAGCAGCAGTGCAGCAAAAAAGCAAAAGAGGAAAGTGGCAGGAAAATATACATCGCAGCAACTCGCAAGCAGACTCAACAATACCAACAAGAAAGGAGTCGCACTCCTCCAAATGTACAACTTTAGCTGTCAGACTCGACAACTTATCCTCAAGTATGGATATACGCTTCATAAAACCGCAAGATTTGCTGGCTTTATCCATAGCCATCTGCGCTTGGCGCTTCGACAAAGTCAAACGGCTCTCAAGATCTGCAATCCTTGAGGAATACTCAGCACATCGGCAAGAAGGACGAGGAGGCGACGAAGTTCCGGAGTCGAAAGCATCGGCAGAAGATGGAGCTTGACCACGACCAGATAATTCACCGACACGCATAGGCTGGAAGGCAAAAGAAAAAGAAGAAAGGAGCATCTCAGAAGCTAAAGCGAACACGACATCTCGCAAAAGAAGATATATTTACAAAAGCATGAGCCCTCTGACTGAAGTTCTCGGGCTACATGCGACTAAAGAGTTTGCTACATCAGAATGAAACTAAAAATTACAAGGGAGGCCAAGTCTACGCCACCTCGGCCTCACGATCCGCAGCAGAAGCAGGCGTAGCAGAAGCAGCACCAGCGTCGGGAGGAGGCACAAACCCACTTGTCGCCGGAGTCGAAGAAATCGGCGTCATACCAGTCGCAGAAGCCGCCGAAGGGGAAATCATCGACACGATGCCTGGTGCATACTTTTTCGCTTTCTCGTAGAAGGCCTTCAGTTCCGCACGGGGACGGCCGGGGGAAGAGCTCACCTTCTCCCAGTTAACCTCCTCACCATGCGCATATGAAAATACAATGGCCCCCTCGGCACCTTCGCCCGGCACATTCGCCTTTTACTTGGGCCACAACCCGACAAAAATCCGCGTAAGTACGCGGTTAACCAACTCGAAGATTTTCTGGACAGATATCCAGTTCGCTTCCAGCAAGCTAACTGCGGCCAACAGAGGATCGTCGTCTGGTTGCAGAGTCGATGCAGACACTTCACTATATTCTGCAAAGCCAAGGAAACAGCAAACAACAGAGAAGCAATACATCAGCAAGCATAAGAGAGCAAGAAAACTAACAAAGTGAAAGAAAGTCATAGTATGTACCTCCAGCAGTAGCAGACATCTGGTTCAGCTGCTCAACCACGGCCTGTTCCCACTGGAGGTGCTCCTTGTTAGCAGTAGCCAGGTCCTTTTCTGTTTTTTTCGCCTTAGCCAATGCTGACTTAGCAGACTTCTCAGCATTGACCTTGGCAGCAGTGGCAGCATCAAAAGCTGTCCTGGAAGCTTCGAGTTCAGCTTCGAGCGACGAAATGCGAGCATTGGCTGCCTTTAGAGCACCTGAGTTTAACAAAGAGGAAAGGAAAAGTCAAGTAAAGAAGCAAAGACAGGCATGCAAAGATAAGAAAGTATTGAAAACGAGATTTACCTTCAGAGGCCTTAGCAACTTTCAGGTACTCGACACATTCATTGCCCAAGTCGACAAATCTCTTCATCAGGTTCTGTCCAGAAAATAGGACGTGAGTATCAACACGCAAAAGTCGAAGTAAATATAACAGTATGTTTACGCATGTCGTCGAAGGAGCTTGTGGACTGATGGGCTTCAAGGGTAGCACCGGCGTCGGACGCTTTCTTCAAGCGCCCAGAACTACGAACACTGACTACCTTCTTGGTAGGCTTCTTCGAAGTTTTTTGAGGTTTCGCTGCTGGATCGACCTCTTGTGGCGGTGGCTCGCTGCTGACAAGAGTATCAGTGATAGGGGCTGCAGCAGCAAATCTCTTTAGGTTCTCCTCATCACTGAGAAAAGAAGAAAAAGACAAAGTCATCTATCAAGGTCGACAATAAGAAGCTAAATATATGAAAACAAACAGATGAACACTCACGAGTCCATGAAGTCGAAGAGTTCTCCGCCGTCCTCTGGCACGAAGAATTCCCCAGCCACAGTCTTAGGGGCAGAGGCACTGGAAGAAGCAAATTCTTCGACACGTTTCCTCTTCTTATCCGCGATAAGCTCTTCAGAAAGCGCAGGAGGAGGTGACGTCGTTGAACTGGTCCTTTCCAGCGAATCTTTGCCTTCATCTCCATCTTGGCTGTCCTCAGTCTCGGGGGCTTCGGAGGCCGTGGATATAGGAACATGTGGAATGGCCCCTCCCTCTGGGAGAGGAGGGCGAGAAATAAGAAGTCGATGATCCTGAAAAGACAAACAACCCAAAAGTTACAAGGCGAACAAAAATAAGAGAAAGACAAGGCAAGTAAAGACAGCAAAAGTTACCGCAGGCAAGGGATGCTCGGAGTCGAAGTGGCTTGCGGCTAAATCCGCAACTTCATGATCCTTGGTGAGAGTAGTAAGAGCTTTCACACGCTTGTCAAGATCCTTCTTCTCCATAAGATTTTCAGATACTCGAGAAGGATCCCCCAAGCCGGAAAAAGTCCACAACTTGGAGAGACGATGTTGCAGAGGTTGAACCCGATGTTGCAGGAAAAACACCATGAGTTGTGTACCCGACAGCGCACCTCCTCTACCACTTTTTAGCTCCTGGATGCAGGCGAGGAGTGGCTTAATCTCCTCCATCTTAGCTTCCGTGGGAGGCGAATCCCACGAGGCCAATTTCTTCAATTCCTGGGAGGCATCAAATGGAGCAATGCCGTACTTGTCGGAGGAGGAACTCTTTCGGTCCTTGATGTAAAACCACTTGGTCCTCCAACCTTGTACCGAGGCAGATATTGAAAATTCCAAATACTACGATTCAGAACGAACAGAGATACAAGCTCCACCCAGCTCGGGTTTCTTGGACAATGCAACACTGGGGCGGAGCCGAAAGAGGGATCTCCAAAGAAGAAAGTGGGGATCAATCCCCAGAAATGATTCGCAAAGAGTTATGAAACAAGCAATGTGCAAGATGGAGTTTGGTGTGAGCTGGTGAAGCTGCACACCATAAACAAAAAGAAGCCCACGAAGGAATTCGTGGGCAGGAAGGGAAAGACCGCGCAAGAGAAAGGCGAAGAACATCACCCGAAAACCATCTATGGTCTTGGGGATCCATTCAGTGCTTGGGAAGATAACCTGGTCGTCATCGGAGATGAGGCCATCCGCTCGGGCCTTGTCCAGATCCTTCTGCGTAAAGAAAGAAGGTACCCAGCTAGTCGCGGCATTCATCCCCTTGGTCATCTTGTGTTTCTGCGCTTGATGCTTCACGCGCATCTACGATCTGCGCACGGGGGCTAAGCAGGAGAGCAAAGGAGCGCAGAGATTGCAACAATGGCGGCGGTGGCGGAAGCAAGAAACTGGTAAACAGTGAATTTCCCCGCTCTCCCCTTATATGGCTTCCAGGTAACAGAACGTGGGCTGAGACGTGGCGCAAGGAGCGGAAACGGTAGCCCACTAACGGGCAGAGAAATTGCGAAATTACCGCGCTGCCCATGGGTAACGGTCAAAATCTAGAGATAATTACAAACAGATTAATGACATCACAAACGTACGGGTAACGAGAAGTAAAGACTATGATAAGCAGTGACTGCTAGTAAGATGAACATTCCAAAGATGGTTTGAGTTGGCGAACTTGAATAAGGGAAGGTCAAGAAAGCCGACGAAAAATTGAGCCTAGTAAAAGAGGAATCATTCTTTGAGTCTATACCCGAAAATATTCGGCTATAGCCTCGGGGGCTACTACCATCGGGAGCGCTGGGCGCGCACCCGACAATATTATTGAGTCACGTTATGATCTCACGACATGAAAGAAGGCACGTTGTCTTTGAGACTATACTCGAAAAAAGATTTTTCGACTATAGCCTCGGGGGCTACTCCCATCGGGAGTGCTGGGCGCGCACCCGACGATGTTTTATAATGAACAATGAAGGCGAATAAGATTCTGGAAGTATCATTACTACCATCGGGAGGAAGATTTCTATCGATCAAGGTTGAATAAACCCGAATATTTTGTACGCTGGAATAGTCAAACAAGGCTGCGACATATGATTCTCGGGTTGCGTCATCGCGACAAAACTCAAATGCCGTGATTGAAATATATCACAAACGTAAGACCCCAGGATCCGTCCTGTGTGGCCTGGTATACGCACATGGATGCGCTCTGTTGGTATGTACCCGTGTCTACGACGCGAAGAAAAATCCTGGTGGACGCACTGGGTACCCTGAGAACCACTGGGACTCATTCTTTGTAAGTCCTAAATGCGGCAAAAGAGTAGGTTTGACCGGTTTCCCGAATTCAAGTCTAAGGGGATTGAATTTGAAGTAGGTGGCAAGTATCTGTTCCGGCAGTTAACTGACCTCTTGATCCGTCAGAGTTGTCAGGCTTGTTCATCAAAGCCCCTTGCGAGATATTATAGAGAAAAGATAAGTCGAAAGACCAAGTCGAAGATTTCAAGATTAGAAGAAGTCAAGTATTGATCAAGTCGAAGAATTGAAGGTATGAGATTCAACCCGAATCTGCAATTCTGGTAGAATCTCGGGGGCTACTGACAAGGGTATAGATAATAGAGCCCGTTAGTTGAGTACCCCTGAGGCCCGTTAAGCTAGGCCCAATTGTAATACTAGTCGAAATACGAGTTTATGTCGTATGTCGATATTGTAATCTGTATCGGATTCCACCCGATCCTTGAGACCTGGCCACCTATATATAGGGGCCAGGAGGGGATGGTGTGGGACAGATTGAAAGCAAGCCAGGTTCTACACCCACGTTTACTTTCATAGCCACCTTGTTTGACTGAGTTCACCTTTGAGTTCATCAGACGCCCTGTCTCCCCGATCCTAAGTCCTTCATCTAGGACATTTGTCGAGTTTAACCCTCATCACCGACAATCTAGCAAACATCGGGTCCCAGTGCTTACCCGTACCACAAGGAGTTTTTTGGAAAGAAATCATAGAAAGATCAATAAAAAGCAACAAAACTTCGACTACAGAGGAACAAGGCCAGCACCAAGCAACATGCTCGGGGGCTAGAAAAACAAGCATAGCAGAACCAGAAGAAGTGATGATGATAGAAGAAACTTGGATAGAGCCATATCTGGCATACATGATAAACAAAACACTACCCGAAGACACAGTAGAAGCGAAGAGGATAATACGACGATCCAAGGCTTTCGTCGTGTTACAAGGAAAATTATACAAGAAAAGTATAACAGGCGTCTTGCAACGATGCGTCACTCCTCAAGAAGGGCAAGAAATCTTAAAGGATATCCACGCAGGAGTGTGTGGACATCACGCTAGTAGCAGAGCCATTGCAGCCAAAGCTTTTCGTGCAGGATTTTATTGGCTCACAGCCATTGAAGATGCGAAAGATATAGTGAGGAAGTGCGAGGCCTGTCAACGTTTCGCATCTCGGCCACACACGCCAGCAGCAGAATTGCAACCAATACCATTATCCTGGCCCTTTGCGCAATCGGGTCTCGACATGGTAGGAAAATTGCACAAATCTTGGCCAGGAGGGCATGTTTATATGCTGGTGGTAGTCGACAAGTTCACCAAGTGGGTAGAGGCAGCCCCGGTAACAACCCAAGATTCTACAGCCGCAATCAACTTCATCAAGTCCATAGTTCTTCGCTTTGGAGTACCACACAACATCATCACAGATAATGGGACAAATTTCACATCGAAGGAGTTTAAGAATTACTGTGAAGGTTTGGGAATCAAATTGAAATTTGTATCTGTAGCGCATCCAAAGACAAATGGGCAAGTCGAAAAAGCCAACGGCTTAATATGCAACGGGATATAGAAAAGGCTGTTGGCACCCCTCGAGAAGGCCAAGCATGCTTGGGTAGATGAGCTACCCTCCATACTATGGAGTCTCTGAACTACACCCAACGCAGCTACTCAAGAAACGCCTTTCTTTCTGGTCCATGGCGCAGAAGCCGTGCTTCCAGTTGAGATCACCCACGGAGCTCCAAGAATCACGGCGTATGATGAGACAACTTCCACAGAAGCGCTTTAGGACGATGTCGATGCACTCGACGAGGCGAGAGACGTAGCACTCGCCAGACTCAATATCAACAAAATCTATGAAACTACCACAGTAGTCGAGTTTGTCCACAGTCTTTCACAGTGGGAGATCTAGTCTTACGACTCAAGCAAGACGGGCATGGAAAACTAGAGTCCCCATGGGTGGGACCTTACATCGTGACAGAAATAATACCAGGAGGAGCTTATCGACTACAAGACAAGAAAACGGGGAAAGATGTGAGTAACTCGTGGAATGCAGAGCAACTACGATGGTTCTACGCATAGGCGACATAAGGCGACAACGAGTTTTTCGAGTTATGACCCTCTGAACCCAGAACATGAGGCCATAGGTCAGGTTCCTTGGGTCAACTCGACAATATGTATAAATATTTTACTTTCCACTTGGGGGCTCAGACCCTCGAGTCGTACGAAATAAGATTAACAAATTATTGAGATTTGTGATTATCTGAGACATACTACTAGGTTGTTTGCAACCCGACATTTGGCAGCAACACACACGGTTCAAAGGAACCCGATAATATATTAAGTGCATACCTCGGAACTACGATCCATTCCCATGGTCTATAATGAAGTAGGCACAACATATAATCCAAACACGACTACTTATTACAGATAGTACGAGAAAGAACAACTAGAACAAAGAAATTACATAAATCTAGTGAAAATGCACTTCAGCTTCATACTCCTTCTGGCACTAGGTGCCATCATAGATCTTCACGTCGAACTTCAACGTGCCGATGTGGAAGTCGAAAGTCATGAAGAAGCCTTGATGGGGGTCATGGTCCTCTGCAAACTGCGACCAGCCGCCCTTGAAGTACTGCTCACCGGCGCCGTCGTACCAGACCTCCACTTCATAGGAAGTTCCTCCCCCAGAGTGTTCACAAAGAACAGCTTCCCGCAGCTCTCGGCCGTCCATGAACTTGGTGAATTTCAGCGGTAGCCGCTAAATTTCACGGCACTGTGCGCCGGCAATGCAGAAGAAGGAGTAGACTCTGGGCGGAGGAGAAGAAGCATTGTGAGGAGGAGCGCTCGGATCGGGTGCAGCAGATGAAACCTTGAGCTTATTCTTGCTTCCCACCGGGCGGCCGGGGCACCGTTTTTCCGGAGTGGACGACGATGATGCCACAGCAGGGATCGTGGGCTTGTTCTTACTACCGCGGGGGCGACCGCGACCTCGTTTCTCCACGGGGCCACCGATATTCAGACGAGGTCCTCCTGCATCGGCCATGGAGACAGTTGTTGGGAAGGAAAAACCCTAGATGCGATGAGGAAGATGAAGATGATGCAGCAAAGGAGGAAGCTAATAAATGGATTAGGGTTTTTGCCCTCACCAAACGTGCTTTATTTATAAGTACACACTAATGGGACTCTGTAGAGGAAAGGCCCAAGATATATTTATGGGCTATTAAATTTTTTCCAGTGCAGATAATAAAGAAGGATCAATGTATCAAGAAATAAGATACGTACGGAAAAGAATAAGAGAGATGAGAAAGTATCTATCAAGAAGCACAAGTGTACCTCGGCTTCGACACAGGGGGCTTGCGTCATACGGAAAGAAGTGAAGACTCATAAAGTGCGAATCATGTCAAAAAACATCGCAAGAGAAAGTATATGGAACAGTTATGTCTATATTTTTTAGCCTATACCCGAAAAAATTCGGCTATAGCCTCGGGGGCTACTCCCATCGGGAGCGCTGTTGCGCACCCGATTGAAAGAAATAGACAGAAGAAAGCAGAGAAGTTGAAGCCAATGATAAAGGACGAGCTGGTGGACAGGTGGTTTAGGAGTAATCGGTTGCATTTCGTCGGCAATAAAACTTCGACTACATTGTCGACAAAATAAACATCAATTACTCCCATCGGGAGTTATTTATGAGAGTTAAAAAAGATAACTTGATAATTTGGCATATTGAATCAGTCAAACAAGGCTGCGACATACGATTCTCGAGTTGCGTCATCGCGATAAAACTTGAATATCATGGTTGAAACATATCACGAAGGTAAGACCCCAGGATCCGTCCTGTGTGGCCTGGTATACGCACATAGATGCGCTCTGCTAGTACTTATCTGTGTCTACGACGTGAAGAAAATCCCGGTGGATGCACTGGGTACCCTGAGAATCACTGGGATTCATTCTTTGTAAGTCCTAAATGCGGCAAAAGAATGGGTTTGACCGGTTTCCCGAATTCAAGTCCAAGAGGATTGAATTTGAAGTAGGTGATAAGTATCTATTCCGGCAGTTAACTGGCTTCTTGATCCGTCAGAGTTGCCAGGCTTGTTCATCAAAACCCCTTGCAAAACATTATAATAAAAAGATAAGTCGAAAGACCAAGTCGAAGATTTGAAGATATGAAGAAGAAGTATTGATCAAGTCGAAGATTTGAAGATTTGAGATTCAACCCGAATCTACAATTCTGGTAGAATCTCGGGGGCTACTGACAAGGGTATAGATAATAGAGCCCGACAGTTGAGTACCCCAGAGGCCAGTTAAGCTAGGCCCAATTGTAACATTAGTCGAAATACGAGTTCATATTGTATGTCGATATTGTAATCTGTATCGGATCCCTCCCAGTTCTTGAGACCTGGCCACCTATATATAGGGGCCAGGAGAGGACGGTGAGGGACAGATTGAAAGCAAGCCAGGTTCTACACCCACGTTTACTTTCGATACACACCTTGTTTGACTGATTTTACCTTCGAGTTCATCCGACGCCCTATCTCCCCGATCCTAAGTCCTTCATCCAGAACATTTGTCGAGTTAACCCTCGTCACTTAGATCAACTGGCCCCCACTTGGGAGCCATTATTTTCATCAAACCTCATATTACAAGATTCTTGAACTTGACTGGTCATATTCTTGTTAGCTCTATAAGTGTGAGAGTTTGAAACATAACCAAAATACATTCCCTTAGCGCCTTCCGTTTCAAGGTTACGCAAACAAACACCTTTATTGTGTAGAAAACACTTACATCAAACACCCAACCGAAGTACTTGAGATTGGGCTTATTACCGGTAACTATTTCATAAGGAGTATTTTCAAGATTTCGCAAGTTACAACCGGTTGGTTGCATGGCATGTTTTGTTGATGCCTTCAACCCAAAAAATATGTGGAACTCATCCAATCTGTAGTTCTTGAATTGGTGCAATTGTCACTTCTTATCGCTAATATTTTTGAATTGTGTTGGTGCTGGGCTTCATTTGCAAGGTCGATGACGGTTTGATGAGTCAGACTCCTCTTCCTGAAGAGATCAACCCATGTATATCTTGAATAATCATCACAATCACCAAGCAATACTTATTGCCACCAAGACTAACATAAGTTGGAGGCCCAAATAGATCCATATGATGGAGCTCTAAGCATCTCTTGGAAAGGGATAACATTCTTATATGGATGGCTTGTCTCATGTAGCTTTCCTTAAATGCATGCAATACACACATGATATTTGGCAAAAATCTTATTTTTTTAAATGAAAGAATGTGACCCCCCTTTAAGAGTCTTTGCATAGATATCATATTGCAGATGCATTAAATTTCTCATCCACAATTTCTATTGTCGACAAGTTCCTTGGATCATATAGTTTGAACCCATATTCAATGATTCTGCACAATTGTGTTGATGATACTAATATGAGATTTCATAAGAAGTTGTCAATCAATAAAACTTGATGCATCTAGCATGGGCGATGGGCCTTGGTGGACTATATGAGGCATATGAATATATTGCGGGCCACAAGATGAGATGGAGGTTTCCACCGAATACTTTCACAAACCATTTTTCTCCTCGGAGGAATGACATACCTCGTTAGTCTTTCCCGTACAGGGAGGAACATCTTGGGAGGGGTCTCACCCAAAATAATATTTTCCACAATGAGAGGAGCATTCTGAGGAGTGAAAATATAGTCTTTAAAAAGATTGGATATCATCTTTCTCATCTCCTCCGCTAAGGCGGATCTCATGCTAGCCTCATGGGCATTCACATCGACTTTAGTAATAGGAACTCTAAGAGCGGTGGGGTGTCTTGTTCACTACCCTCCTCTGCCAATACAACAATACTCTCTTAGGCGGTAAGGTTCGTAAATGAGAGACAAGGCTCTGATACCAACTGAAATGACTAGTACAAACGACTATAGGGAAGGGTGAACATGCAAGTAGCAAATTTTACCATCTTTAATTTATGCAACTAGGTGGACAACCTATATGACAATCAAGCATAAAGGAAGTAAACATGATACACGTAAGGAAAGGGTAAAGATAACCAAAAAATGTGGAGACAATGATGTATTCCCTAAGTTCCATATTCTCAAGGAAGTACATTTTCGTTGAAAATGTGTGGTTCCACCAAGTGTCACAAACACTCACCTTACTCTGCTTGTGCCCTCACACAAAGCAAGATCATGATCCACGAAGCGATGTACTTGAAGGCGACGATCGGAACTTTTACAAACAAGGTTGGGGCCATATCCACAACTCAACTGAGGGATCCCAATGCGACCAAAAAGCTTTACACCACCAAGATTGAGCGTCGAGGATGAACTCTTCAGCCTACGGTTTCAAGAACCCAGGTAGCAAGATCAAAATGGAATGAAGGGGAAAATCAAATTCATTTGATGAAAAAGTAGATCTATGTATTCTCACTCAAACCCTAGAAGGACATGGATTTATGTTGGCTAGGAAGAGAGATATAGGCAACTTGAAAGCTTATATTAATTGAGGGGAGCAAATGGATGCCTCATACTCCTCTTGTTGTAGGAGATGACCTTTTAATTATAGCCCCTCTCAAAATCTAGCAGTTGCATGAATATTAACATCGGAAGCTCTGACCTATAGAGGCTGAAAGTTTGGCTTGGCCGAATGGTAACTTCCCGTTGAACTATCAGACTAGCAACAGAGAGTTGCACCAGCTCGGCGCAACTCAATGTGAAAACACTAGAACTTTGGACAAGAAGTTGAACGTGGTCGACACCGGAACTTTCAGTCATTACACACCGGAACTTCCGCTCTTTACACATCAAAACTTTTGGTCCGGACCACCGGGAACTACCATTAAGAGTAACGCAACAAGTGAAATTGAGGGTTCTCTCTAGCCAAACATTGAAGGTTAAGTGATTGCAATATATGTTGTGCTCACATGATTTAATTTCACTCAAACCTTCTACTATGCAACGCCTCTTGATAGTACGAGTTCCATATGACTCAAGAAAATAAAAACGAAACAAGGACATATATACGAGCAACAATGGCTGAAAATGGCCAAGAATACTGAAAAAGACTTCGTTTGGCACCCATCATTTCATTTCATTTGGTATAAATGAAATGATGAAATCATTTCATTTGGCAAAGCCACAGAAATGACAGGGTACCACATAGGTATTAAGATTAGGCATGGGATGAAAATCATGGAATTCAAAATGAATTCCGTAACCAATTCCGTGGCAGCCAAACAAGTAATTTCTAGAATCACAAATGAATCCCTTGATTCTAGCCCCAAATGATGGGAGCCAAACGAGTCTTTACGCTTTGTTTGGATGCACATAAATGATTTCTAGAATTGAATTGGGTGGGAATTCCAATTTTGGACTGGAAAGGAAATGACTTACAATTCGAATTCTGTTGTTTGGATGGCTTGATATCTGTTGTTGGAATCACAGGGTGGTATCCATTTCCAATTCCTGTTTGGATGTACAAACCCTGGAATTAGATGTTTTTTTGAGTTTGAACAATATAAAGTTGTGTACATATATAAATAGTCGCATTAGTATATTAAAACATATATATTATTTTCCTCACATAATAACTTTATAATAAATAAAATAAGATGACAAGATCATCACACAAAATAGTTTGATTTCTATAAAATAACACGAGAGGATAGTTTGTTTTACACATAGCACACATAGAAAATAGTACAAATGCATAGTATTGGAAACTGTGTTGCTACCCTGCAAAAAAATAACGTGCTGCCGGGGTCCTATGAAGATAGTTAGTTAGAGAAGGGTAGACACAACTGCACGCAAGTCCAATTTGGTAAGAAGCAGAAAACGAGAACAAGTTAACTTCACTTCAGAAGCAACTTCAAAGTTCCCAGAAAATGATAAAACGATCAATATGATCATGTAAATGTACTGCTTACAATGCAGCAAATGTAACACCAATGGACATCAAGTCAGACGCTTTATGATGATTACATGTCTTATGTCTAGGCGTCTAGCGCAGTCAGGCATGAGATGTAGACTTGATCAGAATCGGTATACTTCACTAGTGAATCCTGTATTGTGACGTTTAGCTATGTGAAATGAATTCTGTATCTTTGGCTTCAGTAAAGAAAGGTGTAATGTACTCGTTAACTCATTCTGGTTGCTGTTTTGGCACTCCTGCTGTCACAGCTGCATTTGCAGACGCGGTGTGACCCATCCCGGAGAAGACGAGACATGTTCAGTTCTTCCTGGAGAAAAATTGCACTTAGCTTCAGTTTTACAATATGTGATTTCCTTCAATTGGCTCTGTTTGTGCACTTCCTTCTTGATAATCTGCAGAACAAACAAAGCAACTTGAGTGAAAAAAGAATAGAAATAGTGTGGTCTGCCATTGATAATCTGCTACAAACAAAGAACCATGGCCAGGGAAAGGAGGGCAGGGGATCACCCGCCGCCAGGAGCACCCAACCGCCGCCGCTCTACCTAGCACCCGCCACCAGGAGCCCCCGACGGCCGCCGCTCTGCCTACCTAGGGTCTGGCAGAGGGGACGGGGACGGGTTTGGTCTGGCCGAGAGGAGGGGCGAGGGAGGACGCCGGAGGGAGGACACCAGACGGAGGAGAGGGAGAAGAGCTCGCGGAGCTCACCTTTGCCGACGACCGCCGCAGTGCTGTCGAGCGAGTCGCGACCAGACCTATCGCTGGAGGAGACGAGGACGAAGCGGTCCGCTCGTTTCCAGCCAATTTCGGACCCTATGGGGTCGGAAACGAGTCCAGCATGGGATGGAATTCAGGACCTTCTCCACGGAATTCGGGCCGAATTCTGGGTCTAATTCCTATGCCACTCCAAACGCCGGAATTCGGGTTTGAATTCTGCAATTCCAAATTCCTGGCCTAATTCTATACATTCAAACAAGGTAAAAGCTTATTAGTGGAAACACCACGAATCTCAAAGCAGCTCACACTTCCGGAGTCCAGACGTCGAGGCGGCTTGACCCCTGAACGAGCGAAAAATATTTCTAGTCGTCCCCTTCCCTCGACCTCACGCAGATCTGGCCACTCCCACCCGCCCAGTCTCCTAAACCCCTCTCCTCTCCCCCTCCCTCTCCGGCCGGCCGGCGCCGCCAGCCACCTCAACCATGGCCTGCAGGCTCACGCCCCTAGCCGCCCTCCTCCTCCTCGTCGTAGCGGTCGTCGCGCCCATCTCCTCCGCCGTCCGCCCGGTCTCCGACGCGCACAGATCCGCCGCTGCCGAGCTCTTCGCCGACGGATCCCTCGGCGAGTAAGTTCCCTGACCACTCACCAGCCTGTCCGTATCCCCTGATCTCCAGCGTTCGCCCCCGTGGGGCGCAATTACATACTATTCTGGTCCAGATCGACCCGAGAGTACTTGAAATCTCGAAGTCTGCTCTCGATTTAAGCTCTGCTGTTTGTCTGTGCGCGCCGTGCAGTTTGGAGACGACGTACGAGGCGGTGAGCACGTTCAAGATACTCGGGGTGCAGAAGGATAAGAGCCTCGTCGGTAAGGCGTGCAAGCTCGCCACCGACGCGCTGTCTTCCTCCTCCTCGCCCGCCAAGGATCTGTTCCACGCGGCCCGGATCGGCGGCGTCCTAGGATGCGCCGTTGATGCCGGTGTTTACGATGTGGGTTTTAGCTCTGGAGATTTTGCCTTTGCTACTGGTTGATGGTGTTCTGAGATTCGTTCTTCGTGGCAGGATGTCGCGTCGAGGCTTAAGGCGGTGGTCAAGGACACCAATTCGCTGCTGGAATTCTACTATTCCGTGGGAGGGCTGCTTAGCCTCAAGGTTACTCCCTCTAATCCACTTGCTGGTTGATGCTTCTTTGTTTCTTTAGCACTAGGTGGTTGTCTGAATTTAACGCCGCGGTTGACAAAGTCGTGTTGGTTTTGCAGGAACAAGGCCTCAGTGTTATTTTGCCTGATGCCGACAGCACATTTCATGCAATTAAGGTGACAGCAGTGCATTATGCTATGCGATCTATTCCATGTGCATTTCTTACAATCTGCTACTTGTTCTGCTGTTCAAACTAGTTGCTGATCTATATTTGTATGATTAGGCACTTAGCCAGAGTGATGGTAGATGGCGTTATGACACCAACAGTGCTGAATCTAGCACATTTGCTGCCGGTAACATTTTTCGCTTTATTGTACTACTGCACTACTATACAGTATATTACTTGAAAATTGCATGAACTGCACTTGCATGTGGGATGAACTGATTGTTAATTACAATTTTTGCCTAGCTATCTAGCCCGAGACACTCTTATTTTCGTGGCTATATACTTTTTATTCAGTTTCAGTGTCCATGTCTTTGAGAAGCTTGTTTCACTTCACCTGGATGATCTTATTGCAAATCAAATCCGTAGCTTCAGGCGCTGATGTTTAGCAACAATGTACTGCAACAGGTATCGCACTAGAAGCATTGGCAGGAGTTGTTTCACTGTCTGATGCTGAGGTTGATCCATCCATGGTATGTATATGTTTGTTCTTGTGCTTGATTAACTTTATTAATTTGATGGGTGATTATCTTTCTTTAATGTAAGTGATCAAGCGTAACTATATATGGTACATGCTATGACATGAAACCTTGTAATGCCAAAAGTCCCGAACTGAATGCAATTGAAAACCTTATACACAGGCCTATATTGTTCGAACCAGCCTCTCTGCATTGCACTTTGCAGGGGTAAGACTAGGTTCCTATAACCTCCCCTGACCCCACCTTGTGTGGGAGCTTCTATGCACTGGGTCTGTCCTTTATACACAGGCCTATATTATCTTCCTCTATGTAAGTAATAAGGACCTATGGGTAACATATACAGTTAAAAATCATGTTATGGAGTCTTGAAAATAGGAAGGGCTTCAATTCAATACAAATAGAAACATGTAACAAGTTATTTATCTCTTTGCTTATAGCATTCTAAATTACACGCCAATTACCATATTATTTGAAGCTTGCTATTACTGCCGATCTGAATTTTTATAATCATATCAGACCGGAGTCGTTAAAAATGACATCGTGAAGCTATTTGGCACAATCAAAAGCTATGGTATGTTCTCTATCCTTCTTCTTTGTTCTTGCTGGAGATGAGCATTTGGTTAATCGGCTTTAAGAGAAGGCGCTGATAGACCTGATATTTTTAGTATTATCAACTTAAACTTGTCCAAAGTTCTCCAGGAGTAAAGGTTCCTGGTTGACGTCTTGTAGAAACTTAGTTACCAAATTGCATGCTAAATTGCAGATTTTGATAGTTACTACTCCCTCCGATCGGAAATAAGTGTCGGTGATTTTGTACTAATTTAGTACAAAATTTGTACTAAGTCACCGACAGTTATTTCCGATCGGAGGGAGTACTACAGTTATTTTCTCGTGAGGTTTTATCTAGGCACTGCTGAAACGATTTACTTGGTGTACTTTGATACTTCTTCATTACGACCATTTCCAAGTGAAAATACTCCTCTTACTGCTGATAGTTTCTTATGGTATGTGTTTTCTTAGATGATGGAACCTTCTACTTTGATGAGAAGAATGTTGATGCTACCGAATACAAGGGCCCTATAACAACTTCTGCTTCAGTAGTACGGGGTGTCACTTCATTCACAAATGTTGTTTCTGGGAAATTGAATGTGGGTTGTTCACATTTTACTTCGGTGCTTTTTCATTAAATTTGTGTTAAGCACCTTCCATAACCAACAACACTCAACCTACAGATCCCTGGTGAGAAAATACTGGGCTTGGCGAAGTTCTTTCTTGGTATAGGGCTCCCAGGTAGTGCAAAGGATTGCTTTAATCAGATCGAGTCCCTGTCACTCCTGGAGAACAATAGGCAAGTTACCCTTTTTTTTTGCCATTTTCAAAGAGATTGCACCCCACATTAGTTTGATGATTATTTCTTTTCTGCAATTTGCAGGGTCTTTGTTCCTTTGATCCTTTCACTTCCTTCCAAAGTACTCTCCTTGACCTCCAAAGATCAGCTTAAGGTGATCATCATGTGCTAGTCTCTTCGATTTTGCCTGACATGTTAATTTGGCTTTGGTTCTGCATTAAATTATTCTGTGTTGTAGTGCAAAATGCTATTAGGCACATTAAGATTTCACTAGTGACTGAGGAACCTCCACTTGTCTCTTGCAAGCACTGTTTATATTCATTAAATTTTGGAAGTGTTTAATTTACCTTGTTCTTAAGCAAGCATGCTGTGATTTCTAACCTTCATGCATCCTGCCGGTACTTTTGTGGTTACAATTTAATAGCAATATGTTCTGCTAAATACTGTGTGTGATGAGTGTGAATATGTATAACACTTGGCTGCAATATTGCCACTTATTGCTTTTGACTTCTGTTGTGTTTAGCGCAGCGTAATTTAACTCCCAACTTGTGTCCCCTTGATTATATATCATTTTCAGGTTGAAGTCACTACAGTGTTTGGATCTGCTGCACCTCCCCTAAGAGTGAATCTTGTGCAAGTCGTGGGATCTGATTCCAAGGTTATCACTACTGATAACAAGGTACAGAGTTAGATTGGTGTTTACCTCTTGGGGCTTCTTTTTCATTATATCAGTTTATCATTCTTTTGTCTGTGTTTTAGCTGCCATTCCCTAATAACATCTTATTACTTATGGTATCAGGAACTTCAGTTTGACCTCGACAACAATGTTCATTACTTGGATATTGCTCCATTGAAAATAGACGTTGGGAAATACTCACTAGTTTTTGAGGTACCTGTAAACTTTATTAATCTACTTTTATTATGTTATAGTAATTGCATTTGATATTCTTAATGCTTTGCCCTTTCGATTTTCAAGATCTCTCTTCAGGATCCAGAGCATGAAACTGTTTACACTACCGGAGGGAGAAACACTGAAACTGTTGTTGTCACAGGACTGATCAAAGTTGACAAGGCAGAAATCGGAATTGCCGAGAATGATGCTGGGACTTCGGAGTCTGTTGAAAAGTAAACTCTTCAAGACATTTCCTTGCGATTTCAAAATTGATATTTTGCAGCAACATATGTAGGATAATTTAATGCTGACACAAACGCCAAAATTAATCATGACCACTTTCAGAGTTAATTCTGATCTGGAATAGCGCATCCTAACATGTTATTATTTAGTTTTCTTCACATCTGACATCTGTTGAGAGCATATCCTCCATTATGTAATTCTTGTATCCTCGCTGTGTTCTGATGGTGGATCATATATATGCATTGGGTTTTAGATGCTATTTTTGTTTGTTTGAAAAAACAGCTTATTTTCCATATCTCACTTTCAATCCGCTTGATTACAGGTTAGATCTACTGAAAGATACAAAAATTTCTCTTTCTGCGAACCATCTGCAGAAGTTACGTTTATCATTTCAACTAGCTACACCACTTGGGCGCACATTTAAACCTCACCAGGTGCAATAAAACCCATGTTTCTTTTTTCAATGTTGCAATATATGTTTCTTTTTCCTAACTTGATTTACAAATTTGTTGTCAGGTTTTCTTGAAGTTGAAGCATGAAAGTGGAGTTGAACACTTATTTGTGGTGCCAGGTTCTGCGAGGCAATTCAAAATTGTTCTAGTTGAGTATACCTACTCCCCAGTTTGTTTGACTCGATTTTCCGGTGTTTGCTCTACATTCATTTGTCAATGTGTCAGTTAGTTGTTGGGCCTTACATCATATCATCCAGAGAACATGTATAGCTTTGTGCAGGTTTTGAGGCAGAAGGTACCAGGTAGGCCAGTAAGGCAGGGTTTGTAATGTCATGTCGCTTGAACCCCTTGGGTTTGGAAACCATAGGGGAATCAACACCAAAATTTGTTTGATTACATCATAGGAAAAGCATAACAATTCATGAACCATAGTATTTTTTAAGAGTTTGACTCCATGGTAATTTTCGGTTGGAAATGAGTACAAATGGCTCATAGAAAAAATCATATGTTTTGTATCCTATAAATAAAACGGCCTTTTGTACAAACTTTAGGATGGAACCTTGTTGGCATACAGGTTTGAGGTTCGAAGAAAAAGATTATACAGGTTGCAGAACATTTGAAATATTCAAATCTATTATAATGACGGGTGGATGCATCTTCCAGTGGTGCTTGAATTTGGGCGTTCCTGGGCTACCATATAAAAGCATTGGTTACACTGTTAATGTGGCCAAATGTGGAGATGAGTGCCACAAATCACTTGACATATCTTCCAGTGGTGCTTGAATTTGGGCGTTCCTGCGCTACCATATAAAAGCATTGGTTACACTGTTAATGTGGCCAAATGTGGAGATGAGTGCATGCTTCTGCCCCTTCAGCTTTCAAGGGTTCCAAAAGAATATATACATCCTTCGACATTGTTTTAGTAACAATATTCTTATGTGTGTTCAATCTATTGCAGGATTTTCTTGGTTTGGTGGAGAAATTGTACTACCTTTCTGGTAGATATGACCTCGAGCTTTCAGTTGGCGACGCTTCAATGGTATGTCGCCACATTTATAATTCTACAGTCCTGTTTGGTTTAGCCTTGCTGATTTTTCTGTCTTCTTCAGGAGAACTCATTCCTACGAGCCCTTGGCCATCTGGAGTTGGACTTGCCAGAGCCCTCAGAAAAGGCCCCACGTCCTCCTGCACAAGCCGTTGACCCGTTGGCGAAGTTTGGGCCACAGAAGGAGATATCACACATATTCCGTGTACCAGAGAAGAGGCCACCTAAGGAAGTCTCACTAGCATTTGCTGGTGTCACGCTACTTCCTTTTATTGGGTTCTTGGTTGGGGTGAGCCCTCAATTCCTATTCTTGGTGTATCTTTATTTGCACAAGGTTTCTGAGAATATTCTTGTTCAATATATTTATGTTAATATGTGCTTCTGGCTTTTACTTGCAGCTTATGCGTCTGGGAGTCAACTTGAAGAACTTCCCATCCCTGCCAGGACCAGCTGCATTCGCATCACTCTTCCATGCTGGAATTGGAGCAGTTCTGCTGCTCTATGTTCTCTTCTGGGTTAAGGTCAGCATCCTCCTTCTAGTTAAACATAGCTGCCCAAGCAATTCCTTTGCTAATGTTCATTCTTCTGTTGGAACAGCTGGATCTTTTTACAACTCTGAAGTATCTTGGCTTCCTCGCTGTCTTCCTCGTGTTTGTTGGCCATAGGGCCCTATCTTATCTTTCATCGACATCGACAAAACAAAAGACAGCTTGAGCCTTGAGGGGAAGATGCGAACAGAAGTTTCTGATCCTCAATTTTCGAGCAATTGCTTTGATCCTGTCCTGACCCGAAGGTTTTCTGAGCAACTTGAGCTTCTAGGGACAACTGAGCTGGGTTCTATTTTGTAGTGAATTCTAAGAATCCTGGAACTAGAAAAGTAGTAGGACCTCACCTTCGTGTATGATGCACTGATATTTTACTAAATAGACTTGATTTTTGAAAGAGAGAATTAATAAGAAAATATCCTTCTAAAAAAGGTGGCTTGTTTATAGCTGAAGTTTCGTGGCTTCATTTTGTGGTAACACACACGGAAGAACCATGGAAGACGGTGAACCTAAGTTGCACTGAAAGCAGTTCAGGACATGCACGTGGTAACACACACGGAAGAACCATGGAAGACGGTGAACCTAAGTTGCTATGAAAGCAGTTCAGGACATGCACGTGTGGTGTGATGTACCGCGCAGTTGCATCATTGAAATCTTATTGTTCTGAAAGATTATATTCCTCGTGGGAACAGTGAAACTGGAAAAATACAAGTTCTATCAAAATTGGAGTAAATTCTAAGAAATTCCAGTATCTTTTCTTACAGCTGTTTTACAGGGTTTCAATGGTCCAGAATGCCTAATATTATAGTTACAGGTTGCATCTGAACATGTGTTACTAAATGAATCATGTACGAACTACTCAATTTCCTGAATCCTCCATATTCTGCCGTCCCTGGATACTGTCTGAATCCCTTTAATTACAGGCGGAAACCTTTTTTTTTTAAATATAGTTTAGTTAGTGGGCATTTGTGACCTGGAACTTTGAGTCAACCGCAATTATTTGACCAACCAGGCCATGGTCAGCTGTAAAGAATGCACCAATGGCAGACGACTCCCTCCTGACCTGACGTTCCATTTGGAAAACCCCAGTGTGGACTGATCCACTTTCTGTGATCCAGGCCATGATCCAGGGCTATGGGAGCGCATCATTTTGACGCCGGGCTAATCTTGAATACAAACCATCTTGCTTGATAAGCTCGCTATGTGGCCCGTCCTGTATAACCACACAGAAGATTGCCGATAAGTCTCATAATTCACAGTACGCTGCTTGCAGTGATGAGACAACAAGAGTCAAAAGCTTTACCTCCACAATATCACCATTCTCCATCACAATAATCCTATCGGCTGCTTGAATGGTGGATAACCTATAGAAAATGCTGTCAGTTTACTTCTTATTCGTAGCAAGTAATAACAGGAAATTTAGTCTAAAAGTACATACCTGTGAGCTATAATGATAACAGTTCTTCCAGCCTTGGAGTCGGTGCTAACTTCTGTGATGACACTCTACAGCAAGGCAGAAAAAATATTAATTAACAGGCCACTCATCGTAATTTACACAGTTTCTTTCCTTCACAAGTAGTTTACCTTCACATAATGTTCACTCTCAGCATCAAGTGCGCTCGTGGCTTCGTCAAGTACTAAGATGGCTGGATCCCTCAGAAGGGCCCTTGCAATAGCAACACGTTGCTTTTGGCCTCCACTAAGAAGAGCGTCGTCAACAATGGTGTTGTAACCATCGGGAAGAGCCATTATGAAATCATGAGCATAAGCCTGTTTAGCAGCCCACTCCACTTCTTCCTGGCTAACTTCTCTTGGGCAGCCATACCTAATATTGGCAGTAACATCCATTCGGAATAGCTTAGGCTCCTGCATATACCAAGTAAATGCTAATTATAACACATTTTCATGTTGTGGGCAAATCTTTTTTGGGTTAAATGGATCTGAACCTGCCCCACAAAACCAATCCTTTCCCTAAACCATCTGGTATCGAGCTTAATGAGTGGGACACCATCTATTAATATCTGCACCAGTCACATACATAACTTTAGACCAATAACCTGGTTTGCATAGTCATGTCAGCAATACTAGCTCCTGGAAGGAGGGACAGAAACACTATCAAGAGGTAGAAATAGCTTACTTGCCCATTTGTAGGTTCATATAGCTGAAGTAGAAGGTTAACTATAGTACTCTTGCCACTTCCACTAAGACCAACCTTTGAAGTTTTAAATCATACATGGACGGTAAGGTTATATGTCAAAGGTTGCATTTGCAATACTTGTGAGAATTCAGATATATGAAAACATCATTCTGTATATCTTACAATGGCAACTACTTCACTTGGATTGAGTGTTAGATTCAGTCTCCTCAGAATTGGTACCTGCAAATTAAGAGCCACGTGGTAGATTGATAACGCAATTACCAAACTTACATATCAATCACAAAACATGTAAACTGATGAACCCTACTACAGACGCATGCTTGTGTGTTGATCATGAAAGAAAAACATCCAAAGGGAATGGTGTAAACATACTGAAGGTCTTGATGGATACGAAAATGCTACATCTTCATACTGAATTCGGCCTTCCAACTTCTGTAACCTGAGGCCTGGAATTAATGAAATGCTTTAGACTACTTTAACAGTGTACATGCTCAGAATTAAAATATGCAAGAATAGAGACTCTAAACTAGACATCAGCATGCACTCTACAGCCTTACCTTTAGAGGTAAGCTGCCTGCTAGGCAAGAGATCCATCAAGCGGAAGACTTTTTCACTTGCTCCAACAGATTGCATCAAGGAAGACCAGTTATCTCCAATCCACCAGGTAGACAAAATTAGCCACTCGGCATACAGCGTGAATTTTGTCAGTTGCTCAGCAGTTAACTTCCCGGACATGATATATATTCCTCCAATCAAAACTGCAACGACCTACGCAAAGCTTATTTGAAAGAATTCTTCATCAGTAATGCCATGAGAACCGAGAAGTCCATACACAGAGCCTTATATTTCTAATAATAATATCATTAAAACTGAACAGTAACGTCAAATACCTGAGTAGCATGGTATAGATAATTCAAGCTCAAGCTCCAGCCTCCATAAGCCATTGTCTGTCGAAAGCTTACATCATACAACTTATCGAGCCACTTTGCATACCTATATAAAAGTACAACAGGGTTTATGACATGTGCATAGTGTTAAATATATGCAATATAGCAGAAACATGAGAGCAGAGTGATTACCTTTTGATCTCTTGCTTTTCCGTCCCATAGACCCGCACTGTCCTAACCAATGTTATCGCTTCTTGAGCAACCTGATTTAGATTAACATAATATAAAGTGAGGAAAGTCCTGAGATATGAATTTGGCTTGGCAAATAGCTTCCAACTAGAGGCCATAAACTTACATTATTGGCACTTGCAGTGAACTCTTGTGCGAATTTAGCTGCCTTTTTCTGATACCTATCAAACAAAGATATCATGATGATTTCTTTCACATGGACCAAGGATTCAAAGCAATAAAATAAGGAAAAGTAGAGGAGGTAGTATATGGCATGTAATTGACATTGCTGCATGCTAGCAGTATAATAGGGAAAAGAGCAAGTAGGCAAAAGGGAGAAATAAACTACTGAGATGTGAGAACAAGCTTTTACCGTCCATGAACTACCATAATTGTTGACAATGTCCCACAAGTAAGCATAGTGCACAGTCCAAGAGGCCATGATAAGATTAGAAGATAAATCAGTGCACCTATACCCTGAGACAAAGCCATAACAGGATAAATGAGCTTTTCAAGCTAGTGGTCAGCATTGTACACTAGGATACTAAACAACCTTTTCACCTGAAGCAAGTTGCGTGAAATCAAATTAAGATCATTGCCAATAACTCGCGACACTTGCTGGCAGTCAGAACCAAGCCTACTTGTCAAATCACCGACAGTTTCTTCATCGAAAAAAGCAATATCCTAGCACAACGTAGAATGCAGTTAAGAAACTCTACAGGAATTCCAACCAGAACTAAAATAAGAGAAAATATTATGTGCACTAGTCAGTTTTCTTCAGGCAGACATTTTTCTTCTTCTGTTTTTTTTACCTGAGAAAGGATGGAATCAAAGAGCATTTCTCTCATTCGTTTGACCTGATAGAAAAGTTAAGATAATGATTGTAAGAGTCTGATCAAACCAAAGGGCAACATGAAGGTATTATCCCAGTTAAATTACATGAAATCTAACGTGGTTTTACCAATATCATGTTTGCAATACCAAAACAGCAGCTTCGCACACCACTGCAAAAGGGGGACACGAGCTAAATAAGTAACCTTCTGAAAACTCACAATACCATGCTGTAGGCAAGTAGGTTTAGTCAAGTGCAGATTATATAGTTTGTGTTTTGCAGTGATCATTATGATTTCATATCATAGAATTCGCAATGTACAATGTAGATTTTTTTTTGTGTGTGTTTCACAGTGACCCTACCATCTGTATCCTTTATCCAACTGGAAAAATATCAGCTCTCATGGTCATCACAGTCCAAAACACTGACCAATCCTAGATTGTCTGACTACCAGCACATTTCAAGTTTTTTGCAGCCTGAACTAGACCACCCAATGCCTAAGTGACGGTAAACATTCAGGCCAACTATTTCAGCCCAATGCGATCAAAACAGATAGTCGCGTAATTTGTCTTGTGCACAATCAGAGCTGGGTCCGAAGAAATAGATAACTGACCTGAATACTCCAGAAATCAAACATAGAACAACCAGTAGCTTGGCATTCCGGTAGAACACGGCCCCTCCATTCTGCGCCGAGAAGATGGACGCCGCGAGCAGATGGGGTATAGCGATCTCCGAGAGCTGCAACCACGACCACACACACACAGAGGATCAGCAGCTCAGCGCCAGTGCGCCACACCCACCAAACAAAACTTATCCAAACCACCGAGTCGGACTAACGGCATTACCGCGGCGCAGACGAGGGAGGCGAAGCCGAGGAAGACGACCCAGCGGTCGGCGGCGACGAGGGCCCACATCCGCTGGAGGGCAGAGGCGGCCGTGGCCCCGCTGGCCTCGGCGCGTCCGCCCGCGTCCTCCTCCTCGTCCTCGAGGCGCCACCACCTGCCCCCCGGGAGCACGTTCCGCAGCCGGCCGATGAACTCGCGACGCCTGCCGAGGCCGCCGAACTCGCCGCCCACGGCCGTCGCGGCGCGGATCCTCGCCGGCCGGATCCGGGCCGCGGGCGCCCGCCGCGGGGACCGCAGGAGCTGTGGCCTGGGCGTGAGGCTCAGCGACAGCCGCGCCGGCGCGGAGCCGAAGGTCGCCGTGAGGAGCAGCGCTGCCGGAGGCGGCATTCTCCCTGCCCTCCCTCGCGCCCGCGATCCGATTCGGAGCTCGACGCTGCGGCAGTAGATAGGGATTCCGACGGCGAAGAGGAGGAGGGGGAGGGGAGCGGGGTGCGACCTCGCCGGAGTTCGGGGTGGGTCGGGTTTCCGTGCAACGCAGCGCAGCCTTGCTTCCCTCTCGCCGGCTATTTTACGTCCGCCTCTTTAAAAATCTTTTATGTTCCCACTTCTCGTCGCGTGCGCTTTGCTAAACCATTTTTTCTCCGTCGAATTGCGTGTGCGCTTCCGCTGCGCTGTGCTGTGGCTGTAGAATTATCGAGTCATTTTCAAGAAATTCTGGCTCGGTTCTTTGGAAATTTTCTGGTGGAGAATGGTCATGAGCAGATTGGCCTTCGGTTACGCGGGGAAGGAGCCATGCGAACGGGAGAGAGGGAGTGTGCAGAGTTCTCAACTTCTTTCTTCCCTGCTACTGCTAGTACTATATCCGTGAACCACGTGGAGACCAGTATGAGTACTACGAGCTCTGAGAAACTCGTGCTCTATGCAAAATCATTGTGTATGTTATTTTATTTCTCCCTTCGATTCATATTATTTTGGGATTTCTATTTTCGTGCCCTCGGGTCCTTAGTTGTGCTCAGTTTTCCCCACCCGCTTAACTTTTCCTCAGTTTTCCCCTCCTTCTAGTTTGAAACCCCTCGCAGACGCTCGGACGGGAGGATTGCCGTCTGGTCAGAGGCCTTGATCGTTACCGGTGACGGCTAGGGAGCCGCGGTGGTTATGAATTGACCGTTGCTTTTGAATGGTGCTGACGGGTAGGGTCAGAAGACACGTCGGAGCAGCCATCCATCTATCGCTGATGTGTGGGCCGTTTTATTTCCTGATTGTATACGCGGTGCTGCCAATGACAAATAGGGCCGCTCTATAGGGCTGTCGCAGCCAATGACCAGTGGGGTCGTGTATTTTTCAGGAAAAGACATATATTGCCGCTCTGTGGGGCTGCGGCAACCAATGACCAGTGGGGTCGTCTATTTATTTAGAGAAAATCATATATTGCCGCTCTGTGGGGCCTCTACAGCTAATGACCGCTATGGTCGTCTATTTATTTAGAGAAAATCATATAGAGCCGCTCTGTGGGGCCGCCTCAGCCAATGACCGCTGGGGTCGCCCTTAGTAAAAAGACATATATCCCTGCTTTTAGTTAGAGAGAAGCAACAAGTTTGCTAATTAATTTTTTTTAAGCTAGACCCAGCAGGTGACTATTTTCGCAGCTTAATCTAAAGTGAATCTTATGCTAAATATGGCCGGAACCTAGTGTTGTGTATCTCATTAATCATCGGAGAACCGCTGACAGCTCGTTCCCCACCCTCGGACGGAGCAGCAATCGCCGGCGCCTCGTCGCGCCGCTGGCTCTGTCCCCCGGCGGCGTCGGACGGACTGCGGCGCTGCACGTCAACCACGGCTCCAGCACTTGTTTCGTCCGCACGCATTGTACCCACCGCAGGAAAGTCCGCCGCAAGCAGATCCGCCGCCCACGACGACCGGGAATTGTTCCGCGCACCAATTGGTAGTATAGCTTGGTAAGACCTCCGCTTCTGCCTCCCCCGCCCCCTAATTGATTCGGTTCCCGTAATTTATTGGAGTTTGCAGGTGTGAAATAGTCTTCAATGTCTGGTCGTAGCGGGTACATCGGCGAGGGTGGGGATTCGATCATGTCGTGGCCACGTTCTACTTCTCCTACCTCGTCGGAAGTGCAGGTATCTAGCTTCTGCTCTCTGTACTACCATTGAATTTGAAGTGCCGTCATGGCCTGTCAGAGTGATTTCAGTTGTTCGTTTTTCCATTCTTGTTACAGTTTGCCAGGCAAGCCGATGATCCATGGTACATTGCATACCAAGATGAATCAACCCAGTGGTATAGCCAGAGGATGGATTTGGAGGAGAAGGTGGCCAATTTAGGTGATGAATTGGCCCGTAAAAACCTGATGATATTCGAGCTGAAGCGTACTGTGGAGGAAGAAAAGAAGAATTCAGAGCTTATTCGCAAGGAGAAGTTGATACTTGAGACAGATCTTGCCGTATTTGATCAAGTGGTAGAAAATCTAGAACATGAACTTTAAGTGATGGGAGAGGAGAAAAGTAGATTCATCTGGGCAGTTTTATTAGGTGTCATCCCTGTCCTAGCAGTTATGTGGTTGTGGTAGATGATTTAGATAGTATAGAATTGTTATTCAGTAGATGGCTCTAATCACTGTATTTTGGTGTGGCTCTAACCACTGTATTTTGGCGTACAATTTCCTAGTTGTGCTAAGTAATGCGCGCGATAATTTTAGCATGCATGAATATCTTATAAAAGTGAAGGGATCCCAAAAGTGAAAGCATGTACCAGCCTCTTGGATCAAATACATATCAATCTTCCCAATCAAGTTGGGATAGAATTCAAATCATACATACGGATATACATGGATACATCGAGAAAGTGGAGAAGCTTTTTTTGAGACGGAGGTAGTAGTTCGAACAATTTTATCCCAATTTGAAATTGAAAAATACAAATTTATCATAATTTATCCCAATTTGCGGCGTCGAACACGGCCGCGCAGCGATGGGCTAGAAGGGCTGGGACGACGGGCGGCTGAGGGGTGGTCATCTGCGCCATCCGCAAACTCGGACATGGAGGAGGACTGGATCTGCGGCTTCGCAACCACTCTTGGCACCGCCGCCGTCTTGGTGTACTTCATCAGCGATGAATCCGAGGAGGGCTGGATCGGCGGCTTCGCAGCGCGGTTGTAGACGATGGCTTAAATCGTCTTGGCATCGATTCGCACTCTTGGCACCGTCGCAGTCTTGGTGTCCTTCATCAGCAACGGATTTGAGGAGGGCAACGGAAGTGAGACATCGGCAGGCTCCGACATTGAAGGCTGGATCTGCGTCGTCGCAGCGATGTTGTAGGCGATGGCTTCAATGATCTTGGCATCGATGACCACTGTCGGCACAGCCGCAGTCTTGGTGTCCTTCATCAGCAATGGATCTGAGGAGGGCAACGGAAGTGAGACATCGGCAGGCCCCGACATTGAAGGCTGGATCTGCGCCGTTGCAGCGATGTTGTAGGCGATGGCTTCAATGATCTTGGCATCGATGACCACTGTCGGCACGACCGCCGTCTTGGTGTTCTTCATCATCAACAGATCTGAGAAGAGAAACGAAAGTGAGACAGAGAGAGATATTTCAACTATTTCTGAGGGTTAGATCCGCGCCGCCGCACGGTTAGATCCGCGCCGCCGCATGCACGGTTAGATCCACGCCGCCGCACGCACGCTGCAGTTCCGCACGGCCGCACGCACGGTTAGATCCGCGCCGTCGCACGCACGGTTAGATCCGCGCCGCCGCACGCACGCTGCAGTTCCGCACCGCCGCGACCGCCATAGTAAGAGAGGAAATAGGAGAGAGGAAGATGCGACTGGAATATGCGATTGCCAGGGTTAGTAGGTATGTGCTCTGCTCTTCTCTCCGTATGCGTCCATCGAGATAGAGAGAGATATACAGGCCGTCCGATCATAAATGATCCAACGGTGCAAGCGTACGTTGAGCTATCAACCAACCAAGATCCATGTGACATACATCTCGACCAATCAGAGATCAGCCAGTGAGTACAAGTGAGGAAAACCGAGTAGAACTAAGAGGAGGAAAAGTGAGGAAATGTTTATCGGAAGGGCAAAACTGAGTAGGACTGAGTAAAACAAGTGGACCTGGAGGGGAAAAACTGAGTAAAACTAAGTAAAATAGGGGCACCCAAATAATAAAGGGAGTAAGGGAAATTGAAGCTTTTGGCATAAAAATTGTTAGATTGTGTTATTTGAACAATATAGTACATTTTGGCCGACGTGATATTGTTTGCAATTCAAAGATACACAAGTGTGACGAATTTGGACTCATTTGGATAAAGTTTGTAAGCATAGTGGGTATTTGGGAGGTGTGTTGAGTAGAAAGCCCAGCATCTTCATAGCTAGTAGCTCATGGACTAGGAAGTGGTTTTGGAAAAAACTTCATATCTCTATATTTCCTTTTCTATTATTATTTCTCTAGGTTGTAGGTAACATAACAAGACTCCATGGGAAGGTTCCACCATGTTTTGAATTATTTTGAATTAAACTAAACCCAAAACTATATTTTTTGAGTTTAGTCACTTAGAAAATGATAAATGTGGCTTAAGCGATGAACTTATTCGAGGTGCATGACCATAGAAAACTTGCAATAACACATACATTATTGTGATTATTCAACATACAAACTTGGGAATGTCACACTAGTTTGAATTCAATACAAAGGGATCCCCAATACAAATTGTTCATACAAATTAAAATAATTGTTCAAAATAAAATCTTTCCCTTGCTCCTGGTGTGACTCGCTGGGTCCACCACCTTACTCCGGGTAACCCTACCAGGGATATTACTGGTGTCTACCTTCCTTTTGCCCTCTTTCTTGTTCTTCTTCTTCTCTTCGGGTTGTGCCAAGACCGAGACAACCATATCATACGAAGCTTGTGCTCTTTCTTCTAATGCATTTTCTTCCCTTGCTTCTATAATCTGCTCTTGATCCATCGGTTTACCCAGCTCTCGATCAATTGCTTCACTCAGCTGTCTATGCATTGCTTCAACGGCCTCTCGATCCATCTGTTTCCTCTGCTCTCGATCCATCGGTTCAAGCAGCTCTCGATTCATCTGTTCAATCTGCTCTCGATCCATCGGTTCAAGCAGCTCTCGATTCATCTGTTCAATCTGCTCTCGATCCATCGGTTCAAGCAGCTCTCAATCCATCGGTTCAAGCAGCTCTCGATTCATTGCTTTAATATCCTCATGTTGAATTGCTGCTTCATTCTCCTCTGCATTTGCTGCTCCCGCCTGATCTTCCATTCTAAAAGCTGGGTCAACTAGATTTTTACAAAGCCTAGCAATGTGTCCAGGGGTTCCACAACGTTTGCACTTACGTCGTCGAATCGGTGCACCACCCTCTGCACTAGCTCTGATCCTATTCTTCCTCGGCCTACCTGCCGGTCTAGTCAAAACTGGAGAGTACAGTTTAAAGCCTGGATTGAATTTCATCTATTGGTCTTTTCCCAACAAGGTAGGAACATTCATAGCATATGCAGCCCTAAATTTGGCAACAGAGAAATACTCTGACACATACTGATAAACTTCACCTTCTGCACCCCCTATAACACTCATGAAAAACAATGAGTGTATGCAGGGTATCCCACGGATCTGCCATCGCCTACAATGGCATGTCCTATCAACCAAACTCACTGGATACCTCCACTGCCTATTTTTACTGTCAGTGTAGGTTACCTCAGCCTCCATTCCTTTTCTGATGCATTTCATCTTCAATTGTTTTGCCCTGGCATGCAAAGACTTAATCAAAGATGGGAGCATGAGATGGTCAAGATATTTTGTGGCTGCAATTCTTTGACGCAGATCGATCTTTATCATAATCATCTGCCTAATCTTATCAAATATTTGCCACAACATAAGCCCTTTCAATGACTTGACCTTTGCATTGAAACTCTCCGCAAGGTTACTTGTTACATAGTCTACCTTGCAAATTTCATTGAATTAGCTTCTTGACCACACCCTACCATGATGTTCATCCAAGTACTCCTTCACCCCAGGTTTTTGTTTATACAACACATCCAAATGAAATAGATACTTCCTAATGCTGCATGTGTATGCAGCTAGCCATAGGTTGTCAGTAAAAACTTTACCCTTGAATTTCTTTGTAAAATTCTGTACCAAGTGTCGCATACATTCCCTATGCCCCACTCCAGGGAATACTGCTTCTATTGCACTCTCCAAACCTTTGCAAGCGTTTGTGTGGATAGCAAGTCCTGGTGGATGACCTATAAGGTCGCGCAAATTCTGTAGAAACCAAGTCCAACTTTCCTCTGACTCAACCTCAAAAACTCCATAAGCAATAGGGAACATCTAATTGTGTCCATCAACTGCAGTAGCAGCAACTAGCTGTCCTTTAAACCTGCCATAAAGAGCTGTTGCATCCACGGCCAAATAAGGCCTGCAACCGTCCAGAAAGCCTTTCCAGCAAGCTTTGAAACAAACAAAAGACCTTCTAAAATATTTCTTCTGCATTATCCTCCCGCTTTTCAATTTATAGGGAACTGTATGCTTGTCTATCGCTACAACACTGCCTGGACTAGCCACCTCCACTTCAGCTTTGAAAGTGTAAAGCAACTGAAAGCTTTCATTCCATGGACTATTGATCCTGTCAAGAGCCATTTCCTTTGCATAGAACATCCTCATGTAAGGTATTTTTATATTAAACTTCTCAGATATCTTGGTTATGAGTGCTGTTGGACCAAGTGATGGAGTTTCTCTCAGCCAATCTATGATTGCATCTGCCAACCACCTAGTCTTCGCTAGCTTTGATTTCTCCTCTGGCGCTCCCGCTCGAGGTGGACAAGTATGGTCGATCGAGTTCTTCTTTATCTGAAATATAATGATAAGGGATGTCAGTAATAGTTAACAAATTTTACACCGTGATCTAAAATACACAACTGGTTGGCATAGTACCTGAACCACGGTGCTTCTGAGCATTGTGGATGCATGCAGCCTCCACCTACACCTCTTGTATGGGCACTTAACTGTGAACCTACCTGGCTCACTTTTAATAACCTCATAATCATTCTTGGTGAGAATGCAATATGTAGTAATTGCATTACGGCAGTCCATCATCGTTTGAAATACGGTGCCTTCTGCAAGCTGAGGATCCTCCCTGTTTCACTCAATTGTTGGCAAGTCATCACCTTCGTAATCGGCTAAAATGAGACTGCCATTGTTCTCATCCTTCTCTTCATCATCAGTGTCATCAAATCTGGCACTTTGTGCAATATCTTCCATGTATTGATCCTCCATTGTCTGCTTACTGCATCGATCTACAAATTCAGGAAATATCAACTCATCCTCATCATCTTAAGGAGACAGATCCTCAATCTCTGCATCGTCCTCCACATCGACCACAGGAACGATCTAGCTACCACTAGCACTAGGGACAGATGGTGCTGCTATGGACCTACAAGGAGCGGGGCGGTGCACACGATTAGCAAAGGCAGCAACAGTAGAGAGACATGATGCCCGACCACCTGATGATGCCCCAACACCAGATGATGCCTGGACCCTGTCCACATGGATACGAATTTTACCGACACGGCAAGAATTATTTAAAGCAAAAAGAATTCCCAGATCCTCGTCGGAAATTAGTGGAACATATCTTCCCTCCGTACTATTGAAATATTGGAAATCAACTGAATCGCCAGCGCCCCAGGGGTACTTAGCGCAGATGTTATCTTTTAAATCCCTCAACAAGATGGTGGTTGCAACCACCGCTGGGATGTAAAATCCGCTCACATTGCGTTCAGAATCACGCAAAAAGCTAGTATCCAGCCTAACCACCAGACGAAGAGCCAGCACTGGATCAATCCTATTTGAAAAGCAACGCAGTTAGTTGAGCAACAACGATTCGCGCTAAAAAACTGCCTACTGTTAATTCACATAGGTAGACGATGCTTACCCAGATGGAATCCATGCGTTAGATCCCTCTGATTCCCAATCTTCTCCGTGGTTGAGGGGCATAATCGGCACACCAGACGGCTGTACAAACTCTACCGCGATAGGGATAGATCTAGTGGAGGCAGAGCCCTCTCCGCCTCCCGGGGGTGGTGGTGGGGGCGGGGGCGGCTTGGGGGCGGACGACGGCATAAGGTAGGAGGGTAGGATGGCGTGGTGGCGGAGGGGCGGTGTGTGAGCTCTTCCAGTCTCGGGCGGAAGGGAAAGCTTTGGGTGAGTGAGAGACCGCCAGTCCAACGTGTCTCATTGGGTCAATAGTCAACACCATTCAAAAGCAACGGTTAATTCACAACCACCGTGGCTCCCTAGCCGTCACCGGTAACGGTCAAGGCCTCTGACCAGACGGCAACCCTCCCGTCCGAGCGTCTGCGAGGGGTTTCAAACTAGAGGGAGGGAAAAACTGTGGAAAAGTTAAGCGGCTGGGAAAAACTGAGTACAACTAACGAACCAGGGGCACGAAAATAGAAATCCCTATTATTTTTCACTAATACGGATATATCTACCATTAAAATATATCTAGGTATATCCGTATTAATAAAGAGTAATATAGGTCAGAGGAAGTAATTTTTTCTATATGTTATTTATACTAACTTAGTATTACGGATATATCTAGACACTAAGATTGTTCAGATACATATATATCAAAAATTCAAAATAGATAATAGTGATCGAAGAGAGTATGAGTTTGTATTCCTGATCAATAGTTGTGAGTATCTGCACTGCACAATCGCGCGAGTGAATATAAACGGTGATTTGATATATTCAAGCAACTGGAAAATGGAGCCCCTAGAACTGTCCAATGTAAACAACAGGTTGTGGACTACCTTTTTCGTGGACGAGCATGTGCGCAGTAGACTTGGTGCGGGAGGCACGTGAACATGACGAGATGGCTTGGGTTGGAAATAACGTCTGTGTTTGGCGATGACCTACCTCGGTTTCATAGCGCGGACGCAGCCGGCGACTTCCACGTTCAAACTTTTCAATACTACGGGGGTATGTAGAGTTGGCCCACACGTCTTGGCAAAAGCTGACCAGTAAGATAGACCTATGATCTACAACGCGATAGGCCGGACGGAGGGCCAAGGTGCCGGGATGGGGCGGCTTGAGGCTTGGTGGTAGGGGGCGGCCTAGGCACGAGTTTTTGGGCGGCAGACGAAAGCCTAGGCGCGGATGGGTGGCACTAAGCCGGCTAGCTCGGGACAACACTCGAGATGGTGGGCCATGGTGCATGGGGCTGGAGGCAGAGGGATAAGAAAGGAAAATATAGAAAAGCACATTAAATATGAGTCCGTAGGATTTAAAGGGACTTTTCTGGTATTCATTCTAGCTAGGCAAACTTGCATATCGTTAAACGCATTTCCAGTATACCCTGCAGTACCAATTTTTTCATGATTTTTCAAGATATGGTAAAGATGCTCTTATATGTATAAAAAAGTGTCCATTCAAACATTTTAGCCTACTTACGAAATAAATAGCTAGTTGAAAAAAATTAAACAAACAACGGTTATGATGAACTTAAAAATCAAAGTATTCATGTTAAATATTAAAATTCTGAATGATTTGATAAGCCTTTTTAATAGTCGACATAAAATACAAAATTTAATTGTTACATAATCAAGTCGCGTGTTCATTGCCATATTAATGAAGTGGCATGCAACCTCACCAAGGAAATAACGGTCAAAGCAAATCTTTAGCGGGACCCACAGGTCATAGACACAGCGTTTGCAGATGGCCTCAGAACGCTTGCATGTGACCAAGATTACATCTTAGTGTAATTCCCTCCAACTCATATTACCTTTCGCTAATACGGATATATCTACCACTAAAATGTGTCTAGATATATTCATATAAGCGAAGAGTATTATGGGTCGGAGGGAGTATATAACTATTTCTTCTATGTTCCATTAATCTTGACTTATAGTTCAAATCTAAATAATTTAAAAATTATAGAACGGAGGGAGTAGTAAAATGCCCATGTGTTGCTAAGAAACTAATAAAAATACCCTGCTAGTTAGAATATAACATATAATCGGAAGCAAAATAGTGGGATACCATGGTGGGTACCTATGCACGTCTAATGCCGTTTGACA
Organism: Dactylis glomerata; assembly: GCA_007115705.1. Taxonomy (NCBI): domain Eukaryota; kingdom Viridiplantae; phylum Streptophyta; class Magnoliopsida; order Poales; family Poaceae; genus Dactylis; species Dactylis glomerata. Next base: position 4,183,841 of record QXEO01000382.1, read on the forward strand.
TCTGTTTACCCCACCGTGACTAATCCGCTCCCTCTTATAGCATCTCCACCGGCGCTCCCAACCTGCCTTCTAAAAGGGCCCCGATGTGTTTATTGGGCTCGGGGGGGGGGGGGGGGGGGTGAAAACGAGGCCACACCCGCGCCGCAAAAGGTTGTCGGCGCACCCGCGACCCCAATAAATAAACCGGAGCTCCCGCGCTGGCCCCTATACGGCAGGGTCCTCTCGGGAGCACCGGCAGCCCGCGATAGCTAGGATCCGACCGGCTGGGACCGCTTGCCAGCGACCAGCGGCGGGTCAAACTAGTTTATGACCACGACAAGGGTTCGCTCATCGCCATGAATGTGACGTTGGTTCCCTGAGGCGGCGTAGAGCCCGACGGCCACGCGGGCTCCCATGTGGCGACGCCATGTATTCCGTGCCACTGCTTCAATGCACCGAGGATGCCGCCTGGCTCTACAAAACCCCCCTTCGTCGTCGCCCACTTATGTCGCCCGCACTATCTTCTTCGTCTCCCCTTCCCTCACTTACTTCCACCTCGCGCTCTCGACCGAGCCCTGATGGCGCACAACTCTGAGGCAAGCGGAAGCTGCGGCGGCGGCTACACGAGGCCCACAAACCTCAACAGCGAGGAGGCGCAGATCCTCGCCGACAACAACATCATCGTCCCGCTGGCGTGGCACCTGCCGGACGGCTGGCACATGTCTGCCGTCGCCACAATTCCACCGAAGGGGCCGTTGCTCGATGACTACATCGACCAGCGCTAGGAAGCGCTGCCACCGGCGCAGCGTGATCGGCCCGAGTGGGCGCCGACGCACGCCGTTTGGCTCCCCATTCTGCAGAGTGAGCGGGAGCTTGAGCTCGGCCACTACTACGGCCCCTACAATGACCGGTAAAATGTGTCCGGCCGTCGAGCGTACTAGCAGCCGCGCGATGTCGACACCATGCTCCGGGAGCATGGCTACCGCCTCTAATACCGTGCGACGCCTCCAGCACGCGGTTTGGCCCGCTCTGCGCCCACGCCACCAGCAAGGTCATCGTCCAGGAGAGGCTCCTCGGACGGCCGCTCCTCCACGCGCTCTGCCCCGTAACCTCCAATGTCACACCATTTCGGCGGGGTCGTCATCCGGGAGGGCCATGCCGAGTCTTCTTCGGTGCTGCCACGGGTGAAGAAGGAGGCACCGGTGAAGGATGAGCTGGAGGAGGAGCCGGCACCGGAAGAGGACGAGAGGCCATGGTGGGTGAAGGAGATAGCGCTGGCGGACACCGCACATCACCCCGACGATCCCGCCGACGAACCGGGCCTCCACCTGCTGCAGTGAGGTCGTTCTCCGAGGCCCAGCCGATGGATGAGACGATGGCCCTCTTGTGGTCGACGGAGGAGAGCGCCAAACTTGTCGACCTCACCAAGGACAATGACGACATGCCGGAGGTGAAGAAGGAGCTGAAGGAGGATGCCGCCGGTAGCGGTTCAGGCGGCGGCTAGGTCTAGTATTGCAAATTAAAGTTAAATTTGATGTAAACCGTCCAACTCTTCTAAAATATCAATGAATTGACGGTTTTCAAACATTTTTGCAAAAATTGGGGCTGACATTTTGGGGGTGCCGGTGTGGGAGCTCGGCCGCAATTTTGAGGGAGGGCCTGCCGGCGCTCCCAAAATGGCCCAGCCGGTGCCCTGCAGGCTACAATTTTGGGGGCGCAAGTGGATATGCTCTTATCCCCTTCTTTTTCCCTTCCTCTGCTTCTCCCCTACCAGTCCGCTCTTGACGCAAGACCATGGCGCTGGCTCCAATAGATGCGCCGCCTCATCCTTGGCGCGTCTGCCCGCCGCCAACCCCACACGCTGCCCACCTTCACACAACTGAGGTATGGGGCCACACATCGCTGCAAGCAATGCAGATAGGCAGGGGACAAAAATTGCTAGGCCCCCACGGGTCTTCGAGCTTGTTTTCGCCTCCACGCCAAGACCAGCGACGCCATGATACCAGTTATACCAATTGGCGGAATCAAACGGAAATTATACCACAATGTCCACGGCTGTAAGCTCGAGTGCCAACTTCTACCTAATCGCGTGGTTGCTGGACTCCATGGTGGGGCGCTGGTGATGTCGGGGTCGGTGGGTTGCGGGGATGCTCTGGCTGAAGGTCAACGGGCAGGGAAATGTCACCATGTTGCCGCCATAGAGCACCTAGTACAGGCCTCGTGCATGGAAGAACTGCCGCCGCCCATTTGGAACTGTTGTGGCTATGCACACCACCCAACCAACGCGCGGAGGTCTTCGTCCAGTAGCACAGTGTCAGAACCATCGGCCGCCATGGCCATGGCCTTCCACGCATCGCCCGCTCGCAGCCCCAGCTAAGCTCTGATGCGCCACACCATGTACGGACCTAGGAACAGCAGAGAGGCAGACCTCCATGCCCCTCCTTGATTCTGTCGGTAGCGGGGCCCCACTCCCTATATCTAGCTGGACTGCAAGGTGCGTGAGTCTAACACCACGACGCTAACGGTGTAGGGCGCTCACATGGTGAGGTGGAGTGGGCGCCAGTAAAGGCGGCAAGTGCGGAGCAAAAGGAGCTAGGACGGCATAGCAAGGAGTATGGGAATATGCCCTAGAGGCAATGATAAAGTTATATTATTCAATATTCCTCTGTTCATAATTAATGTTTATATTTCATGCCATAACTGTATATTGGTTCCAAATATGAGATTTGGAGGAAAACCGAATTACACGTGTGGAATAATAAACAACAAAAGAGTTCTCTAATCTTGCCTCTAAGATTAGGTCGCATATTATCCGTAGTCTTGTTTTCCTGACTATGCGCATAAGTAAATTGTTACGAGGTTGCCGATAATAATTGGAAGCACATTGTTCGGAGAGAATAATGTGTTGGACAAGACCCCATTGATATACCACGAAACTAAGTCGTCAATATGTTTTTGGTATTTAATCATGAAAGACATTGTCATTTATATGCTTTGGTAGACCATGAGAGAAATAGACATGGGTACCAAAAGATTGCTTTCGCTACACTTAACATTATCCGTAAAAGGATTATTACTATAAAGTGTTAGTGGAGTAATCAGAAAGTATACTATAGTTCTATTGTCTCAAAATTGGTATTTACTACTCCAACGATGGAGAGATATTCTCTGGGACAACTCAGTGTTGTGATGTTCGTCATCGTCTGGCCGGATACATGACTAAGTCATGAGTCACAAGAACATCGACAACATGGATAGAGTAAAGTTAACATGTCGAGAAACGAGATACAACATAACAGTTTCATCTCGGGTGGTGCAAAGTATCGCTAAGTAAATCGAAACCCTAATGGACATTGTAACGGTTCACATGATAAAGATCTTAGTGTTATATGTAGGGATCATTGTAGCGATTCAAGAGCACGCATATGATCATTGTCGCAGAAATGTGTCCAGGCATGTTGACAAGGTTCAACCCCGGCAATGCCCATGCTTGAGGGCTTTCGAGACATGAAGAGCTTGTGGGATCCGGCAAACTCAATGGCGATCAGACGACACAGGGAAACACAGGTTTTACCCAGGTTCGGCCCCCTTGTAGGGTAAAGACCTATGTCCTGCTTGTCTGACTTTTATTGATGAGGTGGCTTACAGTGGATGAATACAATGGCGGCGTAGATGCGATCTAGCCGAAAGGTGGAGAGCTCTCGAGATCGCAAGCGCTCAGGTGGGTGGTGGCAAAAAGTGGCTAGAGAGGCTTTAGGATCTCCTTCCCAACCTTTTATATGCGAAGGTTGGGTCTCAGGATTGTTTTCCAAGCCAATTACAGATAGAGTCAGTTTGAATAAACCCTAGACGAGTCCTAATTCGACTAGGTCTCCTCCTTCGAGTCTTGCATTGCATGCCAAGTCTTGCTCCTGGGCTGCGCCAGATGACTAACTTCATAGGCCTCGCTATCTCTTTGGCAGATGTCCCTTCTGGGCCAAAAACCAGGTAGGCGAATATGGAGGGCCCATTCGACATTCCTTCGTCAGTAGCCCCCGAGTGCCTGGGATAGTCGAAGACTATGACTATGGCAGGGACTCTAATTCGAGACTTTCATTCTTTGCCCTACCTGTAAAGATGCAAAGGCAAAGCATGCATACAAATGATTCGTTCATCAAAAGCAGTTAATTCGAGTAATATTCATCTCGAGCCTCGAAAAGGCATAACCAGTCTGAGACTCACGCCGGGTCCAGTTAATTGCATAGTTGCAAAAACATCGGTTAGCTTACTCAGATTCGAGTCCCCCGACTTGAACCCGCGTGGGCTGGCGCTACCTCGACTCGAGCCGCGTGTGGACTTATCAGGTCGAAGCCCAGTAATGTGTAAGGCACTCGATGCATCCATCGATGCAAGACTTCATACCGTAGGTATGGAAATTTTCTTGGCAGAGCGTGCTTGATACGTATATCGGGCCATCTAGTGTTGCTAACTGTGGACTTACCTTCGTATTTGACATACGGCATCCGAATTGGTATATTGCCGCCAGGATTCGGGCATTAGGAGTAGGCATAAGCATAGAATTAGATTCCAGGGGACTGAAATCTTCTCGCGAGTCGAAATTGTGGCACTGCTGGCCCTGAGTTAAAAATGACTTGGGGACTGAAGCCCATAGCTAGATGCAACAACGGCGCTGTCGGCCTGGACGGAAGAATCTAGTATTTGGGTGAGCTTGCGGCGCTGCGGGCCGAAAAAAGAGAGGATCATGAGATCGAAAGCCATGACTTGAACATCGAAAGGGCGTTGCCAGCCAGAAGACGATTCGAGGGATTAAAATCCACAACTCGAAGGTCAAAGCAGCGTAATCGGCTCGAATACGGTCGACGGGGAAAATCGATACCCCTAATTCGTGAAGCATGGAGGCACTGCTGGCCCGTAATAAATACTTCGAGGGATAACAATCCACAACTCGAATATCAAGACGATAACAATCAAAGCAAAAAGATCCTTTGGGTGGTCATGCAGAAAACCCAACTCGAAAAGTTCTCGAGCAACTCAAACTGAAGCCTCGTATAAAGAGTAAGACCGCTCAACAAGGCGAGATTTGCTTCCGAATAGCATAAAGAGGGCGAAAAACTTCACGAAACACCGAGCGCCAAAGAAGTTCAGATTTCAAAAGTACATACCTCAAAAATGCGAGAACTCGATGTCGAGCTTATCCTTTGGATCGAAAGAAAATAGCTTCACAGGAAACAACGTCAGTGATGACGTTTGGTTCCTTCGAGCTGTCACGCCATCCTCTGCAAGGATAGCCTGACATTGACAAGATTAGACACCCTGTGGGCCTAGCAGCCGTGCGCTCCGGTTGTTGACCGCGTTTGACCGCATGTCCCACGCGTGGGTGAAAAAAGTCTGCCATGTCTCCTCAATTACCGCGCGTAGTGGAGGCCATGGCGCCTGTGGTGCTGACACGTGGACGGCCAGATCTACGCCGCCGCTTCCTCTTCGCAACGTGCGGCTAGGATGGACCAGCGATTCCCGTGGTGAGATAAAAATGGCACAGGAGGAGTAACTGTTTACCCCACTTCACCGTCGTCATCTTCTTCCTTGCACTCTGCTCCTGGAATGCATCTCTCCTTCCTCCCACCCGCGCGAAGTTCTTGTTGAGCACCAGCGTCATGGGCAAGAGGAGCTCGACTGCGGCCGGTGCCACCGGCGGCGCCGCCGCGAAGAAGGCCAAGACCGCCGATGCTAACCCGCCCGCTGTTGGGAACTGGGTCCAGACCAAGATCGGCGACAAGGAACTAGCGAGCGCCGAGAAGATTGGCCTTCTGAAGAACGATCCGGCGGAAGTTCTCGCCGCCGGTCCGGAGATCGTACCCCGGCCACCTCCGGGATTCTGGGTACTTTTCCTTGCATTCCTCCTCCGGGGGCTCTCGCTTCCCCCGCATCCTTTCCTTCGAGGTCTTCTTTTTGCTTATGGGATTCAGCTCCACGATCTGAATCCCAACACCATTCTGCACATCGCGTGCTTCATCACACTCTGCGAGTGTTTCCTGGGGATCGAGCCCCATTGGGCGCTCTGGCGCAGGATTTTCGTCATCAGGCGCCCACAGTATTACCAAACTGGCGGCTTCAACTGCCAAGTGCGCCAAGACGTCGATTACTTCAACCTCCAGATGCTCGAAAACAATCCTGGCTGGAGGACGAAGTGGTTTTATGCCAAGGACAAATTCCTCGCCGGCCAGAGCTTCGGTCTTGATGAATTTGGACCTACCACCACCATTCGTCCCTGGGTGTTGTGGAGGCACGAACTGTCTGAGGAAGAGATGAGTACCACGCAGCCTCTGATGGAGAAGATTCGACAACTTCGGGCCACACCAAAGAAAGAGCTGTCCGGTCTCTAGCTTATCCGGACCTTCATCGAGTGTCGGATCCAGCCGCTGGCTACGCGAGCCCACTGTATGTGGGATTACACCGATCACCAAGACCCAACTCGAATTTCTTCTGACGAGCTTAAGAAGACCGAGATCGATGACGATGTTCGAGCCAACACCAAATTGAAGAAGAAGTCGATTGTGCCAAAAGTCTTTGGTACCGCTGCGTTTAGCAAACTAAACCCCCGCACCGAGGTATGGTAACCTTGTTCACGCTTGGATTTTCAGTCTTCGATAAATCTCCCCTCGAATTTTGATAACTAATGGGATGTGCTTTGTCCAGATTATTCCAGTAACCCGATGCTATCTGCCTCAGCCCGAGGATGGCGAATATCCCGGGCGTGAATTCGACGAGGCTCCAGAGGAATCAGGATTCGCCATGCCCACGACGTCACGAGCTTTGACGAGGCATGCAAACGTTGACCGGGTCGAAGATTCGGAGGAGCTTGACGCCTCCTCTCCTTCCTCGGGCGATGATGGTGGCGTGGTGATTCCTGCCAAACCTCTGGACATCCGCCCTCCTCCTCGATTGGGGAAGAGGACTCTTCCAAACTTCGTCCTTGATACGTCGTAAGATTTTACAGTCGAACTTCTTTTCTGGGTGACTATGTCTCGTTTTGATTACGCTGCATACTTCAAATATTCGACCGAGGGAACTTCGGCGAGCTTGGGTGATCGTGATCAATTCCAGTTTTGACCCCACGATTCAACCCTCGAACAGACCGCCGACTCGCAAGAGAAGGACATTGGGGACGCCCCACTGGAGGACCCTCCAAAGTCGACGCCCCCTTAGAAGAAGAATACGGTTGAGCCCGATCTTATTATGGTTTCTTCCTTCGGCGAGCCTTCTGGTTCCAAACACCACGTAAGTCCGACGATCTTAGCTTTATGAATCTAGCATTTACCCATCAGTAGCCCCCAAGGGTGAGCCTAAGTGTTTACACTTGGGCTCGCCCTCTAAAGGATAAATCTTCGATTCTCATCTTTATTTCCACTTGTTAGCCTGTCGTCCGGGACCTGTCAATGATATGCAAGAACTTTCCTGCCCTGGAAGAGGAGAACCAGCGGTTGTCTGCCCAGCTAGAAGACATGCGCCGTAAGTGATTCCTTCTTATTCTGAACTTTTGTCTTAACATGTTTTCTTTCTTGCTTACACCGCTATCCGTCGGGTGATTAGGAATTGCTGCTCAAGCCGCCGCCGATAAGACCTCATTGAAGTCTTAGATAGATGATCTTGCGGCCGAAAACTCTACGCTGAGGGCAAAGGCTGATGGCTTGGCCGACGAGGTGACCCAGCTCAAGGCTGATTTGACGAAGGCTCAAGAGCTTGTCAATCAGCGATGAGTAGAGGCTGAGTCGAAGGAGAAGGACCTGCAGCAACGCCTGTAGGCCGCACTTGATTCTTTGCACGGTGAGTCTTATTCTCTGTTTAGTATAAGGTTCATTAGGATTACCTCCCTTTGCTGACTAGAGATCTCTTTTCTTGATGAAGTTGCTGCCGAACTTGGTGCTGCGGCGATGAAGGAGCCCGCTGGACTCGAGTCCAGCGTTAGTAACGCTGAACGCCTTTGCCAAGAGGTGTGCGATCTTCTGGCGAAGGTGCGGTCGACACTTGACCGCGTTCGTGATATTTCTGCTCCAGAGTTGACGAGCAGCACTATGGCCAGCATCCTCGAGGCCCTGGCGGTGAAGGAGAACGGCGAGGACCCTTTAGTTGCTGTGGTTCGCCGATAGGTAACTATTGGCTCCGAGTCCGTCTTCTCTATGCTGATGATGCATGGGGTTGAATTCGACGCCGACAAGGTCACGGGCACATACCCGAAGGACAAGGATGGGCGCGACATCGCTCCCAAGGCCTATCTTGAGTGCGCCCGAGACTTGTCTGCCCGGATGATGAGCTTCTTAGCGGATAGGAATGAAAAGAGGGCGGCGGCGAAGGCGCGAAAGCGTAGTGCGTCGGGCGCCCCATCTAGCAGAGCCGCTGGTAGTTCGACATAGTCTGGTCGATGAACCGCGCGTACTTGTAATGAATGATGCACTATCCTTTTGTACTTATGGTGTATCCCTAAACGTTGCCAACTGTTGAGCTGACTTCGGCTCTTGCTACTTTCTTTCGAGATATTTTATGCTCGGTTGCGTTTTGATTTGTGAATGGCTGTTTGTGACTGGGCACCCCATTTGTAGGGCACTTCCGCAGGATCTGACGCCTGGCTGGTTTCATATGAAACGGTTGGTAGTTCTTCCTCTGCCGCTGAGAGGCGAGCGCCTTCCTCGAGCGAGCTTTCCTTGATCCGCTCCTTGCGCGACCAACTTAGACGTGCGCAACAAGAGCTGAAGATCGTCACCGCAAAAGTCGACGTTGCTCTCTCCAAGGCTTCGCTAGCCGTGGATGCGGAGAACTTTCTTCTTGGGGAGATCAAAAATCTTGGAAAAGCGATGAAATGTAAGTTTTTGAGCTCTTGGTCTATTCTTCTTCTGGGGAACGAATTCTGAGCATCCTTTTTGTCAATTGCAGATGCGTGTATTGACAGCCAAGCCAAGGCTCGATGCGTGAACGCGCATCTTCGGGCGGCTTAGAGCCACACAAACTCGATTGCCGATAACTTTTAGTCGAATCGATCGAAGGCAATGAAGCTGACCGTCCTTCAAGATCGGATTTCCTAGGCTGGGGAGTTAGCTGAGACCAGCCGAGCTGCTCTTGCCCTTGTGCATCAGGCGATGTTCCCTTTGAATGACCAACTCGATGGTCCGTCTATGCTGCTTGGCCGCTTCGAGAATGGTGAAGCCATCTACCGCTTCATTCGTGAGCACTTGAGGTGCGGGGCTCTGGTTGCCCGTACCACACATCCGTAGGAAGCACCGCTTCTACACCGAATAGCAGAAAGAACGGTGTGTAGCCAGTTGAGGCATTGGGCGTTGTGCGCAGGCTCCAGAGGACTGAAGGTAGTTCCTCGACCCAAGCGTCTGCTGCGCATTTGAGAGGTCGAAGGAGTCGCTTCTTGAGGCCGCCGCAGATGAGTCCGCTGGCCTTTTCGACCTGGCCATTGGACTTGGGATGCGCCACCGATGCGTACTTGATCTTGATGCCGAACTCTTTGGCGAACTGTTGAAATTCGCCCGCGGTGAAGTTGGTGCCGTTGTCGGTGATGATGCTGTTCGGCACGCCGTATCAGTAGATGATGGACTCGAAGAACTTGACCGCCATAGTCGCTTCTTGAGTGGTGACTGGGACAGCTTCGATCCACTTGGAGAACTTGTCAACGATGACCAGCAGGTAAGTGTGGCTTCCTCGAGATGACTTGGGCAGAGGCCCTACTTGATCGAGTCCCCATTGTGCGAAGGGCCATGCAACGGGTATGGTGCGCAGTTCTGATGCTGGCGCGTGAGGCTTCGTGGCGAATCGCTAGCATGCTTCGCAGTGCTGGACGATGTTCCTAGCGTCGTGGAGGGCCGAAAGCCAGTAGAACCCCAATCGGAAAGCCTTAGCAACGAGGGTTCGGCTGCTGGCGTGATGCCCACAGGTTCCTACATGAATATCTCGGAGGAGGGTAATTCCGTCCTCAGGTGCTATGCACCGTTGGAGAACCCCTGTGATGTTGCGCTTGTAGAGTTCTCCGTTGATTATCGTGAAGGCCTTGGAGCGCCACATGATCTGTCGATGATGGATAGTGTCTTCTGGGAGTTCGCCTCGTATCAGGTAGGCCAGGTACGACTTTGTCCATACCGCTTCGACAAGCATGACTGTGGCTATTTCCTTGGATAGGTCTTCTGTTCCCACTGCTAGGGTGGGACCTGACTGCTTATCCCCCGAGCGTGTTGCTAACGCCAGGTCGATGACTGGCTTGATCTTGACGGAGCGCTCGAATATCTCCTCGAAGAAGACTCCTGGTGGTATCGGCAGGCACTTCGACCCAATGTTGGCCAAGTTGTCTGCCTCTTAATTGCTTTCCCTGCTGATATGGGTCACCTCGCACCCTTCGAAGTTGCATTCGAGCTTGTCGTACATTGCGCGATATGCGATCATGTTTGCACAGGTCGCGTCGCACTCCTTCATGACCTGTTGGGCAATGAGGTTCGAGTCCCCGTGGATCTTGATACGAGTGGCGCCACAGGCTTTCGCCATACGCATACCGTGCAGAACGGCTTTGTACTCCGCTTCATTGTTCGAGGGGTTCGCGAAAAGCATACGTAGGACGTAGCGCATCTTGTCCCCCTGTGGTGACACGAGGACCACTCCTGCTCCTGCTCCCGAAACTCGCTTGGACCCATCTACGTATATGGTCCAGCAATTCGACAAGTCCGGTAGCTCGGGCATCTGCGCTTCAGTCCATTCGGCTATGAAATCTGGCAGGACCTGCGACTTGATCGCTGACTGCCGCTGGTATGTAATCTCCTAGGGCCCCAGAGTGATTCCCCAGAGCGAAACGCGCCCCGTGGCGTCGGGGTTGTTGAGAATGATGGAAACTGGAGTCGAGGCCACCACTACGATGGAGTGGCATTCGAAGTAGTGTGGCAGCTTCTTCCCTATCATGTAGATGGCGTACGCCAGCTTCTAATAATGGGGGTACCTTTGCTTGGTCAGGGACAGGACCTCGCTGAGGTAGTACAGTGGTCTTTGCACCCCGTGCTCCTTGCCATCCTCTGCGCGCTCGACCACCAAGGCGGAACTGACAACTTGATTCATTGCGGCTATGTACATCAACATCGGCTCTTTTTCTTGAGGAGTGACTAGGACCGGGGACGTCGAAAGGCGACGCTTGAGGTCGTCGAACGTGGCCTGCGCCTCTTCTGTCCAAGTAAAGTTGTCCGTCTTCCGGAGGAGCCGATAGAAGGGGAGAGCCTTTTCGCCGAGCTTGCTTATAAAGCGGCTAAGCACTGCTAGTCGACCTGTCAGCTGCTGGACATATCGAAGCATCTTTGGCGGCTGCATGTTGATGATGGCTTGAATCTTTTCTGGGTTGCCCTAGATTCCTCTCTCAAAGATGAGGTAGCCCAGCAGCTGGCCTGTAGGTACTCCGAAGGAACACTTCTTTGGGTTGAGCTTGATGCTATAGCAGTCAAGGTTGGCAAAGGTTTCTCTCAGATTGTCGAGCAGGCCGTCTGCCTTTGTGGATTTGATGACGATTTCATCGACGTAGACCTCGATGTTACGGCCGATCTGTTCCTTCAGGCACGCCTGCATGCACCGTTGATAGGTGGCTCTGGCGTTCTTGAGCCCGAAGGGCATCGTCATGTAGCAGTATACCCTGTGCGGGGTGATGAACGCTGTTTTGTCCTCGTCTTCGACCTTTAACCTTATCTGGTTGTACCCGGAGTACGCGTTGAGAAATGAGAGATGCTCGCAGCCAGCGGTCAAATCGATGATCTGGTCAATTCGGGGTAGAGGAAAGTAGTCTTTCGGGCAGTGCTTATTTAGCGCCGTGAAGTCGATGCACATCCTGTAGATCTTGGTGTCCTTCTTTTCCACCATGGCCAGTGGTGAAAGCCATGTGGCCTCCTTTATCTCTCTGATGAATTTCGCCTCGAGGAGACAATTTATTTCTTCGCCCATTGATCGGGCCTTTTCTGGGTTATAGCGGCGCATCGACTGCTTGATCGGCTTTGCGTTAGGAAAAATCTTTAGCTCGTGCTCGGCGAGTTCCCTGGGGATGCCTGGCATATCTGCTGGACACCAGGCGAACATCCTCTAGTGTTGGGGATATACCAAATAGGTATACCAGCGACGTAGTCCTAAATCAGCAAGCCAGGGTGGCCCATCAGGGGTGGTATGGCGGATTCGCTATACCGGGCGGCCCAGTTGCTGAAGTTGCCACGGCGGTACTGGACGCAGGCGCTTATGGCGGATCCGGAGACAGGCCCATGGCGGATTGCTGATTACAGGCCCATGGCGGATTGGAAGACGGCCCATGGCGGGTTGCCTAGTAGCACACGCAGAGGACTTAGTCTAGGACTCCAAGTTGTATCCGCTCCGGTACCAACGTGTAGCCCACGCCAGGCGCCTTTATAAGCCCGGCGTGGAGCAGCCCTTGAGGCAAGTTAGAAGATTAGAGTCATACGGCCAATCGCATAGCGAAACAGCCAACCTCATCATTGTAACCAAGCACTTGTTGCCATATAGTGAATTATAGCAGCACGTAGGGTCTCGCCACCGTTGCGGGATCTGAAGCTGGGTAAACTCGTGCTACCACCGTCCTGGATCGCTCCTCCGTGTTCACCCCCTTCCACAAACCGCCATACCCCTACCTCTATGGCAGATCTGTTGATGAAACCACGACAGTTGGCGCCCACCGTGGGGCTTAGCGCGTCTGGAGCGCGGATCCAGGCGGGATCTGCCTTCGCAGGCATCGGCGACACCGTCGCCATCGGGCGCGTCCTCTACGATTCCGGCTTCCCCATCGTCCCAGCGGATAACCTCTGGGTGCCGGCTAGAGAAGACCCTGCTCGATTCACCGTCGTCCCCATTGGAGATATCCATATCTTCATTGGAGAGACAAACCCTACCCCCGCTACGGAAACCAATTTCCGGCGGATTGGTATGGCTGAAATCCCCAAACGGACCGCTTTCGAGCTGGATACGGAGGAGGACTCATCGGATCTGGAACTTTCCAAGTTGCCCAGATCGGATCTGAAAAGTAATCCCACCCAGCCCGCCCTAGAGGTAGAGGAAGTGGTGGAAGACCGCAGTGAATCCGCCATGAGTAATCTGGCGTTAGAGACACCGTGGTACTGCCTTGTTGCGTTCGCAGGTATCACTTCGGGATCTACCTCCAATGGAGAAGATAGCCCAGGTGAATCCATCCTAGAGGCACTTAACGAAAGTGGTGAATCGGATGACTGGGACAGCAAGGGCTATGATTCTGATCACTACGATGCCGCCATGAGGAAACTCGAGGCGGAATTGGTGCAGCAGGCACTTGAAGAGCAACAAGCAGCGGCCAAGCAGGTGTTTGTAACCAACAAAGGAGATGACGCTGGGCAGACAACCGGTGATCCACCATCTCAGGCAGTCCAAGACGGAGATGCCGACAATGAGCAGGGTAACCCGCCACCAGCCGCCGATCCCGCCACGGAGCAACTTCCTGAGATTCACGGCGGACCCAGGCCTCTGCAACCCGCCATCCCCACGGACCAGCACCCGGAAGACTTCACGACCCCGCTGGACAAGGTCGTCTATGGAACTCTAGCAGATCCAATCACCCCTGACTATGTCAGAGATGTGAACGATCTCGAGAAGAAAAGGCGAGCACTCCTCAAGGAAGCAAAGCGAGTCGAGAAGATGGGCAAGCAGGTTGATGACGACATTGCTAAAGCTCAAGACACGCTGAAACGCGCAAGGAACATGGAAGAGAAGTATGCCACTCTCATCCAGAACCAGATCAACGAGGGAGGCGACCCGCAGCAGTACGAAACCTTGAGTTCACCGTACCAACAGCGGAAACTCTGGCCAAGATGTACATCAAGAATCCGCCATACGTAGACAAAAACCGCAATGAAGTTAGGGCTACGCCCATCTAGAACATCGTGGATGCAAAGGAGCTATTGGAACATAATAAGAGCCCAGCAGCCCTAGAGATGGTGGTGAAACTGATGACCAAAGCATTAGTACAGCAGGAGAAGGCTACGTCATCACGACGGCTCGAATCTGATCCTGCGCTATGCAGGTCCAGTACTGCCTCTAAAGCTCAGGGGGCTGGCAACTATGGTGGACGTCCTGATAACGAATCTCATACCGGATCCTCGGAGATCCGAAGAAGAGAAGCTCGTAACCGGGCGAACGCCATCCCAATATCCTCCGATGACAAACCAAATGGCAAAGGCCCGCTGACGAGGGGTTAACTCGACAAATGTCCTAGATGAAGGACTTAGGATCGGGGAGATAGGGCGTCGGATGAACTCGAAGGTAAAGTTAGTCGAAATAGGTGTGTATCGAAAGTAAACTTGGGTGTTCAACCTGGCTTGCTTTCAATCTGCCCTACACCGTCCCCTCCTGGCCCCTATATATAGGTGGCCAGGTCTCGAGGATCGGGTAGGGTACGATACAGATTACAATATCGATATACGGTAAGAACTCGTATTCGACTATCATTACAATTGAGCCTAGCTTAACGGGCCTCAGGGGTACTCAACTAACGGGCTCTATTAACTATACCCTTGTCAGTAGCCCCTGAGATTCTACCAGAATTGCAGATTCAGGTTGAATCTCTAATCTTTAAATCTTCAACTTGATCAATTCTTCGACTTCTTCTTATCTTCAAATCTTTGACTTGGTCTTTGCGACTTATTTTCATGATATTCTTTCGCAAGGGGTTTTGATGAACAAGCCTGACAACTCTGACGGATCAAGAGGTCAGTTAACTGCCGGAACAGATACTTGTCACCTACTTCAAATTCAATCCCCTTGGACTTGAATTCGGGATACCGGTCAAACCCATTCTTTTGCCGCATTTAGGACTTATAAAGAATGAATCCCAGTGATTCTCAGGGTACCCAGTGCGTCCACCAGGATTTTCTTCGCGTCGTAGACACGGATACATACCAGCAGAGCGCATCCATGTGCGTATACCAGGCCACACAGGACGGATCCCGGGGTCTTACCTTCGTGACAAGTCACGACATTCGAGTCGTGTTGCGATAACACAACTCGAGAATCTCATATTCGCAGTCAAATTTTGACTGATAAAACTAAAGAATTTCGGATTTTAAATTAATCTTCTTCGCTCCCGATGGGAGTAATCTCTCTTCAATTTGTCGACTATGTAGTCGAAGTTTGTATGCTTATCCTTCTGCATCTCCAATATTGATTATCTCATCTCTATCGGGTGCGCGCTCAGCGCTCCCGATGGGAGTAGCCCCCGAGGCTATGTTTGGCCACTTGTAGTCAAGCATAGGCTCAAAGTTCGTCTCTTCTTTCTTCTGTGAACATCTTACTATTGACGAGCCCCCGAGTCCAAGTCGAGGTTTTCATATCGCATAATCTCCTTTTCTTATTCTTCTTCTTTGATATTATCGTCTGTGTGCGCAGAATTTAACTCCTGTTGTAAATTATGTTCGCGGGCTTTGCTGTAGCCCGAAGGCCCAATAGTACGTGCTTATAAATAAAGCGCCTGCTGATTAAGGTAAAAAACCCTAATCAGACTCCTCCTCCGCCGCATCATCTTCTTCCTCCATCTAGGGTTTTTCCGAGATTTTTCTGTTGTGCTCATGGCTGATGCTGAAGGTTCTCGTCTGACCCTTGGCACCCCGGTGGCGCCACGAGGTCAGGGTCGCCCTCGTGGAAGTAAGAACAAGAACACCACGCCGGCCACCGCAGGAACTTCTTCGGACGCTCCGGCTAAGCGTCGTCCCGGCCGCCCACCTGGTAGCAAGAACAAACCCAAAGTGACTAACGTCGCTTCAGGTCCAATCACTCCTCCTCCTGCTGCTCCAGCTGCTCCTGCTGCGCCTCCCCGGATCTTTTCCTTCCTTTGCATTGCCATGGCGCAGTGTCGTGAGATTCAGCGCCTGCCGCTGAATTTCACGAAGTTTATGGATGGCCGCGAACTACGAGAGGCGGTTCTCCGTGAACAGTCTGGCGGTGGCATCCCATACGAGGTGGAGGTGTGGTATGATGGCAACGGCGAGCAGTACTTCAGGGGTGGCTGGTCGCAGTTTGCTGAGGACCACGACATCCACCAAGGCTTCTTCATGGCCTTCGACTTCCATATCGGTACGTCAAAGTTTGACGTGAAGATCTACGATGGCACTCTTTGCCAGAAGGAGTATGAAGCTTGAAGTCTGCTTCCATTAGGACTTGTTGTGTCTTTTATGTAATTTCACTTTATCATGTCCTTGCTACCATGCTTATCTGTAATGAATATTCGTACTTGGTGTCGATGTCTTTTGCTAGTACCATGAGAACAAGTCATGTTCTGAGGTATGTTTTCCATATATCGGGCTCTTTGCGAACCAAAAAAGGTAGGAATAATATCGGGTTCTTCTTATGAACCAAGTTCTCTCAATATTCATCGGGTTGTCTAAACAACCTTATAATGAAGAAAAGCCTCCATCTTGCCATAATAATTCTTTTCGTACGACCCAGGGGTTGAAGCCCCCGAGCGGAGAAGTAACAAAAGAATCGTACAATTTTGTCGAGTTCGACCCAAAGACCCCGACCTGTGGCCTCATGTTCTGGGTTCAGAAGGCTAACTCGAATATATTGATACCTCTATATTTAGTCTACGCGTAAAAACGTCGTAGCTGTTCTGCATTCCACGGGTTACTCTCGTCCTTCCCAGTCTTCTTATCTTGTAGTCGATATGCTCCTCCTGGTATTACTTCGGTGACGATGTAAGGTCCCACCCAAGGGACTCCAATTTCCCGTGGCTATCTTGCCTGAGTCTCAAAATGAGGTCTCCCACCACGAAGGATCGTGGACGAACTCGACTACTATGGTAATTTCGTAAGCTTTGTTGATATTGCGTAGCCCTTTCTAACGATTTGTCTCTTGCTTCATCTAGCGCATCAACGTCGTCTTGCAATGCTTATGTCGACGTCGCCTCGTCATACGCTGTCACTCTTGGGGCCTCGTGTGTAACTTCGACTGGAAGCACGGCTTCTGCGCCATGGACCAAGAAGAAAGGATTTTCTTGAGTTGCTGCATTGGGCGTAGTTCTTAGGCTCCAAAGAACGGAGGGCAATTCTTCTACCCAAGCGCTCTTGGCTTTCTCGAGAGGTGCTAAAAGCCTCTTTTTTATTCCACTACATATCAAGCCATTGGCTTTTTCGACTTGCCCGTTCGTCTTCGGGTGCGCCACAGATGCGAATTTGAGCTTGATCCCCAATCCTTCGCAATAACTTTTGAATTCCTTTGAAGTGAAATTTGTCCCATTGTCTGTGATGATACTGTATGGTACGCCAAAACGAAAAACTATCGACTTGATGAAGTTGATTGCTGCTGTAGAATCTTGAGTTGTCACCGGGGCCGCTTCCACCCATTTGGTGAATTTATCGACTGCCACTAACATGTAGACATGCCCTCCTGGCCATGATTTATGTAACTTTCCCACCATATCGAGTCCCCATTGTGCAAAAGGCCAAGATAATGGTATTGTTTGTAACTCTGCTGCTGGTGCATGCGGTCTAGATGCAAACCTTTGACATGCTTCACACTTTCGAACTATATCTTTTGCATCCTCGATAGCTGTTAGCCAGTAGAATCCCGCTCGAAAAGCTTTTGCTGCTATTGCTCTGCTGCTAGCATGATGGCCACATACTCCGCCATGTATGTCTTTCAATATTGCTTGCCCTTCCTGGGGTGTTACACAACGCTGTAAAACACCGGTAATACTTCTCTTGTATAATTTTCCTTCCAACACGACAAACGCTTTCGATCTTCGAGTTATCCTTTTAGCCTCCACTGCATCTTCTGGTAGTTTTTTATTTATCATGTACGCAAGATATGGCTGCATCCATGTTTCTTCTATCATCATGACCTCCTCTGGTTCTGTCGTAGCCCCCGAGCCTGCTGTGGTAGTCGAACTTTTATCGTTTTTTATTGATCTTTCCGCTATTTCTTCCCAAAATACTCCAGACGGCACAGGTAAGCATTGTGATCCGATATTTGCTAAAGTGTCGGCTTCTTCATTGCTGTTCCTGCTGATGTGCGAGACTTCGCATCCATCGAACGTTCCTTCTAGATAGTGGTACAAATTCTTGTAGGCCATCATGTTGTCATTGATTGTGTCACACCTGTTCATAACTTGCTGAACAACAAGGTTGGAATCTCCAAATATTTTCA